>KZ111544.1:280078-431866 GCA_002120315.1 Hypoxylon sp. CI-4A | reverse complement strand
ATTTTAAATAATTATAATAATTACGATTATAATAATTATTTATTTAAAATTATTAAAAACGTTATAATCGTAACGATTATATATTAACGATATAAATAAATAAAAATTTAAATTTTTTTAAAAAATTATTAAAAATTCATTTAAATTATTAATTAAGTTATTTTTATTTAAATTAAATAAATTATATTATTATTTTTAAATTAAAACTTTTAATTTATAATATTTTAATTATTTTTTAATTAACGTTAATAATTTAATTTAAATATTAATTAATATATTTTATATAAATTTTTTTTTTAATAATAATAAACTTAAATCATTTAATTTATTATAATTATTATTATTTAAAAAAATTATATTAAATTCATTAAAATTTTTAAATAATAAATTATTAAATTTATTTAAACATTTATAATTTTATTAATTAATTTATTATTTTTTTAAAAAATATTAAAATTAATTAACGTAATATTTACCGCTTAAAATATATGAATTTTTAATAAATTTAATAAATATATTTAAGCTTTTATAAATATTATTAATATAATTTTTAAACTTTAAATAAAAAATAAATTAATTAAAATATATAAATTTAATTTTTTTAATAAATATAATAAAAATATTAACCTTAAGAATTTTTTAATTTAATTTAACGTATATTTTAATTTTTATAATAAAATTTTATTATTTTTAAATAAAAAATATTTATTATAATTAATTTTTTTATAAAAAAAATATAAAATGATTTAAATTAATTTTTCGTAATTATATAAATAATAAAATATATTTTAATATATAATAAAAAAATATTAAAAATATTTTAAATATTATATTAATTTTATTTATAATTTTATTATTATATTTAAAAATATTAATAAAAAAAAATTATTAAACGTAAATTAATAAACTTTTAATAAATTTAATTTATTATTTAATATATTATTAAATTTAAAAAATAATTAGCTTAAATTAATAATAATAATAATAAAAAACTTAAGCTTTTTATATATTAAAAATTTAAGGTTTAAATTAAATATAAAATTTATAAAAAAAATAAACTTAAATTATTTAAAAATTATTATATTTATTTTATTAAAATAAATAATTATTAATTTTAATATAAAAAAATTATTATATTTTTTATATTAATAAACGTTAAAATAATAATAATTATAATAATAAAATTTTAAATATTATTTATAAAATTTATATTAAATTTATAAATTTAAATTAAATTTAATAATTCCGTTATAATATAAATTAAATTAAATATTATAATTATAATAAAAAAAATATTTTTAAAATTAATATTAAATAAATTAATTTTATTAAATAAAATAATTTTATTAATATAAAAAAAAATTAATATAAAATTTAATTATATATTATTTAATTAAATTTATTATTTTAATAATAATTATTTAATTTATAAAAATATTAAAAAAAAGTGATTAATATTTATAAAAATAAAATTATTTTAATAATAATAAAAATCTTTATATTTATTATAATATTTTTAAATTATAAAGATTTTTATAAGCTTATATTTATAATTTTAAATTTAATTAAAATAAAGTAATTATTAAAAAAAATATATATATATTATATTTTAATTATTTATAATTTATATAAAAATTTAATAATAAAATTAAAATTTAACGATAATAAAAAAAATTTATAATAATAAATTTAAGTTTATTTATAAAAGCTTATTCGATTATAAACGATAATATTTAAAAAAAAAAAATTTTATAATATTAAATAAAATAAAATTAATAATTTAATTAGATTTTTTAATAATTTAAACTTTAATTATAATTAAAAAATTATTAATAATTAAAATTTTAAAAAAAAACTTAAAATTTTTATTAATTTAAATAATTAAACTTATAAAATTTTTAAATAATTAAAATTTATTAATTAATTTAATAAAAATTAAAATAATAAATTTTATATAAAAAAAATAATTTTAATATAAATATTATAATATATTTTTATAAAAATTTTAATTAAAAATTAAATTTTTATTAAAATAAAATAAGAAATTTATTTATTATAATATTATTATATAATTTATTATTTTATTTTATTTATTAAAAACGAAAAAAAAAATTTAAGTTATTTAATTAAATTAAATTTATAAAATATTTTTACGTTATAATAATTAAATATTAAAAAGCTTATTTATTAATTTTAATTTAATTATTAATTATATTTTTAAATATTAATAATAAATTAATTATCGTTTTATAAGTTTTTTAAAAATAAATAAATAAAAACTTAAATTATTATAAATTTATTATAATATTAAAATAATAATTAAATAAAAAAATGTTTTAATTAAAAGATAATTTTTAAATAAAAATATATAAAAATATTTTTATTTTTAATATTTAAATTTATTATAAATATTTTATTATTTATATAAATATATAAATTCTTTAATAAATAAATTATATAATAAATAAATTATATAATAAATAAATTATATAATAAATTTTAATTTAAAAAAACTTTATTTTTTATTATTAAAATTTTTTAAGCGATATTAAATATATATATATATATTTAAAATATATAATAATTATAAAATATTTAAATTTTCTTAAAATATATTTTTATTATTTAAATAAATAAATAATATATTTTAAACTTAAATATTAAGTTTATTATAAAATTAAAGTTTTATATTTTAATAAAATTTTTAAAAAAATTAATAAATTTTTTAAAATAATAATATTAATAAATTTTAAACGTAATTAATTAAATTTAATAAATTAAAATTAAATTTTAAATAATATATTAATTATAACGATAATAATATTATAAAAATTATTTTATAACGTTTAATTAATTTTTATTTTTTATAAATTTAATATTTTTTATATTATATTTAAATAAAATAATTAAAAAATTAAAATATTTATTTTAATAAAAAAAGCATATTTTATTTAATTTATTAATAAATGTTTTATAAAATATAATAATAATTTTATATAATAAAAAATTATAATTTTTAATATAAAAATTTAAAAATATATTAAATTTTTTATTTTATTATATAAAAACATTTATAAAAAAAACTAATATTTTTATAATATAAAATAACGTATTATTATAATAAATAAAAAAATAAAAAACTAATTTTAATTAAAAAAAATAAAATATATTTATTTTAATAAAAATAAAAATTTATTTTAAAAATGCTTTAAATTAAAATAAAATAATCTAATAATAAATTAAAATTTAAAAAATTAAAATTATATAAAATTAATAAAATAATTTTTTTTATTAATTATTAATTAATATTATTAAAAAATATATAAATATATTTAAATTTTTATATTATTTTATTAAAATTAATATTAAAAAATATATTATTAAATAATTTTATTAAAATTAAATATTTTTAAAAATTTTTTTTTTTAAAAAAATCTTAAATTTATAACGAGTTAAAAACGAAGTTTAATATTTAATTAAATAAAAAATATTTATTTAAAAATAATTTATAAAAACTTAAAAAATATTTAATAAATTATTTTAAAAATTAAAAGATTTTAATTAATAAAATTCGAATTTAATATTAATATTTAATTAAAATTAAAATATTAATTATTTTAAAAATTATTTTAAAAATTATTAAAAAACTTAATTTTATTATTATAATTTATTAAAAAAATAATTTAAATATAAATTAAAAATATTAAATTAATAAATTAATTTATTATTAAAATAAATAATTTTAATCCGCTTTTTTTTAATTTTTTTAATTTATTTATATTTTTTAAACTTTATTATAATATTTTTAAATTTTTTAATTTAAATATATTACGTTATTAATATAATTAAAAAATATAAAAAAAAACTTATTTATAATTTTTAAAAAATTAATTAAATTTTTTTAAAGTTTAAATAATTAATTTTTAATAATATATTTTTATAATAATAAATAATTATTTTTTATATATTTATTATATTAAAATAATTTAATTTATATAATATATTTAAGATTTTTATTAAAATATTAAAAATAAAATATAATATTAAATAAAAAATTATTAAATAAAATTTTAAATAATAAATTATATTTATTAATAAAATTTATTAATAATTTATATTTATTTTTATAATTTTATAATAATTTAAATTATGATTTTTAAATATTATTATTATTTAATATAATAAATAAAAATGAAAAAAATATTAAAAAAAAACCTAATATATATAAAACGAAAAAAAAAATATTTTTTATTTTTAAAATAAAAATATTAAAAAAAATAATATTATTATAAATTAAAATTTAAACTTTTATAAAAAACTTAATTATTTATAAATAAAATATATATAATAATTAAATAATTATAATAATAAATATAAAATTAAAAATTATATAATTTTTTAAATTATTATAATTATAACGATTATATATTAATAATATAATTATAAAAAAAACCTTTAATTTTTTTAAAAAAAATTATTAATAATTAATTTAAATTATTAATTAAATTACTTTTAAATAAATTAAATAAATTATAATAAAATAAAATTTATATTAAATATAATAAAAATAAATATTATAATTATTATTAAATTTATTAAAATAATTAAAAAATAATTTATAATTATTTAAACGTTTATTATTATAAATTATTTTCTTTATTTTAATTATATATTTATAATAATATTAAAAAATTAAAAAAAAATTTAATTTAATTTTTTAAATAAATTATATTTAATATTTAATAATTTTAATATAAAATAATAAATAAAATTTAATTATTTTATAATTAACGTTATTATTATAATTATTATAATTATTATTAATATTATTTAAATAAATAATTTTTTTAAAAAAATAATTATATTATTTTTATTTACAATTAAAACAATTGAAGCACTGTGCGAAAAACACAGTGCGAAAACCGAGTTCTTATTAACGAACATTAAAATTCATTAGCGGAATAGCAAATTTGCTCACATCGCTCACGGTACTGGTTTAAGGTCACCTGAGATAAGGCTTTTTGCTTTATTTATCCGGTTGTTTTTCTAATGAACGGTTAAGCTTAAAATGTTTGTCTCGCTGACCGGTAAAAGCGATCTTACATCTACCGTTCTAAGGTAAAAATAATCCCAGGTTTTTCTATAATGATTATATTAATGCACCGTGTTCCCGGCAAAATAGGTATAGTATCTAAGTTGCAAGCTCATTCGACTCTAGAAATGATCTACAGGATCCTCCTTCTGTTTCGAGACCGGCTTTCAACTACCGCTGTATGCAACATAGAAGCTGTAAATTAATTTCACATATTCTGGGCGGCAATGGCAAGGCAGCATGATGAAATGGAGGACCTGTCAATATGCAGCCGCTCTTATAAGAATGGTTGAGAGACTGGCCTGGACAACGACTTTCTGCCCCGGCTACTTTTCATACCTCTCCACCGCATAGACGAACCAGTTGTCAAGATGAAGTCCTTGTCCTTTGCTTTTGCGCTCATCGCGCCGGTCCAAGCTGGTCTGCGATTTGGATGCTCGTCCTTGACCATCCAGCGCCTTGACCCTGTGGTTGAGCCTGGAAACAGCCCCTCGGCACATGTCCACCACATTGTTGGAGGCAACGCCTTCAACGCCAGCATGACCGGGGATGTTGGTGCCAGGGCCACATGTACCACTTGCGAAATGAGTGAAGATTTCAGCAACTACTGGACTGCCGTGTTGTACTTCAAGCATCCGACCAACGGTTCATACCACCGTGTACCTGTAACCAACAACGCTGCTCTTGCTCCTAATACCAAGGGTGGCATCACTGTCTACTACACCCCTTACGACTTCACCACGGACAACTTGCAGAACCAACCCATCACCGCCTTCCCACCAGTAAGTCTTACATCCTTGTGTAATGGCAATGCCACTGACGCTTGTCATCAGGGCTTCCGTATGACAGTCGGCAGCCCAGCCACCGACAGCTTAGACCAGGCCCAAGGCCACATCGGCCTGCGTTACAACTGTCTGCAGACCACCATCAACAGAGGCCCTGAGATGGTTGATTTCCCAGATAGGCGGTTAGTAGTTTACCCACAGAAAGCCCACCTGAAGTGTCGTTGCTAATTCCTTGTGCTCTAGTATGTTGTCTATGACCTTTTTTTTTTTTTTTTCTCCCCTCATCTTATGGTAGTCTTGTGTGATGACTCTGGGGACGATGCTTACGGCCTACAGGCCTATCAAGAGAGATAATAGCTAACTTAGTTGCTTATATGTAGCCTGCCCGGGCGGAATCTTCGCCGTACACCACTTCCCAGCGTTCGTACTACCTTTACCCTCTACCGAGTTGTTCGTGGCTAATTTGAGTACCTATGCTTAGTTGCTGGGACGGTAAGAACTTGGACAGTCCCGACCACCAGTCCCACATGTACAACACCATTACTCGTGATGGTTTCACAAACGCCCCGCCGTGCCCGGCCTCCCACCCCGTTCGCGTACCACAGGTAGGAAGGAATATCATTATTTCTACAAGTTGAATACATACTTACGGTAGACCAAGGTGACATACGAGACTGTTTGGGACACCACAAAATTCAACAGTTTATGGCCCTCAGGTACCCCTAACCCATTCGTCTGGAGTTTCGAAGGAACTTCTGGTTATGGGACCCACGCCGACTACATGTTCGGATGGAAGGGCGATGCGCTGCAACGCGCCATGAACAAGTCCGAGTGCTTCTACGATGGCTGCGGTTCCATCACGAAGCAGGCCATGACCGAGGCCAACAAATGCACCGTTCCTGACATGGTTGGTGAAGAGACCGATGGATGTATGTTACAACCTGTTTTACCAATACTACCTTGCATACTGACAGATTTTAGGGCTTGACCAGCTCCCTGGGATGGCTATGTAAGCGTAGCGAGCCAGTAGTTGCCCCATGGTAAAGACCACGTTCTTTTTTTCCTTTTTGAGCCTGAAGCTCACTCGTTAGATGATGGGGGTCCCGTATAGATTCGGGGGAGTAGTAGGTAGCTAGCTAGTTGTTTTTGCATTAAATTTGTTAGACCTTGTGCGATGCTTTAGCAATACTCGATGTGACTTGTTTCATATACCTATCGGCTATTGTATGAAAGGTCAGGTTGAAGAATGCGTACCTTAGTTAAAAGCAGCGGAAACGCTATGAGCTAAATTACCTTATATTAACTATCAGATAAAACCCATACTCTCTATTTCGTTGCGGGATGGATGATATTCTCAGGTTGAAGTGAATAGATCTAAATGTAAATTTTTTTAAAAAAAAATAGGTTGGTGAAAGATGATACTTGAAATATGGTTATTATCACGCCTATTATTTCTTAATACTTATCCCGTATGTATGCCCTCGCGACGCGATTGTCATGTGATGAACTGAAAATATATTTATAATATTTATATCCCTACGATTGTATGTTAACGGCACTAGGGGAGGGGGAGGATGCCATTGGTATGGACACATTGCAAGACAACCTCTTTGCTTCAGCCTCGACACCAGTGGAAAACTCGCTCATCGTTAGCTTTCCCTTATTGCCATCTTCTCGTAGTTCTTCCAGTGTCCTAGACAACTTATCCAGTAATACCTGGACGACACGAAGCCAGGCATCTCCATTTTCCTCAAGACGCTGAAGTCGTGTCTCAATTTGACGCGCTGCATCTTCTCCCTGTGATTTTTTTACATCATCTAATTTTCTCGTCTCTCTAATTCCAGGCCTGCCTACCGCCTGTTCAACTAACTTTGAAATTTCTTCCTCCCTTGCTTGCTTTTCTTTATGAAGCCGTTCTTTTACTGACAAAGCCCGCCGCCTGGTCTTGCTCTGGTATTTATCACTGTCATACCATTCTGTCCGCTCGAGCTGTGACGTTGGTTTCCAAGCCGGAGGCGAACGGGCTGGCATGTTATTCCCCAGACTTCTCCTCTTAAGCGACGAAGAGAGAGATGGGGACGACAGTAATGGCGCAGTCAAGCTTAGTCGATTGCTTTTGATGTCGACTGACATTGTGCGTTCGATTTCGCCCGTCGCTAGATTTCTTTGAATCGTCGTTGATATGGATTTGGGGCGCGGTTGGGGTATTATCTTCAGTTGACGCTTGAGAGTCTGCCTGGAAGGGGGTGTATGACCGGACCCCAGTGAATTCATTGAAGATATGGAGAGTCTCGAACCTGGTCCGGAGTTTAGGCTAGTCACGACCATGATGGGTGACATGCAAATCTCGTCAGTGGCCATCGGTAAGCCTGTAGTACCCTGTACTGGCAGTGTTTCTGTAGTCATTATGGAAGAGAAGGTCCAACCACTCCTGTGGCCCAGAGTGGTATTTGCAACCTCTGCCGACCCCAAATCCACTGATGTCTGCGCTGGTCCCATGTATATGTTGTGATCTCCGACGTATCCTATGGACCCTCTTCGATTCAACGGCGATTGACTCGTGCGTGTTGGCTCTAGCGATGCTAATTTCCTTGGACTGGAGACGTCGGTAAACCATCCGAGGATGGGAGAATCCGTTGATTCAGGGGCTATGGGCCCCGTTACATTAGTTTTCAAACCAAACTTGGCAGCGTCTAGATCCCTTTTTTTGTAGGCTTGCACTTTAGTCCTTCTTGCAATTCTGCGTTCGATAATGCTTCTTCGTCCATCTACATCCTGGGTTGCAGAATCCATCGGTTTGTCTATCATAATCGAGCCGTTGAAGGTTTCATTAGAGCCATGATCTCCTAACTCTACTGGAACCTGATCCTTTATACTATTGGGGTCCGACATGCTTGAAACATGATCGGGGATAGTGATAGGTAAAGGATAAGAGAAACAGGGAAGCTTCACCATCGATGAAGCCGAGGATATAGCGTCTATATCCCTCTTGATAGTATCACATGCCTTATTAGCAGGGGATCCCTGGCGGGGGCTTGTCGTCGTCGTGATGTTGGTTATTGAAGATTGTCTCTTTAAATTTAAACTGCTACCAGTTGCTGAGGTGATTGAATCGTGGCTAGCACCGATGGATGTGGAGGATGTACCAGAGGAGGGTCGTGATATCGAGCCACCTGGCATATTACCCGGGGTGGAAGGGGGATACAAAGAAACATCGGCTTCCTTTGAATGGACTGTCAGACACCTAGGTTGTACTAATAGTTCGTAATAAGGAGCTATGGGAATTTCATCTGAGGTTCGTGTATGTTGACTGGATGCATGAGGTCGTACTATTGAGGAGTGGGTGGCACCCCATTCATGTGTTGCTAGGACGCTGTTTGTTTCTGGAGAAGGCGACCTTGATGCTGCAGGAGGCGAGGGGAATGTCATCGCAGCCAACATTTTGGGAAAACCGGGTGATTCCGGCAGCAGAGAATCTTGCGGGACCGCCAAAGTCGTTTGAGTGAGATGCTTGATACTTGCTAGTGGGGTCGAACTGGTAACACAATGCAGGCCTTGGTTCTTAACTAGTATCGTTGTTGGACTTTCGGATCTTTGACATGAAGTTGCCAAATTTATATGGCTATCGCCGATGTCAGACTCGGTAGGCACCTTTTCTGAGGTCATCTGATCGCCGTGGGAGAGCACATGGTCCATTGTGCGAATGTGAATTTGTCCCGGAGTGAATGCCCTTATCAATGGAGTACAGTTGTTGCTAGCCTCGTCAATTGAATCTTCTGTCTTTGACTGTAAAGTTCCAGGTCCATCTAGACGGGAGAGTGTAATTGATGAAGTGCTCCTCATGAGTGGCCATATTTCATGACTGGAGACTTGTGCTGGGGGCACGCCGAGAGATGGATCTGATCTCACCCTGGGGATGGAATCACTGTGTGCTGGTACTGACATCGCTAGGTAGCGGTGACCATCTATCGTCTTCCGCGGCACGACAACAGAGGGGAGACTTGACAAGGACTGGGCATGCGTCTTGACTCTCGAATCCTTTCTTATGGATTTTACCGACCATCTTCCCTTTTGGAATGTGGAGGAGTTCGAAGGAGGTCCCGTTGAGCGCAGAAACGAAGCCAATTCTCTTAAGTTGTCCACTTCAAGTTTCCCTAGGCTGGCACTTCGCAGCTCGTCCCTTGCCATACTTGAGATAGAGGAGTCATGAACAGCATTAAGTAGATTCGAAGACGAACGAGGGCGAGACATCTGGTTACGTCCCGATACTTGATTGTCCAACGTAGGCTTGTCCATTGCTGTAAGACGAACAGGGTTACGGCCTGCTGCTACTATGTTGGGTAGATCGCAGCACAATTTGCCGACCTTAGAATATCACATTCGCCATGTTCTCTTGTGCAGCAATGTCACCTACCCACGACTCAGGGACCGGAGCGTGGCCCATAGGGTGATATCCATTCAGATATGATCGGACGGCTTCTGTTGTCGAAAAAAAAAAAAAAACGTCTAGCCTTTGGACGTAATTAGCAAAACAACAAGGAGCGGCAGTGGTGAACAGATGTATGACTTTAGACGCCTCGAACTCCATGTGTAGGTAAATTAGCCAATAATTGGCGGATTCGGGCTATCGGTTTGCCGTCACACTAAATCTCCCCCATTGGATTCGTCTCCGAGATTCAAGGTACTACGCGGCGTACTTGACCTGCCTATTCCTTAAAGGTGGTCGATCCATCGTGTTGATTCCTCGCCGCTATTCCCGGACCGGCAAAGTCTAAGTGAGGATCTGCAACGCCTTCCATATTGGCCGATGTAGTTCCTTCAGCTCCTCCCAAGTGCTAACCTAACAGTCTAGCCAGTCTAGCCAATGCCAACACGCATACCTCACTCAGCTTTGTTTAGGGTATTCGTTGTGTGTTCTGCTCGTCTATTTTGGAGTGCAGTAATTAGCAATATGCAGCGCAGCGTAGAGTAGAGAGAGAGAGAGATATATATATGTTATTTGGTCTTCAGCTCGCTCATGTCGAGATGCATGTATGCACGCTAAAGGTAGCGCACCTAGACATGTAGATCAGGTATACATATATGCAGTAATTGATTGATGCTAGGACGAAATTAAGTATGTAGGTTATTGAAACGGGGCGAGAGAGAGGGAGAAAGAAAGAAAGAAAGAGAGAAGCTACCTACATTATGATAGAGCAATACTAGCAATTGTTGATAGGTGCACCTTCTTTACCTACATACTTGGACTTATTTTATGAGACTTACGTCACTGAAGGCAGAGGTAGTACTGTACTATATAGTACATCTGGTAAGTGGATGGTGGGGCCTGTATCTTTGTTAACCGGTATTACCACTTTAAAGAGGTACTGTCATTTGAAATGGGGTTCGCCAAGTCGTACAGTGCAACTTGTCCATAACTTCCATTCTTGCTCCATTGGAAAAAAAATAAAACAAAATAAGAAAAAATAAGAAGGTACCTGGTTACCTACACCCCCTACACTTCCTACAAACAGCAACCTAGCAAGACGACATCAGGATTGATCTAATAACACACACACACACGCACCCCACCGAGCCAACCTGTCCTCAAGCTCCCCGAATCTGGTATACCGCACACCACGACACCACGAACTCGGTGAAATAACCTTCGTCTTGTATCTCATTCTATCACTCGATTTGTTTTGCCTACCTTGTATCTCGAACGTTACATATTTTGATACGTCCAAGGATCGGCGATTACTGCAGCCGCATTAATCTCGACCAACACGAGCTTGGCGGGCCATCGCGAAGTGCTCACCGACGACATGGATTATGAGGCTCTCAAGGAACAATGGAGCGAGGTAGAGGACCGTGATGGTGTTCGACTGAGTTGGAATGTTTTCCCGAGCTCTCGAATGGTGAGTTGTCACCCTATGCTCCTGGCTACCTCGACAAGAAGATGCCAGATGTTTGTAGGCGCATCATTTCTAAAGCTTTACGTAGGAAGCCTCTCGTCTCGTCGTCCCCATCGGCGCCCTCTACACGCCCCTCAAGGAGAAGCCAGATACTCCTTTGCTGCAATTCGAGCCTGTCACATGCAAGCAGCCCTGCCGTTCTGTATTGAATCCTTTCTGGTGGGTAGTCCTCGATTCCCGCGCATCCTCGCTTTTGATCGCAAAGCTGATTGTTCTTAGCCAAGTCGACGTCCGGGCACGTCTATGGATTTGCCCATTCTGCCTCTCGAGGAATCCACTCCCGCCTCATTACAAGGACATTACACCCAATGCCATACCGCCCGAGTTGCATCCCTCCAACACCACGATCGAGTACAGACTCTCACGACCAGCTCCCAGTCCTCCCATCTTCCTCTACGTTGTCGATACTTGTCAGGAGGATGACAGTCTCTCCGCCCTGAAGGAGTCGCTTATCATGAGCTTGAGCTTGCTCCCTGAGAATGCTCTCGTCAGCCTTATAACTTACGGAACCATGGCATGTTCTGTTCACTCCACCCACGCCGTCATTGTTTTGCTGACAACAATTCCCAGGCCCAAGTTCACGAGATCGGCTACACCGAGTGCGCCAAGTCGTACGTATTCCGCGGCAGCAAGGACTACTCTGCCAAGCAAGTTCAGGAGATGCTGGGTTTGCTCGCCCCCAGCCTGCGCCCCGGCATGCCACAGCAGCAGCCAGGCCGACCTATGTTACCCATGGGCCCTGCAACCAGATTTCTGTTGCCGGTTCAGCAGTGTGAATTTCAACTTACCAAAATCCTGGAGCAGCTGCAGAAAGACCCCTGGCCTGTTGCTAGCGACAGGAGAAACCTTCGATGCTCTGGTGTCGCGCTCAGTGTCGCCGTGGGTCTTCTTGAATCGTCCTTTCAGAACGCAGGCGGCAGGGTTATGCTTTTTGCTGGCGGTCCTGCAACCGAAGGTCCTGGAATGGTTGTTGGACCTGAGCTGAGGGAGCCGATTCGCTCGCATCATGACATTGATCGTGACAACATCAAGTACTACAAGAAGGCACTGAAGGTGAATTAATCACTCCTTTTCTTCTTTTTCCTACTCTTATCATTTTCTTGTCGTGTTCGTCCAATCCCCGTTGTATCCTGCTATAAACTAATTCATCCTAGTTTTACGACAACCTTGCAAAGCGAACGGCTCACAATGGCCACATAATAGACATATTTGCTGGCTGTTTAGATCAGGTTGGATTGCTGGAGATGAAAGGCTTATGCAATTCCACCGGCGGCCATATGATCCTTACCGACAGTTTTACCTCATCTATGTTTAAACAGTCATTTATTCGTGTCTTCGAGAAGGACGGCGACGACAATCTGTTGATGGGCTTCAATGCTGTACTCGAGGTTTTGACGACAAAGGAATTAAAGGTTACCGGCTTAATAGGGCATGCCGTATCACTGAACAAAAAGTCGACGTCGGTCGGCGAGACAGAATGCGGTATTGGAAACACCTGCTCCTGGAAGATGTGTGGTATTGACCCTAATGCAAGTTATGGTGTCTACTTCGAGATCGCGAGCCAGGGAGGCCCCACGCAGCACCAACAAGGCCAACAAAAGGGCATGATGCAGTTTTTGACATATTATCAACACTCTTCTGGACAGTTTCACCTACGTGTAACTACCATTGCCAGGAACCTCAGTGGTCCGGCCGGGGATCCGGCTATCGCTCAGTCCTTTGACCAGGAAGCAGCTGCAGTACTTATGTCGAGAATCGCCGTTTTCAAGGCGGAGGTGGACGATGGTCCCGATGTCCTTCGGTGGGTAGATCGCATGCTCATTCGGTTATGTTCACGCTTCGCCGATTACAGGAAGGACGATCCCTCTTCATTTAGACTGGAGAAGAATTTTACTCTCTACCCCCAGTTCATGTTTCATCTCCGACGAAGCCAGTTCCTACAGGTATTCAACAACTCTCCCGACGAGACTGCCTTCTACCGCCACGTGTTGAATCACGAAGACGTGGGCAACTCTCTCGTTATGATACAACCCACTCTCGACTCGTACACGTTCGATCAAGATGGCGGCCAGCCGGTCCTGCTGGATTCCACCTCTATCCAACCCACGCATATCTTATTGTTAGATACGTTTTTTCACATCCTTATTTTCCATGGAGAAACTATTGCGGAGTGGAAGAAGGCAGGCTACCAGGATCAGGAGGGCTACGAAAACTTTGCTGCTTTACTCGAACAACCGAAGGAAGACGCCAGAGTAAGTTCAAGAAGCAATTTCATGTGTGTAGTACTAACATCCGGCTAGGATCTTATTGCCGACCGCTTTCCACTACCTCGGTTTATCGTGTGTGATGCTGGCGGTTCTCAGGCTCGATTCTTGCTTTCAAAGCTTAACCCATCGACGACCCATACCTCAGGGGCATACGGTGGCGTCGGTGCGCAGACTGCCCAGACCATCTTCACGGATGACGTGTCATTGCAGACCTTCATGGACCACCTGATGAAGTAAGTAAAGAAGATAGATGTAAGCGACATTGTGCTTGGAATGCTGACAGTTTGTTTGTAGGTTGGCTGTGAGTGGCACGAATTAGGTACCGAGCTAACTTAGGACTTGGGGTCCATTGAGGAGTTATATGTTTTGTGCTTAAGTAGCTTCTAGGGGGAACGTAGCTGCACTGAAGTAAATGTTGAAGCCCTTCCATATACTTGTCCATGGACTAGATATTGTCATATCTCGGACTTCAGGCCTAGGGCGTGGTCAATTCATGCATACGACGAAAGTCTACTTATCACCTCGTGGCTATTGTAGGAACCATGTCGGTTCAATGCGTCTTTCTCGAGATCACTTGCATGCATGCATGTCATTCGTTTCCACTGGCTGAAACTTCTCTCGCAACCATTCCATTGAAGGCAAAACTTGGTCAGTCATCGATTAATAAGAAGAATATTATCTGATGTTGCGTAAGTATGCTACAGTACGCAAGTGGGTAGATGAGTTTTTATTTTAATATTTTCCAGTTCCCAATTCCTCCTTGGTAGCAAGTGGGAGTATTTAGATACCTAAGTCCCTATAAATATGTATTCGTAATAGTGCATAAATCAATTGGGGTGGGTGTAGGTAGGTAGGTAGTACTGTAGTCTTAGTGCTAAGGGTGTCGGGATGGAAGGCGTTCCAGGAAGCGAAAGCACGGTTGTTTTAAGCGGCACGATACCAGATAAACCAATTAAATCGTTGGTTGAATCGATTTGCCCCAGTATTTCTCCTTGGCTCTTTCTACAAAATTCAAACCCCACCGTCTAGGGCTTGTCCAACCCACACAACCGATTTTTACTCTCGGAAGCTTTTTACAACTTCCTCTTCTCAATTGCCCAGCGCTCCTCACGAGGCCCATCAACATCTTGCGCGAACCCCTCTACAGAATCATAACAGGCAGAACTTCGAGATTCGACATTAAGAGAAGATGCGTAAGTTGGCATTGTAAAATTCCTTTCTCGGACATTCACGTCGAGCTAACAGTTTTGCGCATACAGCTCCCAAGATTGATCCCACCGAGGTTAAGGTGATGTACGTCGCGCCATTCCTCTCGCAACCACCCCATTGCCAAAGACAAAAGTCACAGTAGCCATGAGCATCCGAAATTGACCAAAGCACTCTGTAGTCACCTTAGGGCCACCGGAGGAGAGGTTGGTGCCTCGTCGGCGCTGGCCCCCAAGATCGGTCCCCTCGGTTTGTCGCCGAAGAAGGTCGGAGAAGACATCGCCAAGGCCACTGGCGACTGGGTAGGTTTAATTAATTGGATTCCATCAAATTGGATACAATGATCTAACCATTGTGCCATTGTATAGAAAGGCCTACGAGTTACTGTCAAGCTCACCATCCAGAACCGTCAAGCCGCCGTCTCTGTCGTCCCCACAGCCTCCACCCTCGTCATCAAGGCACTGAAGGAGCCGCCGCGTGATCGCAAGAAGGAGAAGAACATCAAGCACTCTAAGAGTGTCCCGCTCGACGAGATTATCGAGATCGCCCGAACAATGCGATTCAAGTCTTTCTCAAAGGATCTGAAGGGAACCGTGAAGGAGGTCCTAGGAACAGCTTTCAGTGTTGGTTGCCAGGTTGACGGACGAAGCCCGAGGGCCATCAGCGACGACATCGAGAGTGGTGAGATCGACAGTAAGTGGCAACCCGCGTGCAGCCCGTCTATCTGAGATCGAACACTAACAGTTGTTTTTGCAGTTCCGGAAGAGTGAATATGGACTGGTTGGACTGAAAATGGGCTTATTTTTTACCGCTGCATCTTTCACGGGAGTTCAGGAATGGCTTGTGATAGTCTTCGCCGACGCACACTGAATCAAGAAGAATAAACAAAATAACAACCTAGGTTCTTTGTGACATACTCGACGAATCCATCATTCTTCCCCCCTTCTACACAATCTATCAGATTATGCCCTTGCCTACACTCTGAGATAGACCTAGCTCACCATGGTCTATTTCTATTTCGTGTCAAGGAAGATGAAAACTGGACCATATACTCACCGCGGCTTTCTTGCTACCATAGCGTGGAAGCTGAGGTCCATCTAATTTGGCCGACATTCTATCAAGTGATAATTCCACAATTCATCCGAGATAAATGCTAAAGAGCATCTCATAAGATCTATCGTATTGTAGAATTTCGAATGCAACTGAGAGAAGGGAAGAGAAAATTTTTGAGATATGATAGATGCATATTTAATGCAGGACTTAATCAACAATACGTTGACTTTTAAACTCTCAATCCAGTCTGAGAGCCATAAGTAGGAGAATCAACTGGAGACTACCTAATCTAGGTACTGAATTGTTGAGTTACAGTATGTCCTCTAGTGCCACAACCTTTGACCCTTGGATCCAACCATGTCACAGATATTTATTAAGATGTACTGGTAACGCAATTTATTATTAAATAATCTGATACTTGTTTATGTGGCGAGCTTACTTATTAACCCTAGGTAGGTAAGTAGGTAAGTTACTTTTTTATATAGATACATATCGAGGCGAAAAAAGAAAAAAGAAAAAGGGGTATCCGGAACGTGTGACAGCGCTGCCTTTTCTCTCTCTCTCTTGTGTTTGCTTTAATATTTGTACTCGATACCTCCTACATCTTACATGTAGGATTCTAGGCATTTCCAGGGATACATATACCTACATATATAATAGCGAAGGGCTGAGATTAAGAACGGAACGTGAATTTATACCTATAACAAATAAGGACTCAAGTGCTGTAGTATGTATGCATTAGGATGTATGTAGGTATAATGTGCATCCCTCCTAGATACATACTTGATCGAAGTAACCGAATAAACAACTGACTCCATCAAGGAGGTAAAATAAAAATGCGTACTTACCTATGTGTATGAATATTTAATATGTAAGTAAATAATATAAACTGGTAGCAATATATTCTTACCGAGATAAATACGTTTACGCGCAGGTGTACTATATACTACATGCGCCTTAGGTGTACATGTATCTATCTGCCATATGCAAGATACACTATACCCATCTAAGCTGCTTCAAGTTAGTTCAATTTTAATTAAGCAGATTTAGTGCATATGATATGTACCGTGTACCTAAAACACATACGAATAAGCGGGTGCCCCACAGGCGAAGAAATGTGACGGGGAGCTGATGGGGACTAGCAGAGAACCAAAAATCAATTTAGACTCAGCCACCCCACGTAACATCTTACTACCGCTTACCAGCACCTACCCTCCTTTGCGGCCTCTTAAACGCTGCATGTGTAGCCTCTTCTCTCTCTGAATGAACCAAACTTACAACTTGCACCTCACATTCTTGATATGCCTATAAGGAACTCATCGACGTTGACTTCCATAAACGGGTCCCGTTTGTTCCATTTTAACCTTCTTTCACTTCGTCTGTAGTGGGCATTTCCTCCATTTCTTTGATTATTATTATTATCTTTGTTTCCTTTCGAGTCCGTCAACTCGCGTACCGCCTCAGCAGGTCTCACCTCACCTCGAAGCCGCGTCCCTCTTTCGCATATCTCGCACATCTCGCACATCTGTCTCCTGTTCCCTGCCTCGCCCCCGTCCTTGCGCCTGGCTGGCTCCGGAGCTTTCCCGTCGCGCGAGGCAGAGCAGAGGGCAGAGGTCCGTTCGCTTTCCATTACACCAAAGACAGACGAGTCTGGCCTAATATTCATCGTGCGTGACAGCCTCAGATAACCGGCACCCTTCGACTCTTGTCTTTCTGCGCCAGCATTGGACCCTCCTGCTCCAGATGTATATTAGCAGACCCTTTTCCGCCGTGCTCTGACCAGCAGGCTATAATGAAATTGTCCATTGACTTGGATATCGACGCGCCTCTTTTGAAGCCTGCTCTGTTCTCGCCAGATGTTACCTTCAGTGCAGACGCGCCCGATGGTGCGCCCTTCGTATCATCTTGACTCTCCGTCACCCCTTCAACTGGATCGCAGACAGGATCGCCTTCCCTTCTCGCAGTATGCTTGGAATTCCCCACGAGTATCCGATTCGCCCTCGGGCTTTGGTTTTGCGCCTGCGAGCCGCGCCTTTCCCATTCGCTCCTCGCAGCCGCCGCCGCTGCCGCTGCCGACTCACCCGAGACCGAACGCTTTCATGATCCCATCTCACGTATCCGATCACGACGAGCACCAGCTTAGACGCAAAACCCCAAACGGTACAATCGATGCTGGCTATGATGGAAACCCTCGTCAACTTGCCTCGGGGCCCCCGCCACTGAAACATATGATCCTACCTATCTCCAGCCTGATGTCTACTGCTGCGAATTCGCCGCAAGATCTCCATGCAATGAAGCACCACCATCAACCTGCGATTGACGACTGGACATTTCAATCTCCTCCACTTTTCAATGCTTCCGAGCATGGCGTTATGTCTGCTCTCAACTCGAATCCGGTACCCCTGGAAGCTGGCTGGCCACGCGGGTTTGTGAACGATTCACGCGCTCTGATGGCTCTTGACTGTACGCCGAATGGACCGACGCCCACGGCCTACTTCCCCTACAATAATGGCGTAGAGATACCGACCGCTCTTCAGCCCATATATCAACATTCTCCGGGCCCCCCAATATTTGACAATGGCGGCTTGCTTCCCCCCTCTGCCTGGCCCGAGGTGAACATGTCTAACTATCATCCCAATGCACAACTAGGGGGCTTGAACTACCACGGCCTGAACCACCAACCTATGCCCCACCTTCACTCATCCAATACCATCGTACCAGCCAGGGTGCCTTTCAATACACTCGGCCGTTGGGATGATGGTTCTACGGGCATGCAGACGCCATCTCAAGGATTGGAGTCTCTTACCCTTGAGCCTCAGTATCATAGAACTGGGCTGAACTTGAACGAGAGCTCCTCACCCGCAAGATTCAGGGAAAAGGCACTTGCAAATGCTCACCGGTCGTATATTGAGCTGCTAGCATATCTTCATCAGAATAAAAAATCACACGTTCGTTCTTCGCACGAACCCAGATCTTCAAAGATGGTTATTTTCCCGAAGCTCCCTAGAGCTCCGAGCCACCCTGCCTGTGTGCTCACCCCGCGACGAAACCAGGGCACCCAAGCTTTTGGGGACTTGAATCATGGCAATAACCATGTCACCAACTCTCAAGCTGATGGACCATCGGACCTATTCAGGCAGCAAACCGCAAAACTCCAAATGCGCAGTGGTGAATTATCGCACTCCGTCTTCTACCATCCATTCAATTCCGAAAACGCTATGTTTCCTCCTGCCCCAAATCGCATCAGAATGCCGTCTACGCCCCTCGCCGGTGCTAAAGCTGCCGTTGAGATGTTGACGCATTTATGTGAGCAGAGCGGCTGGAAATGGATTGATGGAATGTTACTGGGTGGCTGTCTACATTATGGTCTTGAGCATTACGAACAATCTCTTGAATGGTTCCAGAGAATTCTATCCCTAGATGAGATGTAAGTTTGTATTCAAGTTTCAATCCTGTTCTCTTTGTTAGGTTTGAGACAACTAAACTGACTACTGTTCATAGTCATGTCGAAGCCATCTCAAACGTGGCAGCTACCCTTTACTGCTTGAATCGACACGAAGAAGCTGAGCATCACTGGCTTCGAGCTGTCCGCTTAAAACCAAGCTACCTAGAAGCTGTGGAGCATCTGGTGGGGCTACTATGTTCCAGTCATAGGAGCAAGGAAGCCGTTGATATAATCGGTTTCATTCAACAATCCCTTCGTCTTCCCGATAACCGAGTCGGTTGTGACAATAGCCTTGATGCTGGGAATGAGCTTGGCGATTCTGCTTACGGCGGAGCTGGCGCGCACGTCCATGTTCGTTGTGGGGGTATAGAAGAGCTTAGGTCACCAGGCTTCGGCTCAAGCGGCTACTGTGTGCCTGGTAACGAGAACGGCCGCATGATTGCATTGATTCATGCCAAGGGAAACATGCTGTATGCGTTGAAAGATATCGACCGGGCGTCTGAAGCGTTCGAGGAAGCAGTGCTGATCAGTGCTGGAAAGAAGCTCAAATGCATCCACTCGTTGATTCGCAGAATACAGTCGGTTTTGTCTCCTTCGGATCCTTACGAGCTCTCGAGGCGAGGTACTCCGCACCCAGCGGTTACTGGACCGTTATTGTTACCGCCCCAGAGGGCTAGGCATACTGCTCAGCTGGTGTTTGCCACACATGGCGAACTCCCTGGGCTGCGATTCGTTCCTGACGGGACGCTGAAGAAATCCGCCATCTCTACCACAAGTAACTCGTTGCTATCGCTGGCAAAAATATTCCAGGATGCCATGTCTAATGGTGGCTCGTTTCCAAGGCTCATGCGTCAACCTTCTGGGATTGGTGATATCTTGGCACTCTACTACTTGTCACTTTCTCTATCGGAGAGCCCCTCGACGGCTAACAACGTAGGGATACTGCTAGCTAGCGTTCAACACACCAGTTCTTCCCAGATGCACATGGCAGAGATCACAAACGTCCCACCAATTCCTGGAATCGCTCCTGGCAGTGGACTCGCCCTTGCCCTCGCGTATTATTATTACGGTCTCGAATTAGATCCAAAACACGTCCACCTACATACGAATCTTGGAAGTCTCCTTAAGGATATAGGGCAGCTCGACCTTGCAATTCGAATGTACGAGCATGCCGTAGAATGCGACGGCAACTTTGACATCGCCCTCACAAACCTAGCTAATGCTGTCAAAGACCGCGGGCGTATCAGTGACGCCATCGTGTACTACAGGCGTGCCGTCAACTCCAACCCTGATTTTGCGGAAGCAGTTTGTGGCCTTTCAACAGCTCTCAACTCTGTCTGTGACTGGACTGGCCGCGGCGGAGTACTGTTACACGGTGGCACATACGACCGTTGGCATGTTGACGACAGCGGCATGCTCCGCGATGTCAAGAACGAAGGGGCTGGTAGTGGCCTAATGAAAAGAGTTGTCGATATCGTCACAAGGCAACTTGCGGACTCTTGCCATTGGGGCGCTGGTGTTTTGCAAAATGGGTCCCTCGAGCTACTGGTGCCTCAGCTCAGCCAGCTGGCAATAGATGAAGTGCAGAAGATGACCAATATGGAGAACGAGCTTCGTAAATGGGCCGGGCGTCCATGGGAAGGTTCTAAGATCCTACGGCTCACTGAACGCTCAATGAAGGCAACGATGCGTCGCTGGTATCTGGATAAGTACGTTCACGGTCGATCGTCGCAGTCGAGGTACGCGCGGCTCAAGCTGCCAGCTTCTTTAGCTGTGCCAGCCGCACCAACCGTTCTCCCTTTTCACACATTCACTTGTCCATTGACAGCTAAGGACATCCGGATGATTTCTCAGCGGAATGCTGCGAGGATATCGTGCTCTACTCTGAAGTCGCCATGGCTTCCTACTTCTGTGTATGCGCCGCCGCCACCTCCTAGCCCGCAGCTGAATATTGGATACGTATCTTCGGACTTCAACAATCACCCACTGGCACACCTGTAAGTTTTAACCCCGCCTGCTGCTGACCTAGTGGTTACATCAACTAATCGTTATACGCCCACAGGATGCAATCGGTATTCGGATTTCACAATCCGTCGCGGGCGAAAGCATTTTGTTATGCAACTACGGCTAGCGACGGATCTCCCCATCGATTGCAGATCGAGCGTGAAGCTCCCGTTTTTCGCGACGTTAGTAGCTGGCCCTCGGAAAAGCTGGTAGAGCAGATAGTCAAAGATCAAATCCACATTCTCGTGAACCTAAACGGTTACACGAGAGGTGCTAGGAACGAGATATTCGCCGCTCGGCCTGCGCCGATTCAAATGTCTTTCATGGGCTTCGCTGGCACCCTTGGTGCTGAATGGTGTGATTACATCTTAGCCGATGAGACGGCGATCCCACCATCAACTCTGCGCCCTATGAGAAACAATGTCAGCTTGGAAGATGCCTTCGTAGATGGCGAATTCGGCGACACCGGAGACTGGATGTACTCCGAAAACATCGTTTTCTGCCGGGACACATTCTTCTGCTGCGATCATGCCCAATCATGTGGCCCGGAGGAGAGGACCATGACGTGGGCGGATGAGCAACGACGCAGATGGAAGATGCGCCGAGAAGTATTTCCGAATCTTCCTGATGACACTATCATACTTGGTAATTTCAATCAGTTGTATAAGGTATTACCGCGCCACCCAAAGCACATGAAGGAAAACGTGTGACGCTAACTTATCCATGTAGATTGACCCCTCAACGTTCCGCACGTGGCTCCGTATTCTCTCCAACGTACCCAACGCCATATTGTGGCTTCTCAGATTTCCCGAACTGGGCGAGAGGAATCTGAAGAAAACTGCCAGGCTTTGGGCTGGAGAGGAAGTGGCCAGCCGGATTATTTTCACAGATGTGGCACCCAAACAGCAACACATTTCGCGGGCACGCATTTGCGACCTCTTCCTAGATACGCCGGAGTGTAACGCCCACACCACTGCAGCAGATGTTTTATGGTCCAGCACACCACTCTTGACCTTGCCAAGGTATCCGTACAAGATGTGCTCCCGTATGGCAGCGTCCATCCTCAAGGGCGCGTTGCCGAAGACAGCACATGGAGATGAAGTTGCTCGAGAGCTCATCGCTTCGGACGATGACGATTATGAAGCGCTAGCTACCAAGCTTGCGAGCGGTCTCAGTTACCGGTGTGTTGATGGACAATATTGCGAAGGGCGTGGGCGGCTGGCCGACATGCGGAAGATTTTGTTTGAAGCAAAGTGGACTTGCGCCCTTTTCAATACGCGTAGGTGGGTGAGCGACTTGGAGAGAGCCTACGAAGAAGCATGGCACCGCTGGGTGGCTGGAAAGGGTGGCGACATCTATCTGTAGCACTGTGGCGAGGTATTCCCGAAGCAAGATGATTTCGCTGTGTGGTGTCCTTCGTCGGCTAGAAAGCAGAATCAGGTTTGGTTTCAGCATGTCTTCTTCAACTCATCCGCCAAATAGGGAGCGGGGGACTTCGGATAGGCTGAAGGGAGAAGTGGTATAGCATTTCGGCTTCAAACAGGGCCTCGATTGCATTTTGCACCTGATGATTACACCAGGTTTACATGAAGAATTGAAGGATTTACGATAGAACAAGTGACGGACTCGGACCAAGTGCTGGTAGGGATCCGTTACTTATGGATGGGAACATGAAGTCGTTTCGGTAGCGACGGGATTGGGCGTTTGGAATCGGGTAGCGTGGGTTTATTAGGATGTTAACTAGCGATGGATTCTTGTAGATAATACCCAGAGCCGATGCCTATCACAGGCCAGGCGCGCGCTATCTTGCTAGACTAAATGGTCTCCTTTTTTTTCTCTTCCCTTCAATACTTTTATTCAGTCCACTCGGACATCAGATGGAATTGTGCTTGTGATTTATTCTCCCTGGTATCAGTATCGGGGTTCGGTTCTCGACCGGGGAGTGATAGTAGTTAGTAGTAGATAAGTAGTAGATAGCTCTGGCTCAAGAGTGGTTGACGGAACAGTCTCCGCAGAGCCATGTTAGGATGGAAATGTGCCGACTCGCTCCCAGCTCACCCGCTGGTTGGTAGTTCGTGGCAGCGGAGAAGGGTGGTGTGGGGAAGAGTTTCAGCCGGGTGGAAAAGAATGGACAGGCAGACAGGATGGGGGATTGCGGCTGAGGGTTCAAGTCTTTTCAACGGTCAATACTAGACAAGGGACCCCCCGGGCCAGATGAGGAATTGTCGGGTTCGCTTGGCTTTGATGACGATTGGACGGCGATCAATATTGACGAAACAGAAACAGGGCAGGACAAGGACAGGGGCAGAGGGGTTCTCTCTTGCTCTTGCTCTTGCTCTTCCAGCTGAGAGGTTCTACCCATAACTGCTATACCTAATCTAGATCTAGATTAAACCTTTTTCTTAAAAATACCTATATTGCATCGCGGTCAGAAAGGCACTTAAAACCTTAATGAGTTCGGAGATAGCAGTGGCACTACCGTAGTGGAATCAGACAAGCTCGGATCCCGAGTGAATGGGCCGCTGGAGAAGCCACACGTGGATCTCTTCTTCCTTTTTCTAATAATTACTAGTAGTATGCATGCTGTAGAGTACATACGCATACGTGTACATACATCCCTGAGGCCCAAACCGTTTTCCATGCAGGGACATACCTTGTACACTTTGTCGGATCTGGGGATAAAATAAAAAATAAATCTTAGAAAAAGATTGGCGCACGGTCCAAAGTCTAATCTAGCTGATCTAGACTTGGGAATTGTCATCCAAAACGGCGTCAGAAAAACCGCAGTCCGTGTAGAGCTGCACTAGCAGAAACTGTACTCTTGATGCGGTGTTGAGGACAGTAACTGTTAGCATTATTCATACTGTCAACATTTTTTTTCTGACGCCGTTCTGTCATCTTAACACTAAAACAACACAAGCTTTGCCATCCTCTCTGTATAACGTTTCAATAGCTCTAAGATGGATGAAAAGCTTATATGTACTTTTGAGGTACATATGTGGATATTATGTAAAGCTACCTATGTAAGGTGTGCTCGTGCTCCCCTCCATTTCCTTCTCTTTCTTGATAGTGAAAAGTGAAGCGGAATGAAGAAGGGGGGAAAGGGGAGGAAGGCGGGAGAGTAGATGAGACGTATAAGTAAATAAAAAGAAAATGGTACAGGTGGAAGAAGAAGGAGGAGATAGATATCTGATTTATGTTATAAACGTAGAGGGTAAATAATTTACTAGTTGAATATAAGTGCGGACGTAGAACCGTGTGAGAAATGTTCTTGTTAGTACTTACGTTTACCGTAGAAAGTTGGCTGATCTGAGCTGCTGGCTGATCAGCGATTTTGAAAAAAGACTTAGATGAATAAAAATAAAATAAACAAATAAAAAGGGAAATAGAAACGACACTTCTCCTCTTCCTTTCCTGTCATTACCTACCGCTACCCACCTGCCTACCTACATCTCTGTACTAATCTGTCTAATCTACATGTGTACTAATCTTACATGTAGGTACCTATAAAGGTATACAGGTCTATGTAGGTACTTATATAAATGTACATGTCCACAGCTTTTAGTTTTTGCTTTTGTCTTCACTTTCTGCAATAGCCACCTTTGCTGGGGTACTTTGTCTTACTACATACATCCAATCTACTTGCTTCTTGTGGCTCTTGACAAAGTTGAAGAAAAAAAAGTGCATGTCCTACCAAGCTTGAACCGGGAGAGAAAAGGTCCAACTCGGAAAGCTTCTTCTCCAGAAGTCATAAGTTGTCCCCTATCGCTCGTTCCCATGGCCATCTATTGTTTCTGATGCCCGAGCTTCCAACTTTCCTCCTTGATCCGTGCCATGTTGTCTACACCCACGTCATATTGTCAAAATGATGTTCTGATTTGGAAGTTGATCAGTTAGTCACACCTATTCATACCTACCGAGTATCTAAAGGCGAAAAAAAGGCTACCCTAAAGCTACCTTGAAACTAAAACTTTGACCCGGTTGATGTCCTAATGGTTGCTGCTGATATATGCGTTTAAACGGCGTGTCGGCTTCCACCACCAGCTCGCTCTGGCTGTTGTGACACAAATCATGAGTTCAACAACCTTCCTGGTCTCGTCTCGGCCCAGAGAAAACCGTTGGCTCTCTCTCTCTCTCCCCTTTCCTTCCACCCTCCCCTTTTCCTCGAGCTCTTCCTCCCCTGCGATTATGCGATCTAGACACACGCCTTCGTTGGTTCGCTCCCTGGTCTTACCCCTTTATCTTCAATATAACTTTATCTAGGACGCTATAACCCGTCCAAGCTTGCATGTTGATCCAGTGGCGACCCTCATCACTCATCTTTAGCAATATAAATACAGCCCTTCGAGAACCGAGAACCCAGAACTTTATAAACCATTGCCTTGGATTTTCTCCCGTGCTTGTCCCAGCTCACGGAATAAAACCAACAAAACCAACTCTTCTATCTACCATACGCTGGATCCGTACAGAAACGTTGTCTGCCACACGGACGGCAGCTCTATCGGAGAAGACTGCTTCGAAATCTATAAAACGACATGGGAACCCTCCAGAGATTCATTCCCGTTCTTGTCCAAACCAGACTCCCTCCACTCCATCCACAGATCACAAGTTCTATCAGCCTACTTAACTTGTCTGTCTACTTATTAGCCGCACATCCTTCACCCTTCACACTCATCCTTTATAGTCGCCCTTTATAGCCATTAATATTATCCATCTCTTCACCATGGCGGACCAACAGACACAACACGATACACCAGCACCAGCACCAGCACCAGCACCAGCACCAGCACCAGCACCAACGCCGGCACCGGTACCAACACCGGTACCACAACCATGCGCGCCCGCTCAAAAGCATGGCCCATGGAGCCACAGCGAGGACCAGAAGCTGCTCGACGCCGTCAAGGAGAAGAAAAAGGACAACTGGACGACCGTCGCCGACAAGGTAGGGGTCAGGAACGCGAAACAGTGCCGAGAGCGCTTCCACCAGAACCTGAAGCCCACGCTGAATCGCGCGCCCTTCACCCCCGAGGAGCAGATTTACATCGTTAACGAGGTAAACCGGATCGGAACACAGTGGGCAAATATCGCAAGATCTATGGACAACCGGAGCGACAATTCCGTCAAGAACTATTGGAACGGTTGGAAAAACCGAGACAATCGTGCCCGACAGAAGGAGCAAGCAGCCCGCGATATGTCGCGGACAAACTCGGCCAGCTCGTCGAACTCGGCCACGCCATCAACCGGTCGGTACGTGGAGCATTCCGGGGATCGCTATTATTTCGATGGCGTCCGGTATTATCCTGCCAACCACAGCGGTTCTCGCCAAGCAGACCCTGGTAGCAACAGCAGCGCGCAGGAGACGAGGAATCATAGCCTCTCATCGCGTTCGACTGCTTCTGCTGATACCAGGCCTGCAAGTAGGCATCCGCCAGTGAGAAGACGACGGTCGAGATTTGCTCCCCATCCTACCAGATCCCTACCACCTCTACGATTGTCCCGTCCATGTCCCCCCGTATATCCTCCATCTGGAGGAAGGGGTCCTAACGATTGGCCTCAGCCCCCACCAGTGGGAAGCGGAAGCAGCCAAGGTCATCGGTTGCCACCCATCGACGAGGTTGCCGACATGACTGGGAGGTATCGTCATGGTCAACACCTCCCCTCCCAATCACCACCCTCTCAGCCACCACCATCTCAACCACGCCCTTCTCTTGCACCATGGCCAGCATCGTCATACCCGGCGCCGCGATATGAGAGCCATAGCTCCCATGAAACCTATGCGCGGGTGACCCATGGCCGCCACGGGCAGGAGCAAGCACGGCGTCCTCCGGATTATATCTCGAGTCGCGACCCCCGGGGTGCCGGAGAGTACATACCTGGATATAATCCATGTTCTTGAAGGCACTCGACCGCGGAGAGAGAATGTCGACGACGGGGTCATGGAACTCAGCAAGACCCGACGCGACCCTCATAGTCGCGACCGTTCCGAGAAAATCCGGGTGAGGGTGAGCATGAGGACGAGTATGGGGGTGAGAGTGAGGATGATGTGGAGACACTCCGACGGTTCTTTGGGCGGGGGCCATGTGGCAGGTAGCTGGGGCAGGGGAAAAGGGGGGGGGCGGCGGTTCTTAGAATCTTGGATAGGCGTATTTGGTCACTGTGGGAATGTATGGTGAACTTCGGTTGGATGCACTACTTGAGATACCTTTTTGTATACTGTTTTGTTTTCATGCCATGAACTCAATCAATCACTGTTATGCATTCTGCAGCAGAAATGATGGATAGTATTCTAATGAATTGCCTACGTGTGTTGTGTGGAATATCGAATGACTAACTAGTAACTGCAGTTGAGCATATTGTTTTCAGAATTGACCCTTAATGAACGATACTGGCTCTACGGTGCACTCAGAGAATGGAGAATACTAGAGGACAGTGCCAAAGAGGGGCATGTACTATAACATGTTTATCACAGACAAGGGAAATATATTGCTATACCGTCATGCTGGACTGAGGTGTGTGTTGTGGAACGCGTCTTGGTGGGACGAGAAAGGCTTGTATGATGGGAAGTATATAACGCTGTTGCCCAAGCGCAAGCCCAAGTCCGAAGGAGATTTGGCACACATCAGACGGATGAGCGGATGGTTGTTGTCTCGCAGATCCATGGCCTCTGTGCGTTCAGGCGTGGCTTGATTCACTAGTTACTGTAATGATGCTGTGCGACCCTTCCCCTCTCTGCTTGGGGGTTTCCTGTCAACCTTCTGACTCGGGTGATGGTCGGATGAAGAACAGAGAATAGAGGATTGTTCGGAGACAGCGGGCCAACGGTCAGACTAACAAGTTCCTTGGGTAGGTAGAGAACCCTTGCTTGCATGGGTAGTACGCACACACGTTGCTATCAATAATAATAACGTCTGTCTGTGTTCCATCGTGTGTGTGTGACGTATAACGAGAGCATGGTTCCCCTGCTCCGATCAGTTGGTAATATGATACAAGCAATTTAGTAGGAAACGGTCTGTCATTACTAGTGTTAATACCTACCTAGGTACTAAGCTACTCGTGCCGGAAGAGAGAGAGACTGTCAACCCCACGTTTCCTCTCTGACCTCTGTTTTGTCTTTTCAATATTGTCGTCCTTGATCCTCTCCCATCAAACTCCCTCGATATTCGAAGTATAGGAGAACAGGAGGGGAGAGGGAGAAGAGAGAGAGAAAAAAAAAAAAGCAAAAATCACAAAAGCCCCGCTGTAAGAAAATAATAATAATAAAAAAGAGCCAAGATATACGGCAGTGATGCGCGTAGCCGTGTGTTGCAGACCGCTCAGATAAGAGATCCGATCCGATCATGGTCTACCAAGCTGTTGGGATAAGCCTCAGCCAGTAAGACACGTACAGGGCCACTTTCTTTCTTGTCTCACGCGCAACGCCCAGCGAGGAAGAACGGGTTGCTACCTGATCAGCTTTCGGTAATGTAATGTGTGTATGTATGTACGTACGTTACTTTCTCCAGCGTTGAACGAACGCTACATACCTGCTGCTGCTGTCCCGAGTCGTAAATTAATTGTGACAAGGACAAGGGGTCGAGGGGGAAAATAATACATGACACAAAGAAATGGCGAAATAATTGTTCCTCCTCCTCGATTGCCTACATAGGTATAGTATCAACCTTTCCCGGTTAACTAGATTCCCCGACCGTTAACTGTTGGGGCGTGTTACCGACAGGATGGCGCACACACACGAAGCAACGGCCGGGGGGCGTTGTAGTACTGTATAGGTTACCAACCACGAACGATACGAGAGCAGCCCTCATCCGGGGGTCTCTGGACTTTGTACCCAAAGTATCGTAGCTGCGTAGGTACTTACGCTGCCCAGCTGCCATAGGTCGCCGACGACATGCAAGATCCGCCGCTAGAGATTGTCCTACGTGGCGCGCGCCGAATGTGCCAAGTATTGCAGATTTCTCTTTTTTTTTCGCCGGCTTGGAAGAAACCTATACATCTATATGTCTACCAATCTTGCCCTGGGTGTAGGTACTTTGAGCAAAACGTTCTGAGACACCAAGAACCCGCTGAAGAGGGGGCTGGCACAAGAGTGGTCTTACCTTTCTACGCACTGTATAATGATGATGATGAGGAAGAGGAGGAGTAGGATGACAGCTATCTATGATGATACGAATAAATCCGCACGTCTGGTGAGTTTTTTCTTCTTTTTTTTCTCCTATGTATACTTGTAAGGGCATATACAGATACACATATGTAACCATATATCAGAATACGGGACAAACCAAAAGAAACCCGAAAAAGAGAAAGAGGAACAAGGTCATTGTTCGATCTTCGGTAACGATACAAGCCCGGAGATCTGGGTTGGTAGTCCTCGGTTATCGAACTATCCCCATTGCATCGCAACGACGGGGTAGGGGTCCAAGACGTTCTATTAGCTGGCACACATGTGTTGTATGTACTGACCCAGGTACCTATCTTTCAGAATTACACGAAAGAGATATTGCGCATAAAGTTTTGGCTGATCCAAGCTGGATTATTGGGCAAACCCAGACCTCGGAGAAAGCCGCCGACTTAACATATTGCCTCTCGCCTAGATAGCGCCGTGGCTTGAGGCTTTACTGCAGTGTCATCACCCTCCGGCCATGGATTGTGCTCAGGCCATCCTGGCCTTGAAATTCTAGTTCATCTCTCTTTGCAATGCCCTCTCTCTCACACGCCGGTCTCGATACCCATGACCATGATACCTTGTCCAACCTAGCCAACCGTCTCCTCAACGAGCAAGTTGTTTCTTAACCGGACTACCCTGCCTTTTAGAGTGCGTATATGTCTTGTGCGCACATAGACATATTTGCCTCGCTACACCCCTCGTGACGCCTAACAGTAAGGGACTAGGAAACTAAAACAGTATGTAGCTCCAGTTAGTCGACCAAAGGAAATCATAGAGATCAGAGTTCCAGAAAACCTTTTGGCTGACTATGTGATTGGTTGGTTCCGTGAAACGTAATCACACATTGCTATTTCCGACTGTTAGGTTTTTGTTCCCCTCGACAATATGCACATTGAGCTGTGGCAAGGAACAGCCTCTACCCCGACCTGTTAGAAGTTTTACATTTCCTTACTAACCTCCTGCTTCGTATTGACTATTGGTGTGATTCGCTCTGGCACGTGCGCTCTTCTCTGATGCAAGCGCTGTCTGTTTGTTGGCAGATTCGAACATCAGGCTAAGATTCCGGCCTTCGTCTTTAGTACGAGATATTGGTGTTTCTGTGCGCTGCGGGGCGCTCAAAGGCTCGTCATAACTAGTCCGTACCACCGTGTCGACGCTATTCGTGGAGGTATGTCGTGAATGTGGTTGTTCTGATACTGGTTCCCGCCCATTTTCCCATCCCGTCCACGGAGCCCCTAAGTCCACCGTCTTCCCATTGCTTGGGAAAATAGGTGATACATCATCACCGGCTACAAACGAGAATCGCGATATGTTTCGTAGCTTTTGAGAGTCTAAAGTGTGCTTGTGCGGACTCTGGGATCCATGACTAGAATTTAATTCGAATGCACGCCCACGGAAATCACCTTGACCGAGAGACGTGGCCTTGTCGCCCCCCTCGAATGCCTCGTTGTAGAGTAGGCCTTGTAGTATCTGACGCCCAGCTTCGCTTTCCTTTGGCGAGGACCCTACTGGCCTCTTCTCCTTGCTCCGGATCACATTCGATACGTCCGACACATCATCAGAGAAGAGCGGGTTTGTTCTTACGCGATTAGAAAGAACGGCTGGCTTCTCTGCCTTCATGTCCGCTGTCAGAACGGCTCTACTTGGTCGCACGGCCACAACCCTCTCATGGCGTGTTCGTTCTGCGGGATGATGGACCGTGTCAATGTTGGCGGCGGCGTCGAGCTGTCGTATCTTCTCACTCATAAGGAAGTCGTTTTTCATATCTAAAATCTTGGCCGTTGTATTAGGTCGAGGCTTATCCGCATTGCGAGATTGGCTCGTGGAGGTCTCTAAACGAATTTCGTGTAAGTAGTTGTTGTCAAGAAGATGCACGTAGAGAGATGAAGAGAAAACCTGATGCTGTAGACTTACCTTGAGAAGCTTGTGTACTGAGACGCTTTAGGTCAGAAACAAACTGTTTCGCCTTTGGACCATTCCTATCAATGACACTGTTTGTCCTTGCCAGGGTGACAGCCTCTAGTCCGTCGCGGGATGTTCTTGAGAGTAGTACCTCGAGCCTCTTGATTTCTTTCTTGTACTGCTCCTCACGTTCTAGCCACTCATCGGCTATCGACTTGAAGTTCTCGAGATGGTACTCGAGCGCATGTTTTGTCTCGGCATGAGCATTCTCGAGCGTTCGAATCTGCTTTTGGGCTTTGGCAAACCCCTCAATTAGGTGTATAACGTACGAATTGCAATCGACGGGAATCGACTTTGATAATCCGTTGGTCATGATCATCACTTGAAGGGTTTCAACCATCTGATCTAGCGATGGATTATGCCATATCCTGTCTTCTTCCCGGACAAGTAGGTTCGGTTCGCTACTGTCGGTCGGGGACTCTGGAAAGAAGGATGACGTCGTATTAAAGGCTGAATGGTTGGATGTTGAAGATGGATCAATATCAGGATCGATATTGTGATCGTGATCAGGCACTGTTGGTGAATGGTATATGTTAGATGTACGAGCGCGTTGACCCAATCGTAACCAACTAAAGTCAGCCATGATGTAGAATCCTGTTCTGTTTTATCTCTTTCCTCCGTCTGTTATTTTATTAGGTTGGAGGACATATGCAGATGATGCGAAGAACGTGTGAGGCAAGAACCAGCAGTGAAGAATTATTGTAAGGAATAAAGATGCTAACTAGTCATGCGACTCGATAGTAAATGGAAAGTTGAGAGGAAGGTATGTTATGGGTAGAAAAGACGGAAAGGGGAAGGGAGTAGGGGGACGAGGCAAGCTTGTTGCGTTAATGGGCTTGAACTTGTACGGGAAGTCGTAACCAACATGGCCAGCATTGAATAAGCTTATCACATTGCAGTGAAGAGCATATATTGAACGTGGGGCAATTAAGGCAAACAACAAGGTGTTGTTGCGTTTCCCCCTTTCAGGTTGTCAGGTACGTTGAAGGCATAAATGCAAGTATCGACGCGTATAGCAGCATGTGTACACACTGCACCGAGTAAACACATACAAAGAAGAAATCAATATAATAAGCAACGCTTCAATGCTTGAGAAAACAACTCGATGGCTGTTCTATTTCATTTTGGGGTTTTCTACAAACCGCACTCGCGTGATGTTGTTGATACCATGCTTTATTACCACATGCTCTTCCCGAACGCATCACATCGCATTCAATTCAGATCTCATCCCCATCAATCCAGATCTCATCCCCATCAATCAAATAAGTCTCCTGCCCTCTGCCGCTGTCTCGATCTTCCTTCCACTCGATCCGCAAACAGCTCCTTTTTCGAGTTCAACCCAAGCTTCTCTGGGAACAGTTCCTTGGCTGACTTGCTGGCATTGCCCTTGATCGCAAACCCTTGGTCTGCACTTCTCTGGCTTGCCGCACCACGGATATTGAACCCAGAGCTCTTACTATCCTCCGGAGCGGACACTCTGTCTGCTAGTCTACCCCCTGGCGCGGTAATTCGGTCTGCGAGCTTCCGAGCAACTACGTTCGGTGTGTCGTCGCTCTTATCCATCAGGGGTAGCATGATCCCTTTAGCAAGCAGACTTGTCGCGTCCTCCACCTCATCCCCAAGCCGTCCGCCCCCTCCGGCTGATTTTTCGGGGAACAGCTCTCTGCTCCGATTGCTACGTGATTGACGACTCTTGATAGCGCGCGCTTGATCATGGTTCCAAGTAGAGGTTCCGCCGTTCGAGAAGTCATCCATCGCTTGGTCGCCATCCCGGTCGTGAGGGGAGGCTGACCGGCGCCGCCGAGACGCATTTCCACCGCTCGTTCCGATGGGGAATAGCTCCTTGCCGCGATTATCATGCCGAAGCGTGTCCCCTGCTCGCTTGTCCTCACCGCTCTCTGGTGCGTATGACCGTCTACGATGCGGCCGCGATTGTGATGTGCGAAGAGATAATGCGGCTTCGTCGTCATCATAAAGACTGGCGTCGAATTGCTCTTCTACCTCCTCGTTCCGAGACCCCCTTCCTCTCCTCCGACCATAGCCATCTCCGTCTCGCTCGCGATACCTCCGTGTCTCACCACGTCGTCGTCGCTCTTCTGGGTCGTATTCGGGGTTTAAAAGATAAAAGCGGCTTCGAGAAGCTGCGCCTACTTGTTTCTTGTCTGTCGCGACGGCCAATCGCACTTGTAATGCGACCTCTGGCTTCTTGGAGAATGGCTTGGTGGGTAGAAGTTTTTGTAAGGGAAGTTGAGCAAGGTCTGAAACCGAAATGTCTTCAAGCGTCAGGGAACTGAGAGCGCGAGAGGCAGCCTGATCGGAGCTAAACTGCAGGTTGGCTGAAGAATCGTTAATCCATTCTATCCTTCCCACCGGCTCCTCAGAGAAGTATTCGGCGACGAAAGCCTTGACTTCTTCGGGGTTCATGACATCGAGGCCTCTGATATGGATCTTGTTCGGCACAAGGAAATTCTCGCTATCGGCCGACTCGTCTATCTCGCCGGGTGAGCGACTTCCCTAGTCAATACATATCAATGTCAGTATCAGTTTCTCACTTTGGCTAGCTAACCAGGTAGGCGCAAATACAGGCGAAAGAAGCTTACAGGCGCATCTTGCGGCTCGGGTTCGGGGATTATGGGCTCGTCAGCAACCAAATCTACATCCACGTCCATCTCGACATCAAGATCCATTGTGTCCATTGTGTCGAAATTGCGACCTGCAGATGCAGGTTCCCGACGATAGCAGTGAGCCTAGCTGGTGAGTGCGAGCAAGATTTCTGTTGTGAGGAAAAAAAGAACAGTTTACTAGTAGCGCTGGGTCGGCAACTGTAAGGTAGGAAATACTACGATACTTTGTATTGAATCGCAAATGGATAGTATTTGTTTGTTTGTACTGTACGTTGTTGGTGAAGGAGGCTGAAGTTTGAAGGCACGGGCATCCTGGTACCTGGATCTATGTATGTATGTACCTCCTAGCTTACCTCTAGTAGAAGGCAACTAGCGTAGCTGACTAACCCCACATGCACACGGCTTTGAACGGTTTGAATGTGGGGCAGTTCTTACGATGTCGGGTAGTTGCAGCCTCAAACACATGGATGTGTATATTATTTATTATGGAAGCAGTAACTCAACGTTGTCAACTTGAACACTGTGCCAAAATAGGTGGCCTTATTACATAGTAGCAGTTACGGCCATCGTGTTACGTCAATGTTACCAAAAATAACCAAGGAGGTCAGTCCCATATTGAAAGTACCTAATAGGGGGTAACATTCTTAATTTCAAGCTGATTACTTATATACCTAGATACAGCATCCTTATAATTGATATGTATAAGTCTACATACCTCGTAGTTGCAAGTTACAATCTACCCACGCAGACAGGCATTTACACACAGATACTGGTAATATCAGCAACAGAGTTAACTACCTATGAAAGGGAATGAACAAGACGTACATCGGAGCATATTGAAACTACATGTAGATAGCCAATCTTCACCCGCCTGTCTCGGGTAGCTATACAATTTATGCGCCACAGAACTTTTCCCTCTCAAATAGTCTTCACACCTATCATATCCTTCTCCTCTAGATAAGTGTTCATAAATCGATAAAAGCCTCTAAGGAACAGATGTACCTCTCTGGCCTCCGGTCGTCAAATGTATCCATTACTCTCTTGAACATCATCCTTCGGGTCCTTACTCACATGCCTTCTCTACCCACCCGTGGGAGTAGTAATCCTCAGATCTTTTTTGAAATCTGTGGCATTCCCTTCGTGTCATCGGACTGCGCCCACTGTCCAGAGGAGTGAGAAAAGAAACAAAGGGAAGGAGGAGAAATAGAAAAACGCCCTCCCGTGTCTAACCGCACTTCGTTGTGCTCTATATGGTATATCCAAGCAAATTCTAAACCGTTTCCACTCCTCTTCTACGCAGCTCCATGGCTGCCTGAATACATGTAGTTCGCGGTAACTTTTGACGTGTGTTATCATTCCCATCGTTTACTGACGTCGAGTTCAAGCTCGGCGTCCGCGACATCTCTGATGCCGTACGTTTCAGCGACGGCAGTGATGGTAAAATTTCACCTGCTGACCGCCCATTATCCTTGTCGTTGTCGTCAAGCAGCGGGTCGTACACCCAGCACTCCTCGAGGCCTTCCAAGTAACACGGGGATTGCCTTAGAAACTGCCACGAAAATGTGTCGCACCGCATGGCGATATACATGGATTCCACCTTGCCGTTTGGGCAGCATACTGCGCAATATTTACGCAGGAAATCAAGATCGTAGTTACCATTGACCAAAGACTCGTCCAGGGGCCGGAGCATTGGAAGGCCTTGCAACGTCGCCGCGTCACAAAGTCGAGCCTGAAGTGGGACCCAGTCTCTGCCTCGAAGTAGGCTGCCAAAGGCCTTGGACACAGCTTTCCTAAACGACTCTCCATCCGTCCCCTCAACGGCGACCATTTGGTGGCAACCCCGGGACAAGCACCGCTTGTATGCATTTGTGTCTTTCTCGAAAGGAAATGGTTGCTCCGCCGTCGGGAGAAGAGAGATATGCACAGTCCACGACCCTATTACCTCTATCGGACCGTTGTCGGCAGGCCCAAAACGATAGTCCGGAACAAAAGCCGATGCGGGCTGTGGTGTAGCGCTAGGATTGCGGCTCTGCCGTACTATATCCTGTCCGGAGTTTTTTGACGATTCAGAAACAGAAGTGGAGCTTCGTCTGCGCCTGCGGAAAGGAATATCTAAAATATCCTGCTCCTCCAGTGCATCCACACGCTCTTGCAGTACCATGGACGTGTCGTCGTATTCTGACATCCTATCGTTCAATTCGTGCAGGGTACCATCGTAGCCATCTAAACGTTCGTCAAACATGTCGAGTCGATCCTCGTATCCTGTTTGTCGTTTTTCGAGTTGGGTGACAGACTGCCACACGCGGTCAACATTCCTGTAACAGCCTTTCATTTCTTGGTCCGTGTCCTCTCTATTCTTTTCAACCTGTTCCTCGAGGTCTCCCAAGCGTCGAACCACATTACCCAAGGCACCGCCAAGTCCCCCGTCATTCTCTCTGTCCAGCTGCTCTTCGAGAAGTTGGATACGGCGTTTGAGAACGTCGACTTCGTTTCTATCCGGCGGAGGTTCGGCGGATTGGATATGATAACAGGAGAGATGACCACAGTCACAGGTAACACCTGGTAAAGACCGGTTGAAAGTGAAGCCGACACAAGCACAACGCTGTCCCTTAATCTCGGGGTTTAGAAGAATGTATCGGCATTGGCCGTTAGGAAGCTTGTTCATATCGACATGCTGCTGAGTAGCCGCAGGCTCAACCCGCGGGGATTGAGAGGAGGATGCAGACATGTTTGTTGTTATCTGAGTTCTTTCTTTCTCCAGGAACGAGTCCAAAATCGAAAAAAAATCGACGCCCTTGGAAATATGAGGCCTCGCTATGAGGCCACCCAAGCGCGGGAAGCCAGGCGGTATGATGAATACGAGCAGTAGAACACCTCGAGGTCAATTAATGCTATTGGACACAAGGCGCGAAATGCAGCAGCTGGCTGAAGGGGTTTACTTGGTCCATGGAACGACTCAGGAGGCACCCATATACCAAAGTCGCAGTGATAAAAAAAATATGGCGCTTCTCACGGTCGTGGGGGAAGCACGCTTCTTATTTTCCCGATCTAAGAGATCGATCAAGGGAAGAAGGAGGGATGATAAAATCTGGGTCCCACACTCCGTTATCAAGCTACCCGCGGTGCCGACCAGTAACCAGTGAAGGCCGATGTAGGTAGGTCCCTGGGGGTGCAACGCAGCTTGCTGGCTCTCTGGTACGTAGCCGCGGGACACGGGGTGCACTTGCTGGCAGATAACGAGTATAAGATATGTATTGTATGTATTGAAAGGTTAAGGGGGGTGAGAAGAAATGCCTAATGGATAATAGCAAATCAACGCAAGAAAAAGACAGAGGAAGTACTTTTTTCTTTTGGGTTGGGGAAATGCGTGGACGGATGTGTTTGAGCGGGATCCGCTACAGATAAACCGACAGGCTAGAAAGAATCGAGATACCAGATACCGCGCAACCAGGGTTTGTTTCTTTCAACTTATTATTAGATGGATGGGTGGTGGCCTGGCCGCAGACTGATTGTCATAGTATCATTTTATAGCCTCAGGTATGTATGCTTGTGTCGAAAACCAAAACCTGTCAGAGTGATCATCAGCCTCTGCCAACGTATGAAGCCGAAAAGGCCCGAATCGGAAAATAGAAGTATCTGCGTTCGCTTTAGGATAATAATGTGGGAGAAGCTGGAGAGAGGAATAGGTAGATGCGGAATGGGGAGAGGAGAGGAGGGGGGGAAGGGACAGAGAGGGAGGGAATACCATGTATGGAGGCGTAAGAGGTACAGCGGTAGTGGTGGTGGTGCCAGCGATGGCTGGTATGGTACTATATGTACGTGCAAGATTTGACATGTGCTATGTCTGTATGTATGTATGGTATTATGTATGCAGACATGTATGAGAAGGGGGAAGGGGACGCGCTCGACATCGACATCGATATCGACATCAACGTGACCCGCATTTCTGTGCTGCGACTTTAATCAACTATTATCAGAGATTTGATCATACATACCCCCCCTGCCATTAAAAGGTCAGTGGTTAATCAGCGCCGGATGTATACTGCAGGTAACAAGAGCAGAACAGACGACTCGCAAGAAGCCACAATGCCACATGGATGGGATTTGCCGCAGGTCTTGCTTACATGTAGGTAGATAGGTAGATGATAGATAGATTGGGAACGGGGGGCGGGATGGGACTTGAGAATAGGTACTACTCTGACATGTTTTCTCTGTGGGGGGCACTCTGAACGAGTGGGAGCCGATAAGGGGATGTATGACATTGGGCCGGGTGGTTCCTATTTGGAAGTCCCCCCACACCCTTCGATGGAGATGCTTTCTCCTGTCTTACTAGTGTCCTCTGACAGCATACCCAAACAACCCAAGGTGGTAAATAGTGAGAAATGACAAGAAATGACCGGTGAGTATGTAATCAATCATCCTGGCCTCCCTACAAGACGCCATAACCCATCTTGCTCTTTAAGGTTGGCCGGTCTGGAAGTGGAACCAATCAGTATACCAACGTGCCATACAAGCCATGTACTTATAAGGCCAGGCCTATGTATACGAACTGTTCTGTAGGTCCTAGACTAGGTTGCGGGTAAATTTAATCAACCCAAGTGATCATCGCCTTGGATACTTCCGAGACGAAACGTGTAAGTCATGGAGAGAATGGAAGGTGAGAAAAAAATAAAAAAAGAATAAAATAAAATAGAATAAAAGCAACAAGAATTCGTAAACTTGCGCAATAGGTAGGTACCTCACCTACTTACCTACCTACCTACCTATCGACCTACCTACATACATTCTGCTGGTGTGCATTTTGATGGGTGTTGGAACTCGTGCTGCTTTGGAGGTGGACTCCACAAGGCAAGGGATCCATTGATGCAATATATCCAATTCGTTGCGTAATAGCGTCTCCGTCACCGACATGTATGCGGGAGTAGATGGATGTTCAAGGACTCAAAGCCTAGACTTCTTCCTACCTACCTTCTTCATATCGTAATACTTGTACAACCCTACGTGATGGTACCTCGTCAATACACGCAATACACATCAGGGGCCCAGCAGGGTATGCGTACACCCATGCATGGCGACCTTGCATTTCGTGCATAGCTATGTCGCAGTCTTGGACCGTGCGCAACAGGTATCTCACCCCCACGCCGAGATACCAGCACTCCGTCCTTCTGATTTTATTTATTATCTTGCTCACCTCGCCTGGAACGAGCGGCAAGCAGTTTCATGCCAGCCGGAGAGAATTCCATTCTGCTGGATTCTCAGGCACGCCATGGCCAGCTCGGATTGCGCCGAGTTGTTCTTGTAGTGATGGATAACAGAGCGTTGCCGGCTTATGTTCACATGTCATGCACATCATGACGGAACATATATGGGTATGACGGTCGCCGCCCAACGACATAGGTGATTCCTGTACTTGTGTGATCGAGGCTCTTAAATTGCTCATCCCACAGGTCGATGTAGTTGGGTAGTTAAGGTATCATCCGTTATCAACGGGACAGATCCATGAACCAGCTCATTGGCAGACGTAAGACGAGACGTCAGCCTGCCTGAGGAGGTAGGGCTGGTCCGAAAATTATGATAAGAACTTCAGGCAGAGATGCCCCAAGCGAAAGGATAGATAGCCACTGGTTGGCCAGAGTCCAGACGATTTCGTATGAGAGAGACGAAGGCTCATGATATCCGATCATTCGGTACACTAGGTGTGTGTTGAAGAAGAAGGGCAGTGGTAGTGATTGTAGATTTCAATGTTGCATTGCCATATTTTGGGAAGCTAGGTATAAGTTCAACGACAATACTCCAGCATGCTAATATTCCATAAGACTAAACGAACGAAGAATGAAGAGGTGCAAAGGCAAGTTATTAATAAATCGAGAAATATGGTAATTAGGTAGTTGCGACGATAAGATAATCCACATAGAACTTAGAAGGCTAAACTAAACTTAAGCTGGAGGGGAATTTTCTAAGTTTTAAGTTTTCCCGTTCCACAGAATTACACTGGTGTGTCTTAGCGGGGTAAGCTTAATAGTGCACAGGCCTAACGAACAATTGGAAGCAAGCAATTAACCCCACCGCATCGATGAACCTCCATTAACAACATCTACCTAAAACACCCACAAACGAACAATTCTTTCTCCTCGAGCTGAGGCTATCATGCCTCGCGAATAGATGCTGATGTGAAAATAAAAAAAAAAGACCAAAGGATACATACGAATTGAACGCCAACTACCGCGACCATGGCGAATCCCGCCGCCACCCTCACCTCACTCCTACGATCCACCACTATTCAAGATCACGACGAAATATTAAAAGCTGCCAATGCTGCCATCAAGGCCTCTAAGAAAGACATAAATGCCCAACGCACTCGTGTTGTTGCCCTTTTGAAGCTAGATCGCTTCGACGACGCTCTTCGAGCCATAGCTGAGGGTGGTGACATTCTGGAGAGCGAATGTGTGCTAGAGAAGTCCTATGCTCTCTACAAATCTGGCCAGCTCCAGGATGCCGAGAAAACCCTCGACACAGCTCCTCCTCCTTCCAAGACATCCCGTGCTTTCGGTCATCTATCCGCCCAAATAGCCTACCGCGCCGAGAAGTTTTCAGATGCTGCCGATACCTATCGTCATCTCTCCCAGACATCGGGCGGTTTGTCTGGCGAAGAAAACGATCTTAAGATCAACCTTCTAGCTACAAACGCCCAGCTCGAGTGGAACGGTCGTGGTCACCTATTGCCAGACCAGGAGAGACAACCGTCGCGTGACCACCTCGAAGCGTTTGAAACCGCCTACAATGCTGCGTGTACCTGTATAGCGAGACGAGATTTTAGCCGCGCATCCGTTTTCCTGAAGCGAGCCCAGAATTTGTGTGAAGCAAGCGAGGATCTATCTGACGACGAGAAGAGGGCTGAGCTCTTACCTATCATGGTCCAGCATGCCTACGTCCTCACCAAGCTAGGCAAGGGAGACGAGGCAGCAGCTTTGCACAAAGGCATCGTGTTATCTGAGTGAGTAAAACTATTGTAGTCAATATGTTTTATGTACTAACTTTTCCCAGGATCCCAGAAGCGCCAACTAGAGCTGTGGCGCAAAATAACCAGACTGCAATCGGCGCCGCGGGAAGAAACCCTTTCCTCACGCAGCGCGTGCTTGATTCAACAACTAAGCTATCGGGTAGTGATAAGCTATTCGAGTATCAAGCGTCTGTCTTAAAGCGAAACAGATACGCTTTGGATCTGCAAGCACAGAAGTTTAACGGCATCGAGTCCTCTACCACTAAGACAATTTTAAGTAGCACATCCCCGACGGCGTCGGAGGAAATCGCAGGTCTCGGAGTAATTAATGCCGCGGCTCATACTCACCTACGAACTGGTGCAGAGGCACTTAGAGAAATCTTACCCCTTCTCGAAAAACGCCCAAGCGATGTTGGGCTTTTGTTAACCATCATCCAACTCTATATACAGACAAATAATCCTGGACCAGCATTGAACCTTCTCGAAACATTCCTCAGACGCCTCGAGACGGCTTCTACGCCCGACCATGAGGATGTTCGTTTCGCACCGGGTCTTGTCGCTATAGCTGTGGCGCTATACCGACACCAGGGACGGCAGAACTCTATTCGTACTGAGCTAGCAAAAGCTTCTACGTATTGGCGCTCCAAATCCGAAGACTCTGCTGCCTCGCTCCTGCGCGAAGCGGGTGTTGAACTGCTCAGATCATCCAATCGTGAGGATATTGCTTCGGCGGGAGAGACATTTGAGCAACTGGTAGCGAATTCCCAGAATGATCCAGTAGCGACTGCAGGACTAGTGGCCTCGTTCGCAAACGATGATTATGCCAAGATAGAGCCTTATTTACAGAGTCTCACGCCCGTGGAGAGACTCATCGCCGGAGCCGATGCTCAGCAACTTGTCAAGGCTGGGGTCGCCTCGATTTCAACTTCGACACCCACAAGCAAAAAGAGATCAGCAGAGGGAGAACCAGAAAAGGCTGCAAAGCGGCGACATAAGACAAGACTCCCTCAGAATTACGAGGAGGGCAAACAGCCTGACCCGGAGCGCTGGCTTCCTCTTCGCGATCGTAGCACGTATAGACCCAAGGGAAAGAAGGGTCGAAAGCGAGCGCAAGAAGTCACCCAAGGCGGTGTCGTCAAGGAAGAAGAGACGCTAGAACTCGTAGGTGGTGCCGGCGCTGTGAAGGTAGAGAAGGCACCCGGTGTTCAAGGGGGCAAGAAGAAAAAGAAGGGCAAGAAATAGAAGAAGAAACTGCCTTAGGTAGCTGTACATAAAACAGCTTCTGTGGCGAGACTATGCTATCTACCCTCAGCATGTTCACTTATGTGCCTGACACGTGTATAAAAAGAGCAATGCCACGAGGCGAATGAAGTTACCATACGCTGACCATAAGATATATTGGCAAATGGACATAGTGCCTAGGTAGGTAGAGTTGAGGATGGACTATGTCCTCAAATATGAATGAGTGCTGCAAGGAATCCATGTATATACAGCAATTACCACGACGGCTGAAGACTCGCCCCCGAGGACTTCCTAATGAAGTACCTATTCTACCAGCATGTTGTTATCAAGCCTTTCTTTTTTTCCTTCCCTTTAGAGGAAGTGGTGGGTGTGTCCTTTTCAACCACTACATACGTATTATGTTGTGTCACATTTCTTAGTGGTTTGCTTGCAATGCGAGTCGTTACCTTTCCTAGGTTAAGTTGCCCGCTGATCCGACCTCTATAAACTCCTATACGATGGGGGTGATCACAAAACACCTCCCTCGAAACCTAAGCAGTTGCCGCCGCATCCCTTGCTTTGTTAACACCTATAAGCACTACGCACTGATCGTTTGAATCACTGGGCTGGGAATCCTCTCTATCTCCTGTGACGCATCTTCGTCACTCTCCTCCCCCGCATCTGCCGTCTTCGGCGGAATTGGAGAGCTTGGGGGTTCTGGTGTATAAAATCGGGCTTGCGTTGGCTGATCTGGCCCAATGTTCTCATCTTCATCATCCAGGGGAGGTAATGGTGACCTCCGGCCTTCTGAGAAACTGGCGGCCGCATCGCTATCCTCGTCCGATGGTACCGTCAATCCTCCTGATACGAGACGACGAGCTCTGGATGACGAGTATTTCCGGTGCAGTTCGCGGAAAGATCGAGCTGTTGCCGTGCTAGTGCTGGTGCCTGATCCTCGTCGGCCAAGCCGCCCCGGCTGACCGTTTAGTATAGAGTGGAAGTCGTCGTCGACACTGGCCGGGGATCCAAAATCATGGTCCTCGCCCTGATACGACTGTTTGCGCTGCCTGATGCGCTCGTCGGTCGACATGCTCTGCAGTTCACTACCGAAGTTAACGACAGACGCCTTCTTGCCATGTACGGTAAAGCTGCCCGTGCCGCGCTGAAGTATTTCACTTTCCCGAACCGTTTCGTCTGACATACCCCCGCTCGATGCTGAATCTTTGCCTTTTCTACTACGGTGATGTGAAAGATGACCTGCGCCATCTCTGAGTGTCCTTTGGAGGCTACGACGCATTTTGGTTCGCTCAAGTCCATCTTTGTCCGTGGTGGGAACGCCTGCACGCTTCGGTCGATCGGGGCTATCGTCGAGAGTTTTGCCCGAAGAGCTACGTTTGTGGCCTGATGTGTGAACGGAATCCATCCCAAGCAGGCCCGCTTGCTCGAGGACTTGTCGTTCACCCTCATCCTCCTCTACTTCTTCATCAACGGTGCTCTTGTCCTGTCCACCTGCCGGACTTGACACCTTTCGGGGCGGTGTAGATACAGCAGCATGTTTGGAGGAGGCGTTGCTTGACACCGATGTCTTACGTAGACCATTGTAGTCAGGGCCTAGGGAAGGAGCATCTTGGAATGAGGAATTTGTGGCGGTAGTCGGAGGGGTTTGGAAGTCTTCTGCACTCGGCGAGTCTCCATCTACTTGCGCGATGGGGTCGGAAGATTGGGCTAGTGAAAGAGGTTCTAACGACGGCGGACTTTGCTGTCGCCTCGGGGAGCCGCTTTGCAAGCTATTACCCAAGGGAACTGATGTTCCAGCAGACGAACTAGAGCCAATTCTTTCCTCCAACTCGCCATTTACGTCTTGCTCCTCTTCAAGATCCAAAGCAAGGATGTCGCGGTGACACTTCAACCGCCACATCTCCGCTCGGGACCACTTCAGCTGGGCAATAATTTTGGCAGCACCTCCGCGAACCTGGTCTCGAGTCTTATCCTGAATTGGTGCAAGGATCAAAAGGTGCCTGGCATTCCTCAGCTGTGTTTCAAGGTGCTTCTGTGCATGCTGGAGTTTCTCGTCGGCTTCATCAATCTTCTTGCGGATGATCTCGCGCCGAGCAACGAGGATATCTCGAGCCATCTGCTGGTCGATGCGACCTCGATTGATGCTAACTTCTCCACTCGGTGTCTGGATTAGCTGCGTAGCATCGGTGCTATCCAGTCTCCTGATGGCACGGCGGTTTTGTCCTTCATAGTTGCCTCCTACAACCCCCCGCATGCGCACGCCAGACGTCCTGAAGGCGGCTGCGTAGTTTAACTTGGCTAACCAATCGTTTCGGTCCTCTTCAGTCTGGGCAAGTAATACCTCCTCCAAGCCACCGTGCCGAACGTACACAAAAGCATTCTTATGTTTTTTGTAGCTCGTATCGCACAGAGCGACTGCCCCATCAGTCGACATCAAGGCGTCAGGTTTAAATTGCTCCAGTGGCGGGTTGAAGATGAGCGGGATCCCATCATGCCCTGACCTAAGGTGGTTCTCATATTGGTGCATGAGGTTCTTGACCCAAGCCGTGTTGCGGAAGAAGTAGAGCTGGGCACCGGTAAGAATTGCTCCCCATTCCTGCCACGGCGAGCGTGTCTTCTTTTTTTTAGCATCTTTGCGCCATAGCAGCCCGACTTTGGTGACCTTAATATCCACGATACCGGGATGGGCTTCTTGTGGATTGTTCGCCGTCTTCTCCGTCATGAAAGCATCCGGTCGTGATCGTGCCGACACGATCTGCAGAACCCCAGTCTTGAAAAACGTTTTCTGTAGCTCCTTCAGGTTTAGGTCATCCGCAGTACCTATGTAGCTATAATGCTCCTCGAGAGGAATCTGATCTCTCAGAGGCGGCCGAAGGCTGTCCAATCGACCGTCAATGATAAGCGTGTAGGGATCGATTGGATCTTTTGTCCTTCGCAGCGTCTCCGTCGTGCCGTTCGGGAAAAGTGACTTTTTCCTCCTCAGACTACCTGCTCGCTCACCATTCATGACAAGATCGTCCTCTACATGAATAAACGGCGTGTAAGTAATATTGTCATAGAAGCATTCGAGTACGTCGTCGAAAATGCCCTCGCCGTGTGTGTTCTTCAGATAATCGGCCTTCTGCATCTTGTACTTGTTATTCTTATTGAAGACATCAGTGTGCAGTATGAGAAGAGAAAATGCTATGAAGTAAGCCTGGTCGGGCGTCGAGTAAATACCAGGATTGCACTCATGATAGCGATTCGCGAAAGCTTGCAGGCAGCGATCAATCTGCTGGGTTTCCTTGGGGAGCTCGGCTTCCATCAAGAGCTTGCGAATCGCCATGTCCATAGGCTCTTCAAAGAAACTGAAAGTCCGCATGTAACTTCGCAGCACTGCTGCTGAAAATGGATCGTTTTCTTTGGACAGAGCGCTAGCGATTACACCACGATTAAGCACCTCCTCTATACGTGCCAAGTACTTCGCGGGGGTATCGTCTTCTCGGCGCTCAGGTAATACCACTGGCTCCCTAGTCAGCTGCAAGGAGTTATTCTTTGAAGTATTCGAGCCTGGCGTCGCGGGTGTGAGGCTTCCGTGCCGTGGGCCGTCGGTATTCTGCCGCATACGGCTGAGTCCTAAGAGATCACCGAAACTCTTACGACCCGTCGAAGATGAAGTTCGAGTGGTTCCTGGATGCTGACGATCGTCGATAAAACTCTCGCCGAGGGAGCTCATTGTGGAAGACCGCCCCCTGAGACCCAGGTGGACTCTAGTAGGAGATGACTGCCCAGAGTTTCGAGAGGTGGGCCTGAACAATGCTGTGGCTGGTGATCCCGATTGCCTTCCGAAGTAGCCGGAGGCATGAGAGGGAGAAGCCATAGGTGTTGATCTATCGTGTCCCGTAGACGGGCGAGGGTGATCAGCTATGCTGTTGGAAGGACGCGAAGAGGTTGAGTCGCGCGAAACAGAAGAAGCCGTGCTGGGCAATGCAGGAGTTTTGGATCTTTGTGGTAGATGAGCTAGGGGAAAGAGTGGTTCAGGTTGCTTCGGCTTGCGACGAAGACGAAAGAAGCCGGATGAGTTTGACGCGTGCTGCTGCATTGGTGCAGAATGGTCGTTTACGCTGCTTTCTGATCTGGATGATTCAGACAGGCGATTTACAGGAGGAGTCAAGGCAGGACTCGGGTCCCCAACATCTTCGTTCATTGTAGCCATCGTTCCAGGTCTAGAAGGCTCTTCAAAGGTAACAGTCTGTTTGCTTGTCGAGGAAACTGTTCGTTCACTCATCGTCTTTCGTTTTTCCTTCGAAGCCGAGGAATATGTAAACTTCGGTATGGGCTCGGAATCGCCCCTGGGGAGATCGCTGGATCGGCGCATTCGCATGGGAATTTTTATACGGGATTGCTTCTTAGGTTGTAAATTTATGTCCATGGTAGGCGCGGTCGTTATGATAGCAGGAGCTAGATAGGGAGGCAGGGTGAGCAAAAGCAAACATAGATAGGCAGCTGAAAAGCTATAGGTGAGGAATTGAAATGATAAGGGGACATACGTTGTGGCATTGGTGGTAGCTTCTCAGCCTGCTGTTGTTGCTTTAACCTGGTAGACAGCTGAGAATCGGAGGCATTGCGAAATCTCAACATGCTAAATCTGCGATGTTTGGGGGATTCATCTTGAATTGGCGGAGATTCAGGACGATTGTATGGATCTTCACTGTCTCTGCTTTGAAACATAGAGGCCTCGGTCGACGTAGCAACAGTATCAACTGAAGACTTACTACCCTCTCCAGTATTCTCTGAGATATCGTCCTCCACCCCGTCTCTGTTCCTCGTGGTAGTGTCGGGGCTCAGCAAGGCTTCAGTTTGTGGTATGCGCGAAAGCTGCTTAGGGTTGGCAGATGGTTGGTCGAGCAGGACTGTGTGTCGTCTCATATCTGTGTCGCTAGCCATAACACCGCGACGACGTAAAAAGGGCATCGTGATCAATGATGGCGTAACGTCTACGTGGTAATGGGGTCGACGGGACACCCGGGGTGAGAATGGCAGCAGTGGCAACGGCAGGGGCTGCAGTAGCCGATGGTCGTCACGTCAAGAATTGTAACAGCGACGACCTCATTGTCTTGATGTAGGTTAAAGAGGGTGGAGACTATTGATTGAAAGAATGAACGTTGGATCTGTCTAGGAGATACAGCAGAGAGTGTCTTGACGAGATAGCGGTCGTCGGAGCTGGTAGACTTAAAAAGACTAAAAAAGACGTGTGTCCAACTGACGGATGAAGTCAGCAAAGACCGGAGTACAGTACTATGGTACAAATAAGGTTGAATTTGCTATCGGCTATGTCGGCGACGGGGTGGAATGGAAGGGGATTGGATAGGATTGGGTTGGGCTGGGTGGAATTGATAAATACACCCGTCAGCAAGCAATCAATATGATTCCCATCGAGATCGGTTATGAATTATAAAATGGTATGAGAGTTGTATGTATGGGAATTGGGGCTGTCGGTACTTCAAGTTGTAGGTGTAGGGGTTTACTTGTACAAATTCAAAAGTTGTAGGGGTTAAAACAATAGGACGGTTGCTATTTCTGTATGTTGCAGAAACGATTAAAAAAAAGAGACCCAATGTTTCTAATGTTTCCAATGTTTCTAATGTTTCCAATGTTTCCAATATTTAGGCCATGTTCCTTCCCTGGATCCTCTTCGCTCCCCGCCGAGAGCCCCAATCTTACTGAAAGGGGCGAGGTCGTCCTAGGCTAGGTACGTGAATTGGTAGGCACGCTAGGTCTGGAGTGCAGGTTATTGTGCTTCTATTCTGTACGCACATCTAACATGACAGGCCAGGCACATGGTGGGTAAGAAGAGACCCGACAAATTGGATCCCAGAGATCGACCTGTCCCCTTATTGATTTTCGCGCACATAAATGCCACATTATGGATGTCTTGCAGGTATCTTTTTTCCTGCAGTATTTTCGGTTAGTGTTGTTATACTACCCATTATATATATTCCGACAAGAAAGACTTGAAGTTGTCAGGTGTATTAATTTAATATCTTCAGGTTGTTGAAACATAAAAAAACTTGGAAGGGAAGGGAAAGGAAGCCAAGGAGAAGACAGGGCTGCAATGTGAGCTAAACACCTAGTAAGTTGCAACTAGCGGATAGGCCTAGCTGGAGCTTAAGTGTCTGCCTGCCTGTACCACCAGGTACCTACCTCCACTCAATCCCCTCCCCCACTTCCTGCATCGCAACGGTCTACGTCGTAATATGTCCAAGGCTAACTAACTGTAGCAGTCAAGGCTTGTTCTTGCTTCTCAACTGTCTTCTTACATAGTAGACTACGGTCTTCCTACATCATCACTTCAATTTCACCCATCTGTATTGTTATACATATCTACTAACTATATTTCCCTTATTTTATTGCGCAATCGCCTGAATTATATAAAGTATTTTATCTATCTAGGGCTTTCGTAGGTGGATATCGCTCTTCCATGTTGTACGACGCCGCGCGCCAACGCCGAATTTCTATTCCTCGAGATTTCCTACAGTGATGGGCTCCGTCTCTCTCCTTCGCCAATTCTTAGTACTCGCTTTCTCCGTAATCCTCACTATATCCACCCCTTCCGCCGCCACATCCCTTCCTCGAACCGCTCCTGCGCAACTCCACAATGGCAGGTCGTATATCAGTCGCCTCCTAGACATCCCTAAAGCCTGGGCTTCAAGGAGACCCAGGAAAGATTTGAGCCAATGGCTGAATACCCATCCGAAACTTGTCGAGAATTTACAGAGATATGAAAACGAGGTTGTCATACGATTCAATGTTTCTACAGACACACATGAAGCCGCCTTGCGAAAAGCCATCGACCAGATGTTGCTTGATGTTTGGGATTTCACCAATAACTACACGGATATACGTCTTGAAGCGCGCCGCATTCGGCCATTGACGGGAATTCTACCGCCCTCCCTACAAGAAAATTATTCCGTCCTAATCCCCGACCTAGCTCGCGCTGTCGCGGCAACATACCCGTCCGACACGCCTGCCCACTCCATCGTCCAATCTCTCGAGAATGACCGAAGTATTACCCCAGCAAACGACATTCCCTCGCCCAGGAGGCAAGGTGTGGATGACATTTTCTTCCATGACTACCAGCCGCTTTCTGTTATTTATACATGGATGAAACTACTTGACTCTATGTTCAAGGGACGCGGTCTCGTTCGGTTGATTAGCATTGGAAAGTCGTTTGAGGGTCGCGACATACCGGCATTAAGAATAGGTATACCACCAAGTGGCGAAACGCCGGGTACAGGTAGTAAGAATACAATACTTATCACCGGTGGAATTCATGCGAGGGAGTGGATTTCAACAAGCACGGCAAATTACGTCGCGTGGTCCTTCATTAGGTCGGTTGATAGCGACCCGATGATAACCAAGATTCTTGAGAGCTTTGACATCGTCTTCGTACCCGTCTTGAACCCCGATGGTTACGTATATACGTGGGAGGTTGACCGCCTATGGCGCAAGTCACGACAACGCACCAAGATGCAATACTGTCCCGGCTTTGATCTGGATCATGCCTTCGGTTATCGATGGGATGCAAATCACCATCAGACCGAGCCGTGCTCAGAAAGTTATGGTGGCGATCAACCATTCCAAGCAGTCGAGGCCGCTCAGTTGGCGAATTGGGCTAGAAACGAAACCAAAAACGGCGTGAATTTTGTGGGCTATATCGACCTTCACTCCTATTCACAGCAGGTGCTATATCCATATGCATATTCCTGCGCCGTCCATCCGCCCAATCTGGAAAACCTACAGGAGGTTGCTATGAACCTAGCTAAGCACATGAGACTTTCCAACGGCGAATCGTATACGACGACATCCGCTTGTGAGGGTGCTGCAGTAGATGATATATCAACGGATCGCCAACCAACCAGGCACAAGACCCGAGTCGAAGCCGGCGGCGGAGCGGCTATAGATTACATATTCCATGAATTTGGTGCGCATTACAGCTACCAGATCAAGCTACGCGATACAGGAAGTTATGGGTTTCTTCTCCCCAGCGAGCAGATTATACCCACTGGTGAAGAAGTATTTCAAGCGATGAAGTTTTTTGGGGACTATCTGCTTGGCAATAATGGTCACGAAACATGGAGCGACTCTGTCACTGATGAATCTCAGGATAAGCAGGCCAATCTAGCCCCTGGCGACGTTGATAGGGTAGAACTCCGAAGGCGGCGTCGAAGGAGTGCCTTAGGTGAACATAAGAAGTGATAATGAATTTTAGGAATGTTATGTTTAACTTGGCGATTGACATTTTGAAGGATCTGAATAAAAGCTGAATACCTTTCAATCCCTCATTCGACATAATTGCCATCTAGATCCTTTTTCCTTTCCTAAGGAATAACGTAACACATGCAAATGCCTTCTGGGATGCCACAGACGGAGGGCTAGGTACATAAAATCCAGTCCCAACACTTTGGATTTGTTCTATATTTAGCTACACGTAATCGGTACATGGGCAAGTACATAATTCACTTGATTCAAGACTACATGGTATGTACATATGCACGTACTCGTACGTGAGATCTGTATTTACATGTATATCTGAGCTTTTCTATAGCCTGTCATCTTCCACCAAGTCCCCACCGCTTCATAACAATCTAGGCAGTTGAGAGGTAACTAGGTATCTACCAAATTGGCAGCATCTTAACAGCGGTAAAAATAGACAGACCCTTCAGAGCAAAGTCGGAGAGGGCAGCCATATAGAAGCTCCGTAATCTTCCCTTTGGTCCACCCGACACATATCCATAGGCATAACCAACACGTCCGAAGGTCCAGATACCACCAAGCACGGCACTTGTGAGCGGGAAGTTGAAACCAGAGATGAGGAGAGCACCGAGGAAGGGTGTCAAGTTCTCGGTGTAGTTGGAGTGCGCCCGCTGGGCACAGTTGAATGTGTAGGCTTTGGGGTCTTTGTCTGCTAGCTCCTGAGAGGCATAGGGGATGGGATACGCTAGGCCGCTCGCTTTGCGGGCCTTGCCTGTCAGGGCGCCGTGGAAGGTGTTAACGAGAAGCGAGGAGGCGGCAACGAGTAGGACGTAGCTATTTAGTACACGAGATAATTAGTAAAGAAGCGGGAAGGATTTTAGGTATGTTTGCTTATGCACGTCTGCACTCGTATGCGCCAATTGCATGGGAAAGAAATGGCGTGCTTGCCGGTGTTGGTACGTTGGTGCATATATAAATGAAACCACTTACCCATATTCGCCTGGGATCTCGAGTGTGTAAGTTGCCATCGTGAGAAATGTAGATTGTTGGATGAAAACGAGTTTTGTTGATTTGTTGCAGAACAGTCCAAGGAATTTTTATATGGCGTTTTATATAGCGTCACAGACGAAGATACAAGTACATCGATGGGACTTCCTCCAACCCCTTATTTATGGATCTTGGGCATGATTTACTACTGCTACATGACTTGCAAGCACACGCGGACTAAAAATTGGTAGTTGGAATTGGCCCGAGCCCGCCGGCGGAGACGACAAGAATACCAGAAAAAAGTATCCGGATTAATAATGACGAACGGATGATATATATATATATTTACAAATCGAGATCTATTATAATACCGGTATGGTATTTAATCTTGGGTTATTACTGGATGATGGAGATGGGAAATTGGCATACATAGATCGTAGAAGAATCTGCATAGAAACCTTAGCTTCTGTGCACTTCCGTATGCGGTAATAAAACACCAGCGTTACACCAGCGTTACTTGCGGCGAGATATTTCTTTCCGATCGCCGAGTTCGGGTTGATATAATTCCTCTTTTTACAGGTCCAAATTGGCCGTTGTTATTTAACTGCCTATCTCTGTTAAACAACTTGAAATATGCACAGATAGCATAACAATGCAGCTACTAAGATTGTTCCCAAATCAGGTAAAGTAAGGTGGGTAGGTACCGTATATGCTTAGCCGGATCATTTAGTAGGTCCGATGGTTCATCTTGGAACTTACAAGTTAGTCTATTATGTACAACTGAAAAGCAAGGAAGGATGAATGAATGTACCATTGTACCCACACTAGGTAATTGTTCCACGCCAAGCAAAAGGACCGCTTGCCAAAATGGCCCTTTAAACTTTAACATCCCTAAGCCGAGCTGGTCTCACACTAAGATCCAGATATCTATGCTAATGCTTCCAAGTACAATCCCGAAAGAGACACGATAGTTTCATTATCACAAACGACCCAATCTCTACCACTTACTTTTATAATATTTCGGCATTGATACACTTGTACGACTTCGTCTCTGCCGAAACAAGAACTGGTCATTCCACTTTAATAGGCCCTTCCAGGGCCCGTGAAGCTTCATCATGAGTTCTCGTTAGTAGTCACCGTATCGCACGAAAAGGAGAGAGGGGGTGGCATTCTCTTGACTACCCTCCTCCCCTTTGACCCAGTTGGTGATGGGCTATTATAGCTAACCAAGCTTTCCTATAGTGAAGCAGTTTATTCGCAATGTGCGTGCTGCGAAGACGATTGCCGACGAACGAGCTGTCATCCAAAAAGAGAGCGCCGCCATCCGAGCCAGCTTCCGCGAAGAAAGCGGTGATCATAATGTGAGGTGCGCATCAAGAAGACTTCCAACCTGCAAACCTCGATTCTTTTCTGACATGTAGTGGTCGATAGGCGCAACAACGTAGCCAAGCTCCTCTACCTATTTACCCTAGGAGAAAGAACACATTTCGGTCAGATAGAATGTATCAAGCTGCTCGCATCTCCACGATTCGCCGACAAGCGGCTAGGACACCTAGCTACAAGTTTGTTGTTGGATGAAAACCAGGAGGTGCTTACATTGGTCACAAATTCTTTGAAAAAGTACGTCGCTCCCCCGAAGCTGCTCCTAATGATGCTTGAGTTGAAGCCAATTCCTAATTCCTCTCGATAGTGACCTGGGCCATTCTAATCAATATGTCGTGGGCCTTGCCCTTTGTACTCTTGGTAACATTGCTTCAATCGAGATGTCCCGAGATCTATTCCCCGAAATCGAAACGCTAGTCTCCACCGCCAACCCTTATATTCGAAGAAAGGCTGCTCTATGTGCCATGCGAATATGTCGAAAGGTTCCCGATCTACAGGAGCATTTCGTCGAGAAGGCCTCCCAGCTGCTATCAGATAGGAACCATGGCGTGCTTCTATGCGGGCTTACATTGGTCACGAGCTTGTGTGAAGCTGAAGAAGAGGAGGGTGGGGACGAGGGCATCATTGACAAGTTCAAGCAGTTCGTTCCCGTTCTGGTGAGGACATTGAAGGGACTTGCTACCTCTGGTTACGCACCGGAGCATGATGTTACTGGCATCACGGACCCTTTCTTACAAGTCAAGATTCTCCGACTACTTCGAGTCCTTGTTCGTGGCGATGCAGAAGGGACTGAACAGATCAATGATATTCTCGCCCAAGTTGCCACCAACACCGACTCTTCTAAAAACGTGGGAAATTCTATCCTATACGAAGCCGTCCGGACCATTCTCGATATTGAAGCCGACTCTGGACTTAGGGTTCTTGGTGTAAACATTCTCGGTAAATTCTTGTCAAACCGCGACAACAATATAAGATATGTTGCTCTCAACACGCTGATAAAGGTGGTTGCTATCGAACCCAATGCCGTGCAGCGACACCGAAATACGATCCTGGAGTGCCTACGAGACCCCGATATCAGCATCAGAAGGCGTGCCCTAGACCTAAGTTTCACACTCATCAACGAGAGCAACGTGCGGGTCCTCATCCGGGAATTGCTTGCCTTCCTCGAGGTTGCCGATAATGAATTTAAGCCTAGCATGACTAGTCAAATCGGTATCGCGGCAGACCGATACTCTCCTAACAAGCGATGGCACATCGATACAATGCTGCGAGTGCTGACGCTTGCTGGAAATTACGTCAAGGAACCTATAATGGCCTCATTTGTGCGACTGGTGGCCACAACGCCCGAACTCCAGACGTATGCTGTCCAGAAGTTGTACGCGAACTTAAAGAAAGACATCACGCAAGAAAGCTTAACTCATGCAGGTGCCTGGTGTATTGGCGAGTACGCGGACTCTCTACTCAGGGGCGGGCAGTATGAAGAAGAGGAGTTAGTCCAGGAAGTCAAAGAACATGAGATCATCGACTTATTCAACACCATACTCAACAGCAACTATGCTACACAAATAGCCACGGAATACATAGTCACAGCTCTTGTCAAGCTAAGCACACGTCTATCGGATGGAACACAGATAGAACGTGTCAAACAGCTTCTGCAGTTCCACCAAACCAGTCTAGATGTCGAGATCCAGCAGAGAGCCGTGGAATACGGCAATCTGTTTGCATACGATGAAATCCGTCGTGGTGTTCTGGAGAAGATGCCGGCGCCGCAAATCAAGGAGGAGTCTCGGGTACTTGGCGAAGCTACTAAGAAACCTAAGAAGGGCGCCAATCGTAGATCGAAGCTCATCGCGAAACCCACGACAGATCAAGATCTGCTAGACCTGATGGGAGATACTACCACCACACCGATAGTGTCCCCGACTAACGGAGGCCAGAGCAACACCGATCTGCTTGCGGATATTCTCGGGGGTAGCACCGCTTCACCAGCACCAGCCACATCTCCGCCGCCCCAGCAGAGCAATGCAGCGTCTATCATGGATCTCTTCTCCCAGGGACCTTCGGCTCCCAGCCCTGCTCCGGCGAGCTCCGGCCTGGACGCCCTCGCGTCACTTGGCACCCCTCCGCCCCAGCAATCCGCCGCAGCTCCCGCGCCGGCTGGCATTCCATGCTATAACAACAATGGTCTCGTCATCACGCTCCAACTACAGCGTAACGCCGAAGGAGCCATACAGGTCCTGGGTCGTTTCCGAAACGCTTCTGGTGGCCCGCTTTCCAACGTAGGACTACAAGCAGCGGTGCCAAAGTCTCAGAAGTTGCAATTGATGAGTATTTCCAACTCGGATATTACGCCAGGAACGGAAGCAACACAGTTGATGAGAATTACGGGAAGTAAGGGGGTAAGTTTTCTGCATAACCATTCATTTTGCATCCCTTCACTTAACTAACACGTATTGATCTAGCCACTCCGACTGATGTTACGAATCGGTTACTCCCACCCCTCGGCAGGAGAAGTTATGGACCAGGTAAAATGGACGGAGCCTTCCTAGACGTTATAGAGGTACCAATGAAAGGCAACTTGATCATATTCATGATCCGTTTTTAGGTATCCGTTGCAGATAAGAATGTAGGGCTATAAAAATTAGCGGGTTGGCATCGTTGCGTGCTTGAAAGAAAAGATGCCAGGTTCATGTCACGAATTACGCTACTTGTTGTGATGGTGCGCCGTCAGCTTGGGTGATGATGGTTTCGTAGTTACATGAATCATGAATCATCTGCGAGTGCTGAGAAGAAATAAAATTCCTTCCAACTACTCCCTTATTCTGATAACTGTGTCATAACATACGACGTGCCCAGCGATCCTATATCGAATAACTATACCAAATACTATTAGTATGACTGGTAATTCCGCAAGCTTATAACCATCTGCTAGCTACCACCATTTCTCACACAACACCCGGTGAGACTCCATGCCCAGCCCATGCTGCGGATCAGTAAGTTTCTGAACAAACTCATCAGTCATGGTAGGGACGCCGCAAACATAGACAGCCGCGAATCTTCTCTCCGAAGCATCGCCCACAGCAGCGGCAACATCATCCACAGTCATCCTGCGTCTCAGAAAGGGCACATCGCCACCGTCCACCCCCTCCTTATCACCACCATACGACAAGACCCCCTCGCTCCCCTTCCCATCTCCATCTCCATCCCCACCACCACCACCCGTCAAAAACAATTGCAACCCACCCCTCAACTTGCCAGCCGTGAAAATCCGCGCTATCCTCTCGACAAACAACAACCGATCCGCCTTCCCATCCTCGTCCTCCCTCTCATCCTTCAGCGAGTACAAAAACCGCACCTCGAAAGACGAAGACGCCGACGCAGACGCAGACATGGCACCGCTCTTCTCCGCCAAGCTAGCCACCACGCTGACGAGCGGATTGACGCCCACGCCGCCGGCCACGAACACGACGCGTCGGAGCGCGCGCGCGTTGACGCCGGGCGGCGGCCACACGAAGCTGCCGCCGACGCGGACGCGGAGCTCGGCGTACGTGATGGCGTCCGGGTCCTGCCAGAGCCAGGCCGCGGGCGGGTCCTCGGATTTCTGCACCGCGAGTTCTAGATACCCCGGGGATGACGACGATGACGAGTCGCTAGTTTCTTCTGTTTCTGTTGTTGCCGTTGCTGGGCGCGCTTTCGACGGCGGCGATGTTATGGTGTACCCGCCTGCCTTGGAGACGCCTGGGACGTAGACGTCGAGCCATTGGCCTGGGAGGAACTACATTCTCCCCGATGGAGGAATCAGTTAGTATGTATGATCGCGGGATAGTGGAAGTAAGAAAAGGGGCGCGTACCCGAAGAGGTGCGGAAAGCTCCAGGCAGAATAGCCTGATTTGGTCGTTGATTTGTGTCACCTCGGCCAACGTGACGGTATGAAGAGACTATGGATATATCTAATTGTGAGTAATTCTACAAGAACAACCTCTTTATTTCTTTTCTTTAGATCTAGAATGATAAGTACCTTGTCTCGTGGCTCTGCGGCCGTCCTTTCTAGATGGCCTACTTTCGCTTCGGCCATGATGATGAGGATGTTGAGAGGAGAGTTCAAGTGCGAATTGCTTCGATGACGCCAATGCAATGCTCCCGACACCAATAGCAACTTGTAGCCTTGGATTGATATTTTTCTTTCTTTTTACTTTCATACAAATGCCTCAGTGGTTTGAATTAGATGTGAATGAGTTAATGTATCGATGTAGCCGGCGGGGTCAGATTACTGTTCTTATAGCTAGCTGCCGAGCAAAACCACCACTTATTACAACTCATCCACTCCGAATGATGTTAACTTAATGGATATATTCCATGGGGGTTCATGATTATCATTAATTACAGGATAGGAAATGAAAAGAAAGAGGGCGAAGATAAGGCGCAACCACACGCATTACATCGTACACTACGTTGCATACGCTCTCCAATAACATTTCGGTGCTTAAATCGAACTCAGCTTTAGACAATTTCCAGCGCGTACGAACGCACAAAAATTCGCCTAGTTCCAGTTACTTGCATAGACTCTATCCGCATCTCCGTTGCCCTCTCTAGCAACCTCACTCATAGCCTCTTCGAACCGTGTAGGCATCTCTATCATAGAAGAGCGACCTCTTCGCTTGTCCGGACGCGGACTCCATAACCGTTTTAGGAGTGTACCTTTGCGTCGTGTGGGCGACGGACTTCGTCTCAGCCACTCCGCTTCTGTGGGTTTGATTTTATTACCTCCGGAGATGCCCATGCTTCCAAGCAGATTCCCCTCTGATTTCGAGGTTGGCAACTTAAACTTGGTCTTCGGTGAAGATTTTGCGGTAGGAGAGTCGAATAGGCTAAGCTGGCGTTCAAGGGAACTGCCTGTAGTAGCAAGGTATCCTTCGGGAGACGGTAACTTCGGAGAGTGTGATGTTCCAGCAGAGCTTGGAGAGCCTGTGTAATCTGAGAAGGAATTGTCCTCTAGATCATGCACGCTCGTGTCCGTCAACGCCAAAGCTTGCAGTGACTCGGATAATACGATTGGCTGCGCCATGCTTAATCTTACATCCTCCTGATCAAATTCTTCGCTTTCGACGTATTTCTTTAGGGATGGAGTTAGCGATGGGCAGTTTGATTGAACCGATTCCTTTGACACCTGCCTCGTAACTGCCTTCGGAAGTTCCGGTAATGGCCTTTGCAGCATTCCACGTATGGCTTCGTCGCCTTGCATCTTGTTTGTGATCTCGGCTGTAATATCAGCTAGGCGAGGCTCCAACAGCTTTAGGGGGCTTTTCGAGTAGTATTTTCTGGAATTAGATGAATCGGGTAGCTCTAAAACAGCTTCACCTGTGGTCTTAACGCCCCCATCCAATGCTTCTGTTTTAGGAGACCTGACTCCAGAGGGGCGACGCATAAGCATGGACAATGCAGCATAAGTAGAACCCTTCTCCTTGTGATCAGGAACCAATATACCGTTTGGCTTTATGAAAGGTGGTCGGAGTTTGACTTCAGACTTGGGAATAAGGTTCAGTTGTTCTAGATGGTCTGTGGATCTGTAATGGAAGCAGAAGGTTGCGTATGGCGAATCTCTCGAATCCTGTAAACGATACTCATAGAAGGTAGCATCTTCGGGGTTTTTAATCAAACCACCACTCGGTGAACTGCAATAACGAAAAAGTTAGCGAAGTCATGCAAAAATGGTAAAGTAATAGTTGGGAGAGAAGCCTACGCGATCCCATAGCGTCCTTTGTGATGATCCGGGTAGGGATCTAACTCAACCGCGATACGTCTTCGTCCCTGGCAACGAAACACTTGAACCTCGATCAAACCGCCATCTTCTGCAACGGACTGATTGTTGATTCCATGTGTAAAACGGAAGTATCGTGTCTCTATCCCGACAAACGCATTGTCATTTCCATTCTTATATTTGTCGCTAGGTTCATGGAGAGTTCTTGTGACGCTTCCCACGTTACAGTCGTCCGTATCGATGCCCCAGGAGACAGTGTGATGGCCATTGATAGACATCTTGAAAAAAAGGAACTTCGGCGGCGATGGTTGAGTGATAAGGTATCTAAGCCGAAACTGGTCCCCTATAGTGGTAACAAGACAATTAGACCATGTAGTGGATGGGATAGGGGGGTGTGACTTACCAGGGCTAGAAGGAATGTAGACAGATATGCGAGGGTTCACCTTCTTCTGACGAGTAGGGTCTGCTTCAGAGTTGATAGAGGCCATCGAGGCATGAAGGGTAGCATGGCCTCCATGTCGTAGGTCATGGAGACTGGCGCCTACTCTGACTAGGCGAACAGAGGACCCATCTGGATGAGGGTATTCGGGTAGTTGCTTGAAGCCTAGATTGGCCACTATGGACATATCAATGCCACGGAATGAAGGCATGATGAGAGGGTGAGGAATGAAAAGAGAGTGTGTGGATATGTGTGAATATCTTCAGTAGGTTCAGGTCGGAGGTTCATAGTACCATGGTTGGGACTGGAAAGGGAAAAGGGAAAACAAAAGAAAGAAAGAAAGAGGGTGGGATTGAATGCTATTTGAGAATAACAGGAACACTGGACGATAGAAAAAGTGCAATAATTGCCAATGGCGACTTCCCTTTTGATCCTTATTGCACTGAAGACTTGTATTTGAGGGAGGTGCAAGCTCGATCTAGAGGTACATGTGTAAGTACTTGATGGATGCACACCAAACTTCAATATCTGCCTGATGCACTGGTTGATTGTCCTAGTCATGGGTCTTTACAATGATTAGCTTCGCTATAGAAGGGCCACCGGAACCTGAACTACTTCACTCTGTTAGTGACAATCCAATGGTCTGAAGTGTTAGGAGGGACTTGGGCATCCATAAGTCCCTAATTCATTCTGCCTTTGGTTATTTATGCACCTAGGGCCATCATTCATTACTAAGCACCCATATCAATCGGATTGAGGACTGAACCTCATACAATCTTGCTCATGTCCTGGTTCTGACAAGGCTAGTTGCCTAGGCTTTGTATCGAGGCCTCAGTACCCCCCTGGTGTGTCATCCTAATTAAGCTCATAAGCACCATATTTGGGTAGGTAGGTACATAGGTAATGTAGTGCCTCGATGCTTGGATTGATACACTGCGAACCTAGTATATACACGGTTGTGTCGGCTTTCGAAGGAAGGTATCGTTATCATGCACCAAGCACTTGTTTTGTATCCTCCTCCTTGCCCAGCAACCCCAGATTTCTTATCTGACCTGCACTCGGTGCATTATCCCGCGCTGAAGATGCTTCTGCCTTTCGGTACGCTTGTTGCAAAGCTCTTACTCTCGCAGCCTGTTCCGTTACATGAGCGTTAGTTAATCGGACCGCCATGTAGGGGTTTAGTTGGGGTTCTGACCTCTTTCTTGTGGTGTAGACACTCGTAATAATCCTCTAGGATAGGTGCGCACTTCTTCTTCCCTGAGTCGTCCTCGGAGGATGTGTTGACTACGTAGCAAGCTAGAACTTCCTGCCAGAATGGAAAGCACCGGGACGGGCCTATTTAAGAATTGTATTAGCGAATTGAAGCTAATGGATGTTTTAGGGATATATACCTCCATGGAGACCGTAGCCGGATGCCATGACGTCGTCAATAGTGCGTGGGTATGGACGTCGTGAGATGAAGTTGCGCGATCAATTGTGTCGATTGGGTCTGGTTTATTCCAGGTCGTCCCGACAAATGATGCTGCACCTTTGAGTGAATTAGATAAGCCACCCGTTTGACGAATGGTGAACTAGCAGTTCTTAAGCTCGGCTAGGCTAAACCAAATTTAGGTGTTTAAAGTGGTAGTGATTCATGTGGTCTGTGCTTTGGAAGGTTACTATTTCTAACGGCTACTAAATTATTATTATGGCTGTATTTTTGGACATTTTAAAGCCATAATTGTATCAAAAAGCCCAACTCAAATAGGAACTATCTTTATGGGAGAAGCAAATCCTTGCTCAGTCGATTCATCTAATATTTCTATTTAATTGTCTTAAGTTTTGGTAATATTTTTGGCTATTACAAAATCCAAATAGCAGAGAAGAATAGGCGTTGCTACGTCATACTCGAAATCTAGATGACTGCCAGATTGCAGTGCCCAATATTAGTAGCATGGAAGCTAGGAAGCAAGCCACATAGAGGCTTAGGTAGGTACCTCGGGAAGTAGCTTCAAAGAAAATAAGGTAGGCGCATATGCAATGAGTTATGTAACACGTTGAAATAAGTTGCATCCCTCCAACCTTTTGCACATGCGACTTCAACAGAAGTTCTTTCAACATCAAGTGCGCTTCGTAGATGTTGCGCTTGTAATCGCACGATACGCCAAAGGTGGCATGCGCATAACACGGCAAAAATGATGCCACTTCCTTCACCCTCGCGCATCGTACTGCTCGCTACCCACCTAGCTGCCAAATCCGACATCGACAGCTTAACAGCCCTCGCCGCCCAGCACACCAAGGTTCTGCGACAGGACTTGTTGCTTCGGATACTTCTGACATGTCTACCCGAGACTTTACCCCCGAGCCAATATGTCTCCCTCGTCGAGCATATCGAGACTGGAAGCTTGGAGACGGACGTCGAATCGCGGGAGGTTGATTGGTCTTCGGTGGAGGATATAACGGACAACGAGGCCAATAAGAAAGTTCGCAAGCTCCGTCTGTTGCCTCTTGCGTGGGAGAACGCTCCTCATGGGGAACTGCAAGACCCTGTGTCTCTGTTTCTAATCCACCGTGCGCGCCGCGTCGATGAGGAAGCTGGCCTACTTACCCAACTACCCGACCTAATCGTACCTTTCCTAGACCATTCGCCTTCCATTCGAACTTGGATGGTCTCAGTTCTACTTCCCCTTCTGCGACGAAACCACGAATACTACCCACGTCATCCTGTTGTCCAGACCTTATCCGACTTCGAACGACTAAGCGACCAGGCCGCAGTCGACTTGTTACTATCGCAGACCGGTGCTCGTCAAGAAGATCTTCCCCATGTTGGAAGAGACCTCCGTGGCCTCATCGGGCCTTGGCTGTATAATGACGCCCGTTGGGCGCGTGATAATGAGAATGGGCAGCCCACAGGACATACACTGTGTCCGGGATGGGAACATGTACTTGAATGGATCACATCACAGGCCTCTAAGTCATGGCAAGTCGCGGTAAGATCCATAGATCAATGGGATGGCCCTGGAGATGTTGACTTGGCCGGTTACGCCTCTATGTGGCTTGAGGACGACGAACAAGAGTATTTGGAGCAGAGATACGCTCGTGCGGCACTAGCCTCGGCATATTTAATTCCTGAAGCTTCAGCTGATGCCTTGACTGGCGTCAACAACATAATTACGAAAATCATGGCTTTATTGGATCAAGATCCTTGCCCTACGCTCCAAGTTGCCTCTTCTTTACTTCCACCCTTTACCGATCCGAAAGGGGAAAATCTCCTTTCTCCTAAAAATGCTACTTACATACGCAATGACTTGCTCGCTGAATCAAATCCTCTCACTGCGCCAAATGAGACTTCAACCCAGCTCCTACACATCCTGGCCCTCAGTGCCTTTATTCTTACTAAAGCTAGTGTTCCTTGTACCGTTCGGAGAACGGCAGAGTTGGCCTTCCTACAAGACGAGCGAGAGCAGAAAGTGGAAGCTACCAAGTTTATCCATTCCTTGAGTAATAATGGGCCTAAGAGTGACGATAAGTACTGGATAAGGGCAAGAAATGAACTCCTATGGCTTCGAGATTGGGGTGCAGAAGAAGCCCAAGGTTCTTTGGATGTTCAAGCCCGAGGTGTTTTTGGTCAACTCATAAAAGAGTTCCTCGAAGTCGAATGTCTCAAAGCTTTCTTAAGCAATACCCGTAAGATATCACACCACGACCTCACTAGAATTCCTGCTAAAACTATTAGGCTACGTTCTGGCAAGGTCCATATATGAAGATGCCCCTGATAGACCTCTCGATAGTGAGATTCTACGAGAAACAATCATTTCTGCGGCGATGAACGCCTATGATAACGCCTCTAACCCCCATCGTGGTCGTGGCGGTCTTTTAAAATGTGACGACATGTAAGTTCACCAGCAATGGTTCTGAGTTTTACATTTCTAAGACCGTACCAGAATACATGCATTTCCCAAAACTTTAGGCGATACGCACCCAGCGGCTAGAAGAATCGAAGCTCTTCTGAAGGCTACCCACGCATTGAGCGAGTATCGCCTCATATTAAAGAAGGGAGAACCTTTCACACCCGTAGTGCTTCGAGTCCACACAGATCCCATTTCGATAATTGGGAAGGTTTTGGAACAGAATCCTAAGAGCTATACACGAGTCCAAGATTTTCTCGAGATAGGGATCAATATGTTTGATGCTGGTTTGCTGTCCCATGGTAAGCCTGAGTTGTCACAATCGGTACCGGAGCAAGCGTGGCAACGGTTTATTATTGAGAAGCGAATCACCGCCATGTGCGTGGATGCTGCTCTCACGGAAGATGACTTCGAGACCGCGTATTCTTTCGTTGTCAACCGCTTGGCGGCAGATAACAAAGTCGCCGCCTCGAAGCCAGAAGGCGAACCAGCATCAAAGGGAATCCCTCCAACAGACGAGTACTCATGGAAAGCTGCGCTACAGGCGGGTCAATATCGTCGTACCGCACGAACTATCAAGCCTACGCACATCGGCACTGCCAGCGGCAATCTTGACATCCGTCATCTCGAACAACGCATAGAATGTCTAGCAACGGCGCTTCGCATCGCTCCATCAATAGCCCTCCAAGATATCTTGAAGGTGTTCCGCAAGTGCGAGGAGGAACTAAACGCCGCCGTCAAGGCCGAAGAAGAGCATGAATCAGCTTGGGACGACCAAGGTGACATACAAGTCATGCCCGGTGCCTTTAGCAGCACCGTGCCTGCTGGCGTGGTAAGGAATTCGAAACCAACATCGTCGCGGCAAGTGGATGAGGCGCCTATGTCGCTGTTCGACCTGTCGCGAGCAAGCATGGCTAGGGCACAACGTAACTTTACGGCCTTGTCGAGTCTGCAGCGGAGTGGAAATACTAGGTCGGATGACCCTCAAGGGGAGGGGGAAGATGGCGATGGCCAGCCGAGGGTCAGAAAAAGAGATCAGCTACGGGAGGCTGCCGTTGGAACCCTTGCGTCTGGTGTTGGGTGGCTAATTGGAGCGCAGCCTATTGGTAGGACTGCGGAGAGGGATTAGGACGACTAAATAGCACGTTACTACTACCTCAAGATCATGTCGTAGTTATACGAAAATTTTAATGATATCCGAATTTAGAGCACAAACTTTGAGGATGAGTTTTTTTAAGTCTAAAAGAAATTCATCCACGCAATATTCCCCTTTCTATGCAGGAGGCGTGGCAAAAGTATTCTGTCTTCAGGTATCCAAAGGGTTATGAGAGACAAGCTTTAATTAATATTACACGAGATCTAATCCAATGGCTCTTCTTTATTCTGTCTTCTTCTTCTTCTACACGACAGGGCCAAAATACATATCTAGGTAGGTAGATAAGATACCTACAGCTAACCCATGGAATGTAAAACACTATGCCAGTTACCAGTTGCGCCAAATTTGATAGTAAGATCTAGCCCAACACCCACTCCTCAGGTAATAGAGAGAAGAAACCTCCCCCCTTTCTTGCCATTCATTCCACCAACTCCATGAAATCCGCCGAAGGGTCTTTTATGTCCAAAATAGAAATTTCTTCCATAGGGGCTCTGGTGCGAATCTTACTGTCTTCTTCTTCTTGTTGATCCCGGCGGGGTACGGGCTTAATGCACTCCTGGTCTCCCTTCTTGCGTTCTGTTGGGCATCCGAAGGTTAGTTACTCGATCTTTCTGAAGGGGGGGGGGAGGTTATGGAAAGGAGGAGTGAAATGGGTGGTTGCTCCCATAAAGCAAGTATTGCCAAAGGTGATGTTGACAAATGATAATAAGTCAAGAAAAGGGATTCACGTTACTCACCTGCTTCTGTATAGAGGGCAAGTCTCTCGACGTCCTCGGCGCGAACTCCTCATCCGCGCTGGACCAGTGTCCATCTCCGTAATCCAGCGACGGCCAGAGCGGGTTCTGCGGCAACTCCGGGTAAGTGACGACACCGCCGGATTGTTGTTGGTTAAACAGGTTTCTCTGATCCTGCTCAGCCATCTCGTTCCGGATCTGCGTGTCGACCATCACGTTTTCCGCCGACGCGCCCATGTACCGAGAGAGATCCGGATACAGCGGCGCCGGTCCTCCTGCTGCTCCTGGATTGCTGCCGGCGGCCGTCATGTAGTATTGCGGATCGCCTCCGGCCGGGTCGACGAAGAGGGGCGATGTGTTCAACACCGGACTCTTTGCTGCGGATTTCAAACGCGAGTCCGTATCCTTAACCCCGTCGTAGGACCAATATGAATCCTGAGCAGGCGGGTTTGCTTTCAGCACCGGAATGGCCTGTTGCGGTTGTTCTGGTAATAGTCCGTTTTGACGTGGTTGGACCGGTGGCTGCGTCGGAATTGGTCCTTGCCGCGGTGGAGTACGAGGAGGACCTCGCGGTAGTTCATCTAGTGGCAGTTCCTCTAGTGGCTCACTTAATAATGGTCTACTTGGCGGTGGTCCTCTTGGTGGTGGTCCACCTCGTATCGGTTGATCTGGCGGTGGTCCGTCTCTTTGTGGCTGCGCCGGTGGCGGTTGATACGGTGGTGGCCCTCCTGGTGGTGGTTTGCCTCCACCTCGTTGTCGCTTCAACTCCAGTTCTCGCTTCTGTTCTCGCAATAGTTCTATGTTCCTTTTTCTTGCTCGTCCCGGCCACTGCTTTTCCCACTGTATCTCTGCCTCCTCTGCCTCTGCTTCTGGTGATTTAGGCACCACCGGCACCACCTGCTGTGGCTGTGGTAGCGGCTGCTGCTTTGACTCCTTTCTCGGGTGCTTTCGTGATTTAGGTACCTCTCCCCGTTCGTATGCCGCTCGAGCGTCCTGGTACTGCCCTTTCACAGATGAGTCCAAGCCCGATAAAAACTGGTCAGCCTTTTCCTTTGCCTTGGCTTTCTTGGCTTTGAACTGTTTCCTTCGCTCCTCTGTCCACGGGGTTTCCGAGGGATATTGGAAGTCCTCCGGAAGCGGTGGCGGCATGCCCTCATAGGTATAGGGTTTTTTGTATGGAGCTTCCCTTTCTTCTATCTCTTTACCGTAGTCAATTGCTTCTTGGCTTCCACGAACCTGGTCAGGCTCGTCGAGTGGATGTGGCTTGAATATGTCATTAATATTCTTGCCGTCCTTAAACCTGAAGGTTGAGATGGTGGGCGAGTCGATGGGATAATGGTATTGGGCTACGGGTAAAGGGTTTTGAGCCATCGCGTTTACCTTTTCGTCAATATTGGCAAATGTCGGTTCTTTGAGCGTCGGGAATGTTGGAGTCCGTGGCCTGGTTGTAACAGGCTCTACTATGCTGCCACTCCGTTTTTCTTCTAGCGGCAATTCTGGCGGCACCGGTCGAGGGCCTTTCCCCATCTCCTGTTCACTTGGTTTTGGAGGCAAGACGGACGGGATCTGTGAAAATTCCACGTAGGCCGGATACTCCTCTCCCCGGTTTTCACCAGCTATTCTCTCGATAGACAGATTTGTCGCAAGATTAGCCTCAAGTAGAGGCCGTTTCTCCAAAGGTATGAGCATCTCGTCCTTATACCTCTGGTCCGGGTCCCATACATCTTCACCGTATCCTGGGCGGAACTTCAGGAGTGAGCGAAGCGTGGGGTATTGTCTTTCTTGCTCACTCGAAGTCAACCAGCCTGTTGGTATCCTTTCCTTGGGGTTTTGAAATGGATCTGGGTATTTTGGATCCAGGAGCGATATTCTTTCCCATAGCCTAGGATTATAAAGACGGGGATCTGGTTGGGGATCCGGGTTCGCAGCGGTGGTTGGCGACGAACCAACATCTAGCTCAGGTTCTTTGAAATAGTCTTCCATGAGTTTGTCTGCCCAGTCGGGTCGGGCTGGAGAAGCTGTAGCCAGCATAGACAACGCAGCACCGTTGCCGTTACCATCATTGTCATCACCTTCATCATCACCCTTGTTGAACAAATTCTTGATCGATCTCGCTACAATCTCGTTGGGAGTAAGGTTAGAGTCGCGCCGCGCATTGAAGGGACGATCCTGACGGGTGGTCCCAGACTTGATACCTTCAGCAAGCCAATCGTATCGGGTTGGCAGGCTTGTCTTGCGATACTGTTTACCGGCAGCGGCAGTTAGGGCTAGCTGAAGCGAAGCCCGCCGGATCCGTCTCTTGTAGGTTTTGATTTCGACGTCAACTCCAGCGCCAGACCTTTCCGCCGCTTCTTTGTTGCGTCGTCTTGTCTTTCTCCTTGCCCGCGAATGTTTAGAGATCCACCCTTCTGCGGCGTAGTCTGGCCAAACGTGTTAATGAGGTGGCTACCTACGTGTTTGGCGTATGATGCTCGAATACTTACTTTCCGCTGTTTGTTGCAGTTGCCGAAGGTCATCCTGGCAGACGGCTAGGTATAGCTGAAGACGCTTGTACTCATGCTTCAATCTGAGCAGCTCAGTATTCTTCTGATTTGCCTTACTCGTCGCTGAACGCCGTACAACAGTATCCGACATGGTTGCGCAATGGGCCTGAGATCCAGGTAGCAGCCTCTCCGTGATGAGCGCACGAACGATTCGTCAGTAGTGGCAACAAACGAAATGGTAATGAAATAAGGTGTAAGTCAATTGGTTCTAGAGCCTGCGAGAGCTACCAGGAGACATCTCCATTATCAACTAAAGTGGACAAGCAGCTTTGTGCCATCTGGTTTCCTATTTCGGCGCGCTGCTATGGCGTTCGACCCTGGACGTTTCCGTCAGCGCCCGTCTCCTCCTATTCTCATGGCATCTTACAAAGACCGTCTTCAACAAGCGCTTCCTCGAATGCCAGAGCTTCTAGTCCCAGCTAGGTTTTGAACAAAGCACCATCGGGAATGTAAAGCCCGCGCTTTGCTGTTTTCAGTGAGAAATCCGCTTTGAGACTAACCAGTACCATACATAGCTTTTTCATCATTGTTAACCCCAGACAAGATTGCAACGGGAGTCAAAAATACGAAACTCCGATTACGTGAGTTATATACTCTCCCTGAGCCATTACTTGCAGAAAACATCTGCACTACTACTTAATATATATGGCATTACATTGCTGAGTCGATATCGGCTTGTCTGGGATGGGGAGCATTGCGACCGGCGACGTAGCACATTCCAGTGGATGAATGGCTTAGGCAGGATAGGCACTGCTAAACAGAGAAGTCGTTAGCCGACTGCCTTGAGACGGAAGGGATTTACCTTGTTTGCCTTCGGAGACCCAACGAGTTAGTAGCAAGTGTTGATTTGTAGGACTGGGCTTCTGCTGTGATAAAAAAGCGGTTGTCAAATGGAAGGTTAGGCGAGACAACAGCTTTTGAGGCGAAAAGGAGGCTCCCATTTACAATTGTCGGGAGCTTATTAAGGTACATTAAATAATCGAGTCGCGTGGCGTATTAAGGCTGGATGCAGCGACTTAGAGAAAAAAAACTGAGGCCATTTCATGGTATTTTTACGGAACATTAGTCGAGTCGACTCAAGGTTGCACCTTTCAGGGAATTTGCGAAATCAATTATGTGTTGCATTCTGCAGGACCACCAATGCAGAGCTGTCTCGAATATCCGCCCGGCAAAATGCTGATGTATGTTGCTCAGTCGTCATGCTCGTTAAGCTCGAAGAGAAACCCCGGGAAGTGAAAATAATAGTACAAGTATCAGGCTGAAAGGTGAAAAGGACGGCGTTATGCCCCACGCCGTAGGCATATTTGGTGATCCAAAGGGAGAGGTGACTGGGAAGAGGGTGTTAAGAAGTTGCCTGTGCCATCATACTTGAGAGTCGTAACCTGGCTGATTCCTACCTGCTTTCGCCGAAATTCGTCTGTAGACAGGCAAAACCAGGATGACAGCTACCCTCTTGTCCGTATCTGTCGAAACCCTGCGTTTGTAAGGATCAGAGATGGGAAAAGAAAGAAATGAGAAAAAAAGAAATACACGGTTGTCGAATGCCTTTTCCTTCCCTTTTACCTGCCGAATTAAACTCCGTGTCACGTCTTTTGTGGTATCCGCCGAACTCGCATGCCCGAAGAGAAATGACTGAATATGAAGACGTCCAATTCTGCCATCGAAGATCCAACCAAAGTGGATGTGGAAGTATGAAGAAATGCCCCTAGCGCACGTAGCGATCGTTTCCTGGATGACGCATTAGCAGCGACAGGCTGGATAATATCGGACTGCTGTAGTTTGGTACTTAAGGCGCACCTCCGTATGTCTCACGGGCATCAGATCGGGCTGCAGGTTCGGTGTAGCCAGAGGCGGCCGGATCGCGAGCACCAGCTCGAGGACCATCACGGTCAGGACGCTCGTAACGGTCGGTTCGCTCATAGCCGGTAGCACGTCGGTCTTCTCCTCCTGCTCCTCCTCCTCGAGGGCCATAACGATCGCGCTCTTCGCGGCCGCCGCTGTTGTAGCGATCGACTCGACCATAGTTGTCATCACGTTCGCGGCGTTCCTCTCGTCCGTAGCCACGCTCATAGTTGCGGTCGTAACCACGATCCTCACGGCCACCATAGCCTGCACCACTACCACTGCCACCGCCACCTCGACCCTCACGGTAGCTGCGGTCGTATCCACGGTCTTCACGGTAGGCACCACGCTCGCCGCGGTCCTCGTAGCGCGGGCGATCATAGCTTCGGTAACGGTAAGGATCATCACGACCACTGTAGCCGCCATAGCCACCTCCGCGGCGTCGATCCTCGAAGCGGGGACGACCGCCCTCTGCAAGTTTGCTTGGTTAGCATGCGAATTGAATAGGACGTGAAATGTGCCTGACTTACCTCGCTTCGGGGGACCAAAGTACTTTCCAGGAGTCGGGGTTCGGGGACGAGCGCGACGAGCCTTCTCAATGCTGAGAGTTCTACCCTCGATCTCCTCGCCCTGCAGTCCGTCCTTAGCGGCATCAGCTTGGTCGGATGTGACCATCTTGACGAAGCCGAAGCCGCGAGACTCCTTGGTGTGAGGGTCCTTCATGATCTGGCACTTCTCAACCTCGCCGTACTTCTCGAACAGACGGGTGACCTCGGCTTCGTTCAATCGAGGATGGATTCCAGTGACGAAGAGGTTAGATCCCGGGTTGACAGAACCATCCTCATCCTTGTTGCCATTCTCCTCCTTGGGAGCACTGTATAATTCCCAGTTAGACCAGGATTTGTGGCGAGCGCGAACAAATGTATTGAATTGAAATTGAAATGACATAGATGGAACTTACCGGTCTTGGTTAGGAACCGGAGAGGCGGAGCGTCGACGAGAGGCATCGATGCCATCGTCGCGAGAGGCGCGAGGAGAAGCACTTCGCTGATCACGCTCGTAGCGAGGGCCATCGTCTGGAAAAGGACATTGATTAGCACCAGTTCCAAAATTAGAGATGGAGTCACTGCTATAGGAAGGTTAATCTTACCATCGAAACGATCGCCATTGGCGGTCTCGTAATCCATTGCGGTAGTCGCCATGTTGGCAAGTAGAGTAGTTGCTGCTAAGGTTGTGAGTAAAGGTCTGTGACGCGATGTCGAAGTTGGATTTTAGTGTGCGAGACGCGTGGATTGGATTGATTGAGGAATGGTAGGTGTAGGTAAGGTAGAGAAGTATCGCGCCGTGATGACGACAAGAATGAATAAGAATCAGGGAGATAAATAGAAAAAGTATTGAGGGAAGAAGGAAGGAAACGAAGTGGCAGATAGTGGATAGTGAATGAATGGTGGTTTGGTAATTGAATGCGAGGCTTTTTATGTTGCATCGGCTAAGAGAAAAAAAAAGAAACAAGAGGGCAACCGGAGTCGTCAGAGCGATGCTTACCTGTTATTCACAACACACCTGCACCTAGATATGAATAGTGACCGGGAAAGCGATTGCAGCCTGTATTGAATGCAGGTTACAAAGTTATGGTTCCGAATGAAAAAAGTCGCGTAGGCAAGCGATGTGCAAAAAATCAGATGTAGGGTTAAGTTTCTGCAGAGCGCGACCACGAGATAGGTTTCCTTGACTTGCTTGAGATGCAGCGCGTGTTCACTTGTTTGTCGAACAAGGCTGATTGATGGATGGAAGGGGGAAAAAAGGAAGGGCTGTCGCAAAAGGAGAAAAGGTGGAATTGGAGAATGGGTGAATGAAAGGCGAGAATGGGAAATGTCGAAGGGGCGGAAAAACTGGGGAGGCAAAATCAAAATTGTTCAGCTGCTAATTACCTACAACTTTCGGTAGGTACCTGCCTATCCGCCTGCAGCCTGTACTAAGCAAGATACATAGGTACCTAGGCAGATAGGCACCCATCAAATTTCAATAACAGTAAGTGGGACACTGGTCAAAGCTTCAGTTGTGCAGCTGGTACCTGCCTACCCACGTCATGTTTATAAGCATATATTCCTTATAAGATTACCGGTCCTCGTTTATCAATTAGGTATCTTGTAATTTTCCAGTTTCCAAAGCAACATGTACCTTTTTCTCCCTTTTTTGTGTGCATCATGATGGGATGGAGGTTTACAGAATACTATATTATATTCACCAGAAGAGTCATCTGGAATACAGCAGCCCGTATGAGCTTTGAATAAACTACGTTGTTTGACAGGTTTTCATAACTCCACTTCAACGTCTCATCACAATTCCCCTACATCTCCTTGGTTTTCGGTCATGTCTGCCTTCAAAACCTGCTCGACGTTGATTTCCACCGGAGAAGTCTTATCCAAAAACCTCAAGCCATCAGAAGTTTTACCTCCACAGGCCCTCTCTAATGCGAGAGGTGCAAAATGACCACCTACTACCGGGCGGGCCATGAAATTGGGACCCGGAAAATCCCCCTTGCCTTCCGTTTCGTAGAGATCCGTCAACGGTCGGTCTAGATGTATTATTATTAGTTATGACTCGAAGGAGGGAGAATAACGTGTAGGGATTTAGACATACCGGTAACCGTCTCGTTGACCCATGTAGCCACATTCTGCAGAATTTCAGTTCGCACTTTCTTGCTTGTCACAGCAGCTGCAAAGAATTCCCAGTCGCTCTTTGTATATAAGTGGCGGCTATCTAACGGCAAGCCGTACCTTTGGAGTACCGCATGATACCAGTCGCTTTGCATCTGGTAGATACTGTCCGGAATAAACGTCGACTTCTGACTGTTCTTGCCTTCGCCATTTAGAGGATGTTGTTCAGAGCTCCAGAATCTGCTTGGCCCTAATGGCGACGATACAGATGTATTCTCGGGTAGATGGAAGCAAAGCAAGGCATCGGCAAAAAGGTTGTAAAGCGTCGTCCATGACCCATACCAGGTATATGCTAATTTGGCATGCGTCTTGTCTCTAGACAGCCCGAAATCCTGCCACTTATCGATATACTCGTCGGCGACGTTACTGTACCACTTAGAGTCGGCCTTCTCGCCGACAACGCTAGCAATTTCGCTCATTGCCTTGATACCAACGATTCCCTTGAGTGCCAAATTCGTTTGGTTAGCTAGCCAGCCAGCGAAATCGTCCGTGCATAGTTGGTTGGCAGGGATGAGCGACTCCCGGACAAGATAACCTGTCCATTGCTTCCATAACTTATACGAATGACGGACCCATCTGAACGCAGCCTTCTCGCCAGTCATTCCAATATCTTCCCACGTGCGGTCCATCCCATACGCGTTGACCAGAGGTGATCTCTTCGTAGGCTCCAGGTTTAGAGGTAATGCTGCTTGTGGTGCTGTTCGGGCGAAAGCGGGTTGCGCATTGTCCCTCAGAGCATTAACAAGCGCAAGGCCCATGATTAACATGTCACCACACTCTTCAACCGGCATATACTCATCATTCCCATCGCCATGCCCAGTCGCGTTTGGAAAGTGGGTTCCAAGATCATGCATGCTATAGTCATTGGGATACTGGCCGCTCAGTTGATGCTCTAGCAGAGGCTCGAGAAGGTACGCTAGCCATTGGGGGTTTGTATACAAGAAAAAGGGGAATGCCGGGAAAATAACGTCAACGGTTTGGAAATTCCCGTTGGACGAAATTTCCTTCAGGAATATGATCGGGTTGTCAGGGGTCCCCGAAAACTGCGTCGCTCCTAGCACCTGGCGAGCTGACAATGCTGCAATATCCTGGTAATCTGCAGAGCCCGAGGCATACGCATCTTTAGCAAGCTGTTCGGAATAGTCGCTTGCAAGATAGACAGCAGTTTCGTAATCATCATAATGATACTGTAGCATCTGATGGGGAGCGGAAAAATAGGAGCCCCATAAAGGCCGCATCCAGGTTAAACCTCTGGCCGAGGCAAACTGGACCACAGGGTCCTGAGTAAGAGCAAACGTGAAAACAACGCTATCTTCGGTAACATTTGAAGAACCTCGGGACTGATTGCTAAGCTTGAAGCTTTTGGAGAAGGCGAATATAGGTTCATCTTCGAAAATCCCGCGATAGGAATCGTCATTTTCATTACGCAACGAACCATGCTCGGCAAAATGGCGTCGTATGCGGTTCGATTCACCAGATTGATGTTCAACGTCGGCTGGGGCAGATATATGAATGGTGCCCCATTCAGCATGATCGAAATACTCAGTTAAGAGCTCCTCGTTACGCCGTGTGATGCTCCATGTCTTGATAGGAGTTTTTGCGCTGTCGCTCTTCTGCGTTCGAACGAGACCCCACTCAATCTTATTGTCTCGATTACCGCTAACCCACTCCCCGTTTACGTCCAGGTAGATACTGACATCGGTTGAGCCTTCGACGATGCACGTCAGATACCCTGCTGGCAAGGATTGTCTAAACGTCGATGTAGGCGTAATGGGAGACAAGAATGAGAGGGTGATCCTCACGTCCGAGCCTGGTAGGGTGTATGTGAGGTTCGTGGTAGAGGCATCGAAAGTGGCGCCGTCATACTTAGGGAAGGAAATGCTGTAACTATGTAGCCAATCGTGAGCCTAATGGGACCAGAAAAAGAGCAAATACCTAAGAGATGCCCGAAAGGTGTTGACTAACCTAGAAGAGTGACTCAGGAAATCCTGTGAGCGACCTAACAGAGGATAAACTGTCTTGTTGTCAGGTAACGTGGCCATCACAGCGAAGCCCACAGTACTTCCTGTCCAAAACATTGGCCAATTCTCCCATGGAGCTTCTCGGGCATGGGCGAGCCAGATGCTCAAATAAGGGTTTCGTACGATCAACGGCAGCACAGGAGGTGTTAGGGTCGAAGCGCTGACGAGCACCAGCGTCAGGGCCGCGAAGGCCGACCAGAGACGCAGCCTCATGGCGGCAAGGCTAACCGATTATTTATTTATAGCTAAGCTAATCGAAAATATAGAATAGAATAGAATATAAAGAGTAAAGAAAAACAATGCTGCGTTTACTTAATCATGAAGCTTGAGATACGTATGGTCAGGTTATGAAGGACTCGACGAGACAATGCTATTCGAAGTAACTATCCTGAAAAGATCAATCAATGATAACAGAGTTGACAGGAAGTGAAGCTTCGAATTGGGAATCTAGAATGCTGTGTCCTTCCGTCAAAACTAGAAAAAGATGAAAGAGAAGGAGGAGAATTGGGGTAGAAGCTTGCATCTGGAGAAGATGTAGCTGTGAGGTAGGCAGTTCTGACAGTTCGAAACAACTGGTACAGTAAAATAAGATCCACTTCCCCCGGGTTTCGAGGGATGAAGCTGGCCCAAACAAGCGATTAGCAAATGGAAATGACGACACTTCTCCACAAATTCTTCACCTTTCCAGGACTTTAAAGGGGTTCCAACAAAGTGCAGCAGGGGTCATGCGGACGCCAAGGCTGGAAGAGCTGAGATGTACCTAAAGAAATGGGGTCATGCAGGGGAAACATGCCAACCCCTCCAAGTAATGATACTAACACAGGAGTTCTTGGTTGTTCTTCCCCCGCCTCGTTACCAGAACCTCCGGAAACCGAGGGTCCTCGTCCACGTCCACGTCCAAGAGCGTATGAGGGGAACGATGTTGGTACTATGTATGAACTATGAAGTTCTTGATCTCATAAGATGATAATTGTAAGATGTTAAGATAGATATCATGCCTTCTACTCAATTCTGACTCTGGTAAATTGAAGACGGACTCGGAGATTCCGAATAACATCGAAGCGCCGGAATACGAATAGATAGGTATCTAGGTAATGTTCGAAGGCTCCTTCTTTGGCCCAGGCAGACGATATTCGAAACTAGTCCACTTCGAGCCGCTGCTCGCTAGACAATGAAGCCATTCAGAGTACCCCTCTTATCCAATCCCTCACATTACATTGGAAGGTCGTATTTCAACTACCCACACATGTACCTAAGGTAGCAACGGGTTAAATATAAGAGCAAAGTCATGGTGCTAACTACAGTATTTCATAAAAACACCGCAGGGTTGCTACTAGTGCTCGCACCTAATCGGATCTGGTTCATACTACAAGTCTATGTTTATTTCGACCTCGAATGCCTGGTAGATGATAGCCAAATGAGTGGTCTCGTGTGACTATCATCCAGTTTTACACTCAGTCGTCGTGGTCACCACATCTCCAATAAGTAAACCGCATTACTGACCATGGCAACCCTTGAGGGCAAAGTGTTTGCCATAACCGGCGGTGCTAGCGGGATCGGCCTGGCGACTTCACAAATACTATCTAGACGAGGAGGCATTGTCTGTATAGCCGACGTCGACCCAACAGCCATGAATAAAGCAGAGGAGTACTTTACTAGCTCGAATGCATCCTTTACCATGAGCAAGGTGGATGTTTCCAGGCGGGATGAGGTTGACACTTGGATCGAGGGCATCGTTGAAAAATACGGCCGACTAGATGGTGCTGCCAACGTTGCGGGCATCATCGGCAAGCATCACGGCCTACGGGAGGTTGTGGATCTGGACGACGACGAATGGCACAAGATAATTGCGATCAATTTAACGGGCACTATGTATTGTTTAAGAGCAGAGCTTAGAAAGATGGCCGATGGTGGCTCTATCGTCAATGTTTCATCTATCCATGGGCTTCAGGGTATGATATGTCTCTATCTATCTATCTAATGAGCTATTATGGCTAACCATTGTTCCAGGGTTCGCCAAACACGCAGCATACGACGCCAGTAAGCATGGTGTTATAGGTCTGACCAAAGCTGCAGCTAAAGAAAACGGCGTTCGCGACATTCGCGTCAATGCTGTAGCTCCGGGAGCGATTTATACTCCGTTGATGGAGAAGAGTTGGAAGATGCATAATCGCCCGGCAGACGCTCCATTTGATGATACAGCGGCACTGGGTCGACAGGGGACGGCGGAAGAGTGCGGCAATGTTATTGCATTTCTCTTGGGCCCTGAGAGTAAATACGTGAGCGGTAGTGTCTACTCGATCGACGGGGCTATGTAGTCCGCAAGTAGTAGCAAGCAGCAGCATCTACTCATTAAAAGACATCTTCGGGCTGGACCTCATGGTTTCTTCCGTCCTTTCGAATGTGCTTTAGTGTTTTATCCCGAGGCATGGGCTTTCGCATATCATAGGCGTCCTCGCCATGGGCCGTGGGATCATTGACGTTGTCGCCGTAGTAATCCTTCACTACACGATACACGCTGTAACCCATGCTTTCGTAGAAATTGATGGCTCGCGTGTTACTTTTCCTCACGTAGAGGTCCACAAACCAGGCGTCGTTAAGCTCTGCAGCGACCTCGAGGTTTTCGGTAAGAATCCTTCCGATTCCAAGACGACGAGCTTCGGGGGCCACGGTAAGAGCAGTAATATGCGCATGCCATGGTAGATAATGCTCTGAATACCGAAAATAGTCCGGAGAGCTTTCAAGTTTACCCATTACTGCATATTGCTTAGAACACACTCACGACGAGATATAGATAGAGAGATTACGAAGTTCACTTACTGTAACCGACGATGTTTCCGTTGGCGTCTTCGGCGACTTGAAACATCGATGGCCATTTTCCAAAGTATTGGAGGTAGAAGCTGAGGTCGTACGTCTCTGTTAAAGGATCGAGGTTGCACTTGGAAAACTTGTTCAAGTCATCGGGGCGAAAAGGTCGAAAAGAAGCCATGCTGGGAATTTAAAATGCTTTTGATGTCGTTCTCTTTACTTCTGCTCCTCTGCTTCTCTGCCCCTCCAAAATCCGATGTCTATTGATTATCGTTAATTGCATATACCATTATTCCGAAGTGGGGTTAAACTTGAGAGCACTTGAAGTTGTTGCGGATTGGACATGTGCAATTAAGTACCTAAGAGTTGACGTTCAAGGTGTTGATAATTGATGTGTATGTATGGTGTTTTATGTTTTGTGTTTTGCACAGCTAATAAAGTGAATTATAGAGATAGAGACATGTATTGCTTGACCATATGCCAATATGCCTGTCTAGGTAGCTTACTCAACATTCTTTTTTTGTTATTCATGGAATGCGCTACCATGACGCTAGTCGCTTAAACCATTGGGAGGAGTGATGCATGGATGGAGAAGTAGGAAATTGGGACTAATTCTGCCGGTATTATAACTTTTGATATCTTGTCAATATTCATCAAGCGGGGATAGCTCAGCTGGGAGAGCGTCAGACTGAAGCCCACTTCTGTCTTCTGATAATCTGAAGGTCGTGTGTTCGATCCACACTCACCGCATCTTTTTGCCCTTGTATGGGTTTGGTTCACCTTTTTAGTCTAATCTATTGAGAGTTGTCGGTTGTTGAATCCGTCTTGCGTCTCTCTCGAATGGAAATCACAAAATGGAAGCGGCAGACCAGTCAGGGCTTGCGACAAGTAGGCGCACCCTATCTTACCTAAGCAGGTTACAGGTGCATAAGAAAATCAATTAATTCAATGGCTCAGGGGTGTTCTTGTAGGTACCTACTATGTTGTTGTTAATGTACCTCCGTAAAACTTCGCTAATTAATAGATTTGATTCACCCGGGTAGCGATATCCTTGCAGCCTTGCTACCTTAATATGCCACCTTAGTAAACACATGCACCTACTATTTTATTATTGGACCAAACCCAATCTTTTCTTAATTCTGTGCCTATCTGCATTGCATCAGCAGTCCGATAATCACAAAGTATCTGGTCCATTACGAACCTTTCCGCGAACCTTTCCACAAACCTTCCTCCCTACATAGAAGTCCAGCCGAACACGCCGCAGAAAATCAAGACGAGCGACACTTTATTCTCCGGACTTACCACACCTCCTGATCCGCTAGATAATCGACCTTCTACACTATTTCTATCCATGGTTGTCTTGACACGCAAACAAGCAACGAACCATTCTATCTCGCTGTCTAGCAGCAAGATCTAGCATCTTCCTAGATCGCAGCCATGTCGAGGTCACCACAGACCCCGGGGCACTCGCGCCAACCCTCCAGCATCGATACATCATACCAGAACTCGAGTCCGGCCATGTCTGCTCACAGCCGACGCCAGTCCAAGTCCTCCTTGCAGGAGCCTTTGACGCCCCTTCGCAACAGCATGAACGAGTCGGAGCTTAACGAGCTCAGCAGTGGCGGCATAGGCCAGGATAACGGGCTGGGAAATTTAGCGGATGAGCTGGCCGATGCTTTGTCAGGATCCGGTGAAGACGAGGAATACTACGACGATGACGAAGAAGGTTCAGCGCGCCACGGATTCGATCAGAAGGAAAACGTTAGTCCGGAGCTGGCTGATGGGGTCAGAGACAGTGGAGTGGACGTCGCAAGCCAATCAGATCACCATGGAAGAACCAAGAGTACGAGTTTGGGAGTACCCTCTCCTCCCAACCGTGGTCACCGGCGGATGGGAAGCGCATACGATGGAAGTGAATATGGCTCAGAGTCCGATCTAGACTCGCCCGGCATGCCGCCGAGCTTGGTTGCTAAGATAGATGCGGTCGAATCACTAGCTCGGAGAGGCAACGAGAGCAACGGTGGACCTACCGACGGCGTATTCCAACGGTTGACGGATGGACTTAAGGATCTGGGGTCACAGTCTGGCGTGGAGGGAAGCACTACGAGGTGAGTACCGCTCCCAGTTCTCTTTAATGGTCTAGATTTTGTCTGACCAAATTACTCACCAACTCGTAGGTTGATTACTGCACATTCGGCATTGGCAACACATTTAGCCCATCAAACACGGCAGATCCATAACCTGACCTTTCCTCTGCTGTCACCATTAGTCACGCCTCCAGACCCCGAGACCATCGATTCACTCCTACCCTTACTTGCCTCGGTCTCGGACGAAATGCCGCGGCCCGCAACTTCAGCATTCAACTCCTTGTCTGCTTTACATTCTGTGACATCAGACCTGGTACAAACCTTGAATTACTTATCGGATACACTACACATGTCTCGACAGACAACAACCACCGCCGCGAGACGACTGAGAACGGCTAAGGAAATGGTAGCCGAGATGAAGAGAGAAGAGGAGTTGAAAGAGGAAGGAGAGCGGTGGTTGTCCAAAGGCAATTGGGGAGAGAGACTGCAGAAGCGGGAGTGTGCCGTCGTATGCAGGGAAGTCGTTGGAGGCTTCGAGGAAGTGTGCGATGGATGGAGAGCACGTCTGTTAGCCCAGGCAGAGTCGGCATAGAAACAACGCAGTACAACCAACACACATGTGTCAAATGGAGGCGGGCAAGCAAACATCTTTTTTTTTCTATTTCGGACCCAAAAGTCGGGCCTGGCGTTATAGTGACGAGTGGCTGGGCGGTCCTGTTCGGATTTTCTTTTTTTATCGTTTTAGCATTGCGGCGGATACGTATTGATTCTCATTTGATTGCACTCGAACTTGGTGGCGTCGACGTTGGGTCTACATTGGCTCTTATAACCCCTGGTATAGACATAAAGACTTGCCTGAAGGAGATGCAGTTCTAGCCATACAGATCTGCCTAATGAACATACATGATGGATACCTACCCAATCCTGGTCCTTCTTCTCAACCGTTGTCCAATATTATACCCCTTCGACATGTGGTGTGGCCCTAATAACACTACTTCGAAAAACGTGTATCGAAAAGCAAATGGAAAGCCGACCGCCCCTAAGTCACATCGCCTCGGAGCCGTGGTCTTCAACACGCAGGAGGGCGTAAGTAAATTTTCGACGCAGAGATCATGCTCCAAAAATTAAAAGGGAAAAATATCCACCCGCTCTGTTGAGCTCTCATAATCTAGTCAAAATTAGGATGAGAGCTTGCTCTCCGACAGCAATAGTAAGTACAATGCAAATAGAGAGTAGAAGAAAGAAACACTAATCAACTCTCTAGAGATTGAGCCATGCCTGTCATGATGCGTATGCCCACTGGTTCAAACCATAGGTAGGGGTAAATTAGATATTGTTCCGCGAAGAGCCTCTAAGCTATCCTGGCTCTGGGGATCTATCTGTCCATACAGGTAGGTCCTTTTGTCTCCTTTGTTTCCAAGGATTTAGGAATATGCCCTATCGGTTCCCACGGGTATAGACTAATAGATCCCAGTAATGTACAAAAGAAAACAAGCGAAAAATCAACCACTAAATCAAGCCAATCGTGTACTGTATACAGTAAACCAAGTCTTCTGCGATATAAACTCGAACCTCCACGCTCCGAGACCCGTCCCATATTGAGCAGCGAGCGAAGCCGAATAGACGTTGTTGTCAAGTTGCTGGACCTAGGAATCCGGCACTGCTTCCCCGTCAAAGGGTCTTCCGCCCTCAATCCAGGATGGGATGCAAGGGGCGCATCGAGTCTGTTGTAGCGGGTCATCCTCCTTATCATCGAAAAGGACCACCAGCCAGATGCCAACCGTGCCGTCTGCTCCCTGCAGCGGCGTGCAGTGCAACCACCGCCGCCGGCCGAACCGGTTTGCCCGAGTCAGCCAGCGGATCTTGGTGGTGATGGGCGTACCGTCGACGAATGCCTGCAAGACGGCGTCGATGGTGCTCTGCTCCCCGCCGACTCGGGACATGAAGTCACTCTGCAGCATCCTGGGGATGCGCAGGGACGGCGACGCGAATAGCACCCGGAGGTCGGGGTGTGGACGTACCAGGAGATAATACTCGTAGAAACTGCTTGGCCACAAGCCTGGAGGGCTTGGGGTGTTACGCCGCATGTGAAGATCGTGGCGCTCTGCATCTATTTGTTTATCCGGACCGGCCTCCTTGTGCGTTGCCCATTTACGACGTTCGCGATAATACATAGCGCTGTCTAGTTTTCGGACTGTCTCCATTTCCTTGGAGGTAGCTATTTCTATGAGTTCACGAAAGCCGTCCTTTGGAAACTCTTCGGACTCTATTGTTTTGCTAGAGTCGGAACTGGAGCCGTCCTGATTTTGAGAAACGAGTCGCTCGAATGATTCGAGGCCTGCGCAGTGCTCCACCAGATCCGAGACATCTACAAGTACACCGAGATAGTAATGAATGATGCCTCCACTGTCAAACAAAGGCGCAATCGTCAGCAGATTCATGAAGGGGGTCCTGTCCCGCCTATAGTTCAGTATAATTTCGGAACGCTCTACTCCAGCCTCCAGCTGCTCTCGTATCCTTCTGGCGCTCGAAGAGTTCCTGGGGACTCCCTGGAGGAAGCGACAGTTTTGGCCTATCGCGTAGTTCGTATCGTACTGTCGTAGATTGGGTTAGCAATCGACATGTCAAAAGGATCACAAGCAGAAGTTTACCCACGGACGTCACCGGGGGGCAGGGGGGGGACTCGCCTGAGTCACTGCATTGAATCCTGATATATGATGTATGATTTAGCTTATACGTTGTCTGATTTGATTTGGAGCTCAAATACGTACCTTGGCTAGCAAGTATTACCGGATTGTCGGGCTTCGATGGATCAGTCAAGTAAAATCCTTCGGCCAGCGCCTCAGAAAGAACCGTGAGATGTTGAGGCAAACCCCCCGTTCTCTGCAGCTCGATGGTTTTGCTGACTATTCGAACCCACGTATGGGTTATATAGGCTGGGAGGTCCTCTTGAACTAGGATATCGAACGCACTCTGAGCCTTTTCGCCTACCGATCCGCCTGCGAGCTCAGGTATCGGTTCTTGGCTGATCTCGAGCCCCTCTAGGTGAGCCAAGGATTTCGTGGTCGAGTTTGCGCTACCGGTGGCCCCTAATGCCATACATGCGTTAAGATAGGAAACCAGAACCGGGACAGACTTCGGCCTTACGGCAAGTAGAAAGTCTTTGAAGCTTTTGAATAGACGAGGATCATCGAATATGACTTTCAAGTGGGCTGCCGAAAGAAGTAGATCCGATCTCGTCTCCAATGAATATCGGCGGCTTGAGCTTTCTTGGGGCGTCACAAGATCGAAAGAAGAGGTGTCAAGTTGTCTCTCGATCAGAGGCTCGACTCCATTATTCTTGACCGTGGTGCCGCTAGCCGGCGGGCCATCGAGATGTTCGGCATTTCCGGGGGCGATAGAAGACGCGGACGAGATTTCCTTCGAACTTGTTGATCTAGAGAATTCTATGAAAGATATGTTAGAACACTGCTTATTTTAAACTGCTTCTTCAAGACAGGATGCTAATAAGGGTAGGGCTTCGGGAACCTTATCTATACTCACGACTCCAGGGGTTTGGAGGGGGGCGGGTTTCGTCGAGGTGACGCTCAAAGGACGCTGTTTCGAAAGGGAGCCTCTTCTGGCGGATCTCTGGAAAGCTGCCCCGGACACTGTTTAGTAACCCAGACATGCCTGGGCCGAGGAGACAGAAACCAACTCACCTCACAGGACGCCTGTTCTCTGGCTGCCGCTTCTGTAAGTTTAAGCTTGTGGTTTTCGCTTGTATCCTTTCGAATGTTGCGCGGGATGTGATAGCTTCGGCAACAGGATTTCCTAATCTTGATCTAATCTTGAGGAGTTGGTAGATATCGCAGCTACTGTTGATATCATCATCAGCTTCCTCGAATGCTCGGAAAGATAGTACATTTCCGATTTTCTGGTCGTTGTTAGTCTCCAAAGATTTGCCCTTTCCCTTGTGATTAGGGTCGGTCAAGTCCGAGGGTGTTGGCATTGCGCCCACTTGAACGTGGAACAAAATATAGGTAGGTAGCCAGCACAACAATATAGCGTTATTATATATTATTTATAACCTTATCATGAGTTTGAACTTGTGGTGGAATCTCTGCCAAGATTTCTTCTCGATGATGGTGACTTAGGGGTAGTTGGTAAAATAAGTAGGGGCTGTAATAATTTTATACCTAAAATCAAAGGAAAATTACTTTGGGTAAGATGTTGTAAGCGAGAAAGGCCGAGAAGAAGGCTGAAATAGAATTACTAGACTATCTTAGACATGGTATATTAAGCTGAGGCGGCATGACTCTTTATTCTATACACTGACTGGTAGGTCATTTTAAGTCTGTGTTTCTTAGCTATGAATCTATGTAATTGCCTAGGCAGGTAGTTAAGTTAGTAAGAGGGGTTTGTTAACACTAGATAAATTTCCTAGACGTTCACTTACTTCACAAACAAGTAACTAGCAATCAGCTTGAAATTTAGTAAACCTATGCACAGTCATCCTAGCTATCAACTGGTAGTTTTATAGTTGAGATAATTTCATCCTAATATTAAGTTTTCCCCTGGAACTTGCCCAGCACGTGGCAACCGGGTTGAATTGAGAAGCATGTGTGCTATCTAGATACATACATGTATGTAGATATTTAAGTAATTCTTGAAGTCTATTATCGAATACCTATGTAGTAGTATAATGAAACAGGCTACTATAAAAGATGACAACACTCAGCGCTTTTTACTTAGGATCATGATAGGGGTTGAACACAAATTGGCTTCATACAAGAGTCATTAGTGTCAGGACTATGACTTTCCATTTCATGCAGACAAGGCGTATAAAGTAATGTCATTCCCTAAGGAACTTTCCCATCTCGCCTTTTATTTCAAAAAAAAGAGTCTCCTAGTCTTCGATTCGACTTCGGACGGGAACTCCTCGAATAGGGACTTTAAAATGCTTCTTGTTATTTTGCTACCATTGATCTAGTCGGCTTTACTTGTTTTACATACCTTCTTGCATTTCCTTTGGTCGATTCTCCGATACTTGGCCCTGATATCTGGTTTATGTGTCACTGACTGTATGTGTAGGTAGGAAGCAATAATAAATGGCGCCTGTGTACTAATCTGCCAGACTGTGAGACGTGCGACTATATGGAGGGTTTCCTTTTTATTTTATGTTGCATGTAACCTTGGTATTAGTACGATTTTATTGATTAGGGAGGTAGGTATATGTGAAGACAAATTGGAAATTCAGAAAATTATAATTCAAGTTATCGGTGTCCTCCAACAATCATGAATGTTGTTGTATATATTAGGCGCGACTCTAATAGGGTGGTGGGGGCGATGGACACACTGCTGGAAGATCCCACTATTAGAGCTAATACACTAATATTTAGTTAGAACTGTACCTAAAGTTATTCGCTGATGTCCTGTCTACCAGTGTACCAAACATTATAGCAGGCACTTGGATATGCTGACAGGACGTGCAGATATGCTATGGATTTCAGCCAATCAATTGGAGATCTGAGGACCGGGTTCCAAACGCCAACCCCTGAATGGGAAGCGCGTAACCAGTCGGAAAAATTGGCCGCACGCGTCAACTGGGAAAGCGAATCCGCCAAAACAAACAACCTGGCCGCGCTACCGCACACAGAATTGCCTTTTTAGGGAGGGGTATCTCTTGCTTTTGTCTTGTCTGTTGTTACTAGTAGCGCGTTTTTGTCAATACTGCATCGCGAACCAGGCCGCGCTGTCGGCCTTATTTTGAACGTGTTGAATTACTTACAGGGTTAAAGAAGCCTGTCAGAGGGCCTATGTTATTGTTCGACCTAAACCGCTACGGAGTCTCGAGGCGTTATTCACAGCCAACCTCCACAATTCTACGTATTCAGGTAAGGTAGTGCATCCAGCGTGAACTAAGGAGGTAATAAATGAAACTATGCGAAGCTGTTTACAATCGCGTCTCCAGCCACCTCATGGAATTGACAACATGTTGCGATTTAGTCCTTACTCACCATGGGATAATACACAATGAATTGGTTTTTGTAAGATGAGTTGACAATAATTCATATGTATAATATCAATGCATTAGTGTTTAGAGTCATATGTTAGGTAATTATATCAAGTGAGTAATGCATAAATGAACAAATACAGTAATGGTGATGGTGTTGATGGGTGAAGGGCTTCAAGGAACTGACGTAGGGAAAAAGTAAGGTTTCGTGTTCCTCTGATTGACCTGAACACAGTCACTAAGGTTTGAACGCGGGATTAAATGATAACAGGTACTTAAAGCTCCTTATTTTTACTTACAGAAAGGAAGTATCTCCATATCCTTAAGTAGTGGGGAATCGAGTTTACTTAATTCTGCTTTAGGCGGTTACAAGGCGCGCGACCTGCAGGCACGCATAGCATAGCGGGAGCAAGGAGTAAAAGCAAAAAACACAGAGGAAACCTTACCTTCGCTCAGCACGGTCCCATTAGCCGTCAACTCTACTAATCTCCATCCACCCACCACCTCCTCCGAAATCTATCACCATTCCCATTCTCGCGCCACTACAACAACCCTTCCTCGCCTTCGTCGACCTTTCATAGTACGGCTCATATTTTCGTAAATCACTCGACGATTTATCGAATTTATTTACCGCCTACTAATTTACTCCCAATTATCCGGCCTGAGGGAGTAACAGGTTCGACAGTCGTGACGTCCTAATAGTACAATCCGTTGCCCCTTGCGATTACGACCCTCGATCACACAACTACTTCAACCTAATACATATTCTCGACATCAGGCAGAGCATGCAATAGGACAGCTTTACACCCTAAGGGGACTCTGAGGAGAATCTTAATTTACGCCTTATTTCTGACCATTTTCGGCTTGGTCTGGTTGCTCATCGATACGATACCTTCCTTCGCTTTCTCCAAATCATAACAAACTTGATTGCGCCTCCCTTTTACCTCACGTCCACTCTTTACAATTGTCACTTCGTTTTACCAAATTAACTGTGCGATTGCTCTTCGGGTTTAGTTTGAATTTGGAACAGCATGACCATAGAGTCTAGCTCGGTGTCTGCGGCATCACCTTTAAAGCGACACGCTCAGGATACGGCGAGCCGAACACCCTCGAGAATGGCTACCCCCCCTCCACCCTCAGACCGCGCACGGTTGAATATTATGAGCAACGCAGAGAATAGCAACTCGAGAAACGCACGTCGTAGCGGCCGGGGAACAAGCATTAGTGGTATCGACCCCGAAGGTCTATCGCGAGCTCTCACGAGAGAACTCTCTGCGGATAGACGAGATAGCGGCCCGGGCGCTAGTCCCAGTGGGAAGCGACGACGTATCAATGGCGATAGGTGAGTAGAGGCGCGTACACGTCATCTTTCCCGACGATCAATGAGGGCAGGGTCGATGCAAACTATGTCTCATTGATCTGAGGAATATGGGCGTTTTGTATTCCTCTTCTCGAACCACGCTAATTAATTATCTTAGGTTTATCCCGTCTCGATCTGGCCAAGATCTTACAGCTGGCTTCACACTTATGCACGAACAAGGTTCGCCGGCGACACCGTCGCGGCAGAAGAAGCGAACGCCGCATGGTGAGCTTGACTTCCAGAAAAGTAGGCCAATCTCAGTCTGCTTTTTCAGAGGATTTGGCGCTGACTTTTTTTTTTTTTTTTTTTTTTTTTTTTTTATAGTTGAGGATGCGAATCAACGATTTTCGGCCGTCTTGAGATCAGAACTCTTCGAGAATACGATACCGCAAGCCACCCCGCAGACCATGTCGCCTGTTACGAACATGCCGGGCTCATCGCACTCTACACACGCTTATGATGGCACGAGATCTCATACGCCGCCTACTAACCCACCGCCGTCCCTACCCTCAAGCCTCACGCCATCTACGCCGCACAAGAATCTCTTCTCATACATGTCACCCCGCAACCACTCGAATCTTGCTGGTCATCCTACGCCATCCCGTACTCCACAAAGTCGGCATGGCCCTAACCTAGATGTACGGTCTGAGATTTATAGTCTATCACCTGTTCGCTTCGGAAGCCAGCAGATGCTACTGAGCCCTCGACGCCAACCCCGGTCGGTCAGCAAAGTACCCTACAAGGTCTTGGATGCCCCTGAACTCGCAGATGACTTCTACTTGAACTTGGTCGATTGGGGTAGCGCGAATGTATTGGGTGTGGGACTGGGTTCGAGCGTTTACATGTGGAATGCCCAAACCAGTCGAGTCAACAGGCTCTGCACACTGGAGGACGACACTGTAACGAGCGTATCCTGGATCCAAAAAGGCACCCATCTTGCAATTGGTACCGGAAAGGGCCTCGTCCAGATCTGGGACGCAGAGAAGACGCGGCGCCTAAGAACCATGACGGGACATACTGCTCGCGTGGGCTCTCTTGCTTGGAACACCCACATTCTTACTTCGGGATCCCGGGATCGACTGATCTACCACCGCGACGTCCGAGCTCCAGATCAGTGGATGAAGAAGCTTGTAGGCCATAAGCAGGAGGTCTGCGGCCTGAAGTGGAACTGTGAGGATGGTCAGCTGGCCAGTGGAGGTAACGACAATAAACTCATGGTCTGGGATAAGTTATCAGAAACACCATTGTGGAAATTCTCGGACCACACTGCCGCTGTTAAAGCTATTGCTTGGTCGCCCCATCAGCGTGGCTTGCTTGCGTCTGGCGGTGGAACGGCCGACCGGAGGATAATATTCCACGATACAGTGCGTGGATCGACCATCAACGAAATTGACACCGGGAGTCAGGTGTGCAACATTTCATGGTCCAAGAATTCTAATGAAATCGTTTCGACCCATGGCTATAGCCAGAACCAGATTGTCGTATGGAAGTATCCAGCTATGACACAGGTGGTCAGCCTCACTGGCCATACTTATCGTGTATTATATCTGGCAATGAGCCCCGACGGTCGAACCATCGTAACCGGAGCAGGCGACGAGACCCTACGCTTCTGGACCGTATTCGGACGTAGGCCGGGCCACAGAGAAGATAGCGACGGTGGCGGAGGTCGACTGAGCGATTGGGGTGTCATTCGCTGACGAAATCTAAACCCCTTTTCAACCTATGAATGATGAGAAGACAACTTTTCGTCATAACGATACCCATACTTAGCTTTTTACGACATACCCGAGACAGAAAGAGAGGGAATGACTTGCACAAATGGTTTGCATTTACTGGCGTTTTCGTTGATTTTTTCTTCTTTTTCTTCCGGAGCTTCGCATATATGGGGCTGCTTGAGGAAATGGGATATTTGGTTGCTAATTAAATGGCATGGTGACAACGGTCGGGAGGGGATTCGGCTGGCTGGCTAATCTGCATTTGATTTGCCTCGGTGGCGGCGGGATGAGTGTCCTTTTCGTGCGGACAGCAAGGCGTTGAGGAAAAGGGATCTCTGAACTAGGTACGACGGCCTAGTCAAGAAAAAAAAGAAGGGCAAATCCGCTGTCCGAACGAGGGCTGCGATACTTGAGCAGTCGGGCGTCGGCCGGTAGCATCATAGGCGTCTTTACGAGAGCGTTGCATTGCGCGCTGAATAGAGTGTACTAAGAAGCAAAAAAAAAACTGCAGGATCCATGGTTTAAATGTGAGATGCGTGCGTGTGACGATGTGCGGGTTTGCACCCATAGGTATCCTTTTACAATTCCCTCTATCTATACGGTTGCCAGCACAGTAAATCTGGCCTCGTAGCGGAGCACCAAGAGGGTTTGCCAAACAAAAGTCAGGTATTCAATGAAGCCATGCCATACCTGCACTGTCGTCGGTCGAACACAATATGTTTTAAGCCAGCCATACGGTGTACAGAAATCTAGTAGGAATTGAACACGTCACGAACCTAGCAAACATGTAGTCGAGGACCACGACGAACAAACGTCTTGTCTTGATAATTAGGTAGATATGATATTAGCGGTAAGCCAAGCAGAGCAATCCCTCATTAAATCCCTCTCCTATCCGCGTAAAGTAGGTATCTAGGTAATCATAACTCCGTGCTCTTCTTCTGTACTATCTTGAAATTGCTATATGAAAAAGGTTTGGGGGGTATCGAGATGCCTTTGCTGAAATCAGTCTTTGATAGCCATGCTGCCTGCTTGCCTGCTTGCTGCCACACGAGAACTCCGAAGTCTACCAGAGAAACAAAAGAGAAAACACCAAGCAATAACAACGACCAACGCCCCTATCCCGTCATCCATGGTTATTGGGCAAAGCAACTCAGACCCAGACTACCTAGCGCGAGCATCTACCTGTATTATTTCTTATTGTTTAATGCCCACACCTATAATACCTCATGATGGAACCGTGCCACTAGGCTTCCTTGCTCTCGCAGCATCTGAGATGGTCTCGTCGATACCGCTAGCTACAGCGTCTTTCTTAGTATTGTCCTGACTGGGTTTCTCTTCGTGTAGCAATGGTATTGAATCAACACTCAAACGCCGCCCGCTAGCAGGGTCTTGAACCCGAACCGATTTCTCAGCGCCCTCCTCAGCATCCGCGACCCCGTCCTTACCCTCGATCTCAGCCTCAAGAGCAGGCGTTGGTGTGATCGTCGGGGAACCGAGTCCATCAGGACTATGCTGCCACTTAGCAACCTCGGCCTTCATAGACTCGAGTTCCTTCTGGAACCGCTTGCCAAATACGTCTATATAGTACGTCGAGCCGTTGTAGACGCTCCACGTGAAGACGACCATGAGGAAGAGAGCCGAGGCCCACCGACTATAAAACCACAGGGGGCATGGCAACATGGTCAACACGGCGTAGCCATATTGGATGAGCATGAATGCAAATTCTTGCAAAGTATTGGGAAGAGCAAGTACAATTCTTCCGAGCCAAGTCTTCGAATACGAGCGGCGTAGCCAGGTAAACGAAGTTGGTCGACCAGCCGCGATCTTTTCGCGCCTGCGGACCGTGATGAAGAACCAGTAGCTGAGCTGCCAGAACACATACGGAATCGTAGACCAGGCAAGCATGGAGACGAGATTGCCGTAGGCAGTCGGGGAGCCTGGCGGAGAATTCTTGATCATCCAAAGGGCGGGGAACCGCTCGCGCTGAGCTTCGGACGGAAACAGGTGCGTAATACAATGCAATGTAGCACATGGCATTATATGTATGAACAGAGATGTGACCTTGTCGAAGTCGTGGAACACGAGCGAATTACGCCACATAATGATCGCCACGGCGTTGTTTCCAAAGGCTAGGCAGTAAGCAGAAATGAACATCCTCTTAGATGACGGGAAGACCCATATACTGAGGCAGAGCAGAAAGTTGGTGAAATAGCAAAGATCGGCCAAGAAATAATGATAACCCCGTCGACGGTAGGTATAGAAGCGGATGGGCATGAAGTAGAGGAGCTGAGACGTGTACCAGATATGGAAGAGCTCGGGGTAGGCACCAATCAGATAGCCACTGATGAAGATGTTCATGACGCCACCAATAAACGATACCTTCTCGCGCATCGTGATAACCTTGGCGTCATTCCATTGGCGGCCCAACTTCTCGACATTTTGTTTCATGCGCTTTCTATATCTCTCCAACTGCTCGTCGGCTGAAGGTACTCGACGTCGCCATTCCTCAACCATGCGCTCCCTAGCCTCTTGACCTCTGTGCTTGAGAGCAGCTCGTGATTTACGAACCTTCTCGGTTTGGGCTGATATACCCTTCTGAAGTTTTTCCAACTGTTGCGGCAGAGCAAAATTGTCGAGCAAATCCAGAACTGTCAATCGGTCCAGAGGAGGGTACGAGTCCCAGTCTTCATGATACGAACTGCTCCCCGAGAACGAAGGGTTCCTTGATATTATGGGGCTCGGGGGCGTATCGTCTAGTTTGTGAGGGTCGACGACAGCTTGGTGAAGAGGCGAAGATGTTAACGATGGGGTCGTGGTGGTATCATCGGGAGTCAAAGCATTCTCATCGTCAGTCTGGGCGCCCTCGGATTTGGAGGGCTGCGCCGATACGGCCTGACTGATAGAGTCGGCCATTTCTGCGAAAGTGCGAATTGGGAATCTTTGAATATCGTGGCGGAAGGACACTCTACGAAGAGCTTCGGCTCCTCTGAGAAGTAAGATGTCAGCCATTAGAAAACGAACAGTAGATTAGAGACATGGAAGAGAGGGGGTTAATGGTTACTCACAAGACGGATAGGGATCTGATTAATATGGTCTTCTCGGGTTGAGAAAGACAGCTTCACCTTGTGCGCTGCTGTGGGTTTGATATTACAAGCCGGCCCAATCAAATAGCAATGTGGTGGCGGGCTCAAGCTAGAAGCGGAATAACGAGATTGGGAATAGAGTCAGAAGCGGGTGCATGTGACTTTAGTGGGTGGGAGACACGAGGCAAGCTTGCGTGACTCGAGAGGCCTATGCTTGAGGATAGAACCACAGGTCTAGATTGACTATAGGGTGTAGACGGTTCGAAGTTGGGGAAAAGATATAAAAAGTAGGTGGGGAGGAAGGTGTTGATCCTGTAGGTGGCTTTTGCTGGAGGACGTGTTTCGAGGACGAGCTGTGGTTGGACGAGAGACAAGGCGGCTCTTTTCGTTGTCGACTTGCAGGATGAATGCGACTCTAGACTAAACGGCACGGCGTACCCAAGTCGGAAGATGTAAGTACCTGAGTATGTAGTACTGTGTGTAGGTATGTAGGTAAGATGTATCACCAATATAAGTTTAAATATGGTAAATTATAGGTAGGTAAGTAATGATCCAACCACCGTCAGCAAACAGTTTCCGAATTAGAATATCCTCTTTTTCGTATTTCTTTTGATTGATATATCTTGATGGGATATTCGTTGGTGGTTTGGTTGTTCAGAATTAAATGGACAGGATTAAGTTAAGAATAAGACGAAGCTGTGTATTTGCTAGGAAGACATGAGACTTGAAATGCCCAAGATCCCTAGAGTAAAGGTAGAGAACTTGGAATGACGCCATTCAATGTACACCTTCAATTATGTAGACCTGATCTATTACAACCTGCCAGATAATAAGTGGTTCTTGAATTGGACAAAGTGACGTACCTAGAACTACCTATGCACATGTTTGTACCACTAGACCCTGCACCCTGCTTTTTAGAGCATGGATCCATTGCCAAACCCGGATTTAAGTCAGTTGTCACCTGTTTGTCAGCTGTCATGAGTAAAAGCCAAAAGGGCTGCACCCAAAGCTTAGCGCCTATTACCTATTCCCAATTAAGACAGAAGTAACGGCAAAGGTCCCCGCGTCCGCAACTGGGAGTCGCGTCTCGTAGGAAAAAGTAGGGACAGCTTCAGCTTTGGCCTTTCGCAATACTTCCGATAATTACTGATAACACATTGGCACATAACCTATTCCACCACAGACATACCTAACCCTCACCTCTCCATGTATTCTATGCGACAAAACCGTTTCTTCCTTGAAATGCTATAATTCCAACTAGCACTAGATCCCATAGCCGCTCAGCGACAGATAATTGGATCTTTTCGCATATTTCTCGCGTCGCGTCTCTAGTAACATACATCTACCAACCTACCTCGAGTTTGGATTTGGGATCAAGTCAAGATGGGGAAGCTCATCCGTCTTGAGCTATATAGTATGCATACTCGATATCACAAGCATTCCCAAGTGCGCGACTAGCTAACCATCCAAAAGATTTCAAGTCCTACAAGGGCCATCATACCCTTCTCTTCGGCGACTCGTACTTCACCTCCATCATCGGCCCAAATGGATCAGGTAAATCTAATTCGTACGTCTTACCTTTTCCCTTCTACCGTTGACGATTGCGCTTATTGTTCTAACTCATCCATGTAGTATGGATGCCATCTCTTTCGTTCTAGGTATCAAGTCGTCGCATCTGCGTTCAACCCACCTGAAGGATCTAGTCTACCGTGGTCGAGTACTTAAGACGTCTAAGATCAACGACGATGGCTCCGCCGTCGATCTGGCTACGAATGGACATACCAACGGACACGTAAATGGCGACGATAACGACAAGCCAAATCGCGGCGACCCCAAGAGCGCATGGGTTATGGCTGTGTATGAGGATGACGGTGGTGACGAGCAGAGATGGAAGCGTACCATCACAAACCAAGGTTCGAGCGAATATCGTATAAACGAGCGCGTCGTCACCGCCCAGCAATACAACGAAGCCCTCGAATCTGAGAACATTCTCATCAAAGCCCGAAATTTCCTTGTTTTTCAGGGTGACATCGAGGCCATCGCATCTCAATCTCCCCAGGATCTAACCCGCTTAATCGAGCAGATTTCAGGTAGTTTAGAATACAAAGCCGACTATGAGAGGCTTCAGAACGAAGCTGATCAAGCTGCCGATAATGCGAACTTCCACTACCAGAGACGACGCGGTATCAATTCCGAAATCAAGCAATACCAAGAGCAGAAGCGCGAGGCCGAGAACTTCCAGAAGAAAACGGACGAGCGCGACGCTGCCATCGTTTCACACATTCTTTGGAAGCTCTATCACTTCCAAAAGGTTATGGATGACTCCAGCGCTAAGATCCAGGATCATCAAGAAAACCTGAAAGAATTCCGACGCGGCGTCGAATCATTCGAGAGGAAACTAGAAGCTGCGAGTAAAGAACAAGCCGATGCTGCAAGAGAGGTCCACAAGGTAGAGCGACAAATCAAGCGGCAAGAGAGGGAGATTGAAGAGAAGGAAAATAGCCTCATTCCCATTGACGAGAAAGTGCAGCAGACGACTAGTCAGGCTGAAACGATTAAAAAGAGGATCGAGGGTGTCAGAAAGGAACGTGACGAGCAACAAAAGCTAATATCTAAGATCGAGAAGGACTTGGCCATTGTCCAGAAAGCCCAGAAGCAGTTCGAGGACCAATGGAAAGAAACTATGAAGAAGCAGGGCAAAGAACTAAGCGATGCCGATCGGAAGGAATACAATTCTCTTCGGGCGCAAGCATTGAACAAGTCCTCGGATAACCAAGCCAAGTTAGAGAACCTCAACCGCCAACTGAAGACCGATGAAGTCACAGTCAATAGCCTCAAGGGCAAAGTTGAAGGCTATCAGGCGGCCGTGGAAAAGTTGGAAACCGAATTGGCAGCTATACAAGAACGAAAAGTCAACACCGAAGCTACCGTCAAGCAGCTCTCAAGTGAGATGGATGCCAAGAAGAAGGAATTCAACCAAGTCCAGTCAGAACGAGTACGAACCAATCAAAGACGGACGGAACTTGATGAGAAGCTCCAAGATGTCTTAAGGAAGTTGGTCGAGGCGGATGACGGGAGACGCCAAAATGACAGAGAGACACGGATGAAGGAGATGGTCACCTCCTTGAAGCGCATATACCCAGGCGTCAAAGGTAGAGTAGGCGAGTTATGCAAACCGAAACAGAAAAAGTTTGATGAAGCAGTCATCACTGCTCTTGGACGTGACTTTGACTCTGTCGTCGTCGATAGCGAGAAGACGGGTGTCGAGTGCGTGCAGTATCTTAAAGACCAACGTTTCCCACCGATGACTTTCATCCCATTGGACAACATTAAGGTCAACGCGGTAAACACGGCCGTTAAGGGGATGAATGGCGCACGATTGACGATTGACGCCATTGATTTCGACTCATCCCTTGAGCGTGCCATGTCTTATGCTTGCGGCGGCTCCATCGTATGCGATACCCTGGAGATTGCGAAGGAGATCTGCTATGGACGTCGAATCCAGGTTAAGGCGGTGACTTTGGAAGGCTTCGTCATCCACAAGGCTGGCCTGATGACTGGTGGGCGAGGTCCTGAAAACAAAGGGAACAAACGTCGTTTTGAGGAGCACGACGTCCAAAACCTACAGAAGATGGTTGACAAGCTCCGGGACGAGATCGATAAGCTGCCTCGAGCAGATCGCCGCGGCGCTGCGGAGGAGATCCTACAAAACGAACTTGCCGGACTCGATCAGCGTTTAACGTTCGCTAGGAGCGAATTAACTGCCTTCAACCAAAATCTTGCCAGCAAGAAAAAAGAACTGGAGCACGTTAAACGCCAACTTAAGGAGTGGCAGCCCAAGTTCAAGGAAGAGGACAACAAGCTACAGAAGACTAGAGCATCCGTCGAAAAATTCAAGGACGCAATCGCTGAAGTAGAAGACAAGATCTTTGCCGACTTCTGTAAGCGACTCGGATATTCCGATATTCGGGCTTACGAAGCGCAGCAAGGCAGCCTAGAACAAGAGGCGCACGAGAAGCGTACGCAATTCGACCTACAAAAATCAAGATTAGAGAGCAACAAAAGCTGGGAGACATCACGGCATACCGAAACCGAGAGTAGACTTCGTAACCTCGAAGCTCGCCTCAAGCGGCTGTCTGAAGATATCAAAACTTACCAAGCTGACAAGGAAGAGATTGAGGAAGCGATGGGCAATGATCAGGATAGCCTTGATGCGTTACAGCAACAGTTAGACGAATACAAGGACGAGCTTGCCAAACGCACAGAGAAGGCCAACGCAGCCAAAGCGGAAGTGCAGAAAAGGAGTAAAGACATTGAAAGCAGACAAAAAGCGATCAGTGCCCTAGAGGCGGAGGTCCAGAGGAACAGTGCCAGCAAATTCGCACTCCTAAGGCGTTGCCGGTTAGAGCAGCTAAACATTCCCCTTAGTTCAGGATCGCTCGACAACCTTCCGAACGAAGACAATCTTTTACATCAAGACCCCGACGCCATGGATTTGGACGACGGCGATGATGCCGACATGATCGATAATGCCATGGATGATTATGGCATCGAAATTGATTTTGATCAGTTAGACGATGATCTCAAGAACGTAAGTTGCTAGCCGAATACTTGATAAAATGGATGCTAACTTGGGTAGCCTGATGACGAGAACGTCGAAGAAGCTTTACAAGAAAAGATATCGTCTCTTACCGCAGAGCTCGAGAAATTGAACCCCAACATGCGAGCGATGGAACGTCTAGAGTCGGTTGAGGCGCGACTCCAGGCCACAGCAAAAGAATTTGAGGATGCTAAAGATGCTCTTGAGTCGACGAAGATGGCCTTCAACGAAATCAAAGAGAAGCGTAACGAGCTTTACAAAAAGGCATTCGATCATATTCAGGAGCAAATATCCACGGTGTACAAGGAGCTCACTAGGAGTGAACAGTATCCAATTGGTGGTCAGGCCTATCTAGACATTGAGGAGGACACAGACAAACCGTACATCTCGGGAGTGAAGTACCACGCCATGCCGCCGCTCAAGCGCTTCCGAGACATGGAACACCTGTCAGGTGGCGAGAAGACAATAGCTGCGCTCGCTCTACTCTTCGCCATCCACAGCTACCAGCCTAGCCCCTTCTTCGTGTTAGACGAGGTGGACGCGGCGCTGGATAACGCCAACGTGGAGAAGATCAAGAATTACATTGCAAAGCACGCCGGCCCTGGCATGCAATTCATTGTCATCAGTCTCAAGACCAACCTATTCCAGGACAGCGAGAGCTTGATCGGCGTATACAGAGACCAGGAGGTCAACAGCTCGCGGACGTTAACCCTCGATGTAAGTCTATCCCGACCTTCAGCTTCTTCTTTTTTTTTCTTTTTTTTTTCTTTTTTTTTTATAAAAAATCATGTACTAACTACCTTCTTACAGCTACGTAAATACATATAAATACCAAGAGTACTCTATCAAGGGGAACGGAGGCTGGCTTACGTCGGGAAAAGGGGGCGTGGTTGCGTAACGATGGATGGGTTTCACGAACAAAACAGATAATGACGAGTTGAGCAAGTTGACGGTGTTGGTGTAAAAACCACGAACAATGAATAACTCGCGGCGGGAATACCAAATACAGATTTGCCCAAACGTACCAAATCTCGTGTTGACTGAAAGATACTTTTTTTTTCTTAACCGAATTCGCTTGGAGAGAGAGGAACCGATTGTGTTTTTACTGTAATTATTCTATTCTTTCGCTGGCGGGGCTTAATTGTAGATAATTGCTCACTTGTTATGCCACACGAAATGCTTAAGTACTACTTAGGTATGCTTGATTAAGACTCGTGGGAAAATTCCATAGATGCGAAGAAAAAAAGAAGTAATGCCAAAAACCAAATGCATCCATTGCTACCTATCCATTTTTTAGACGCCGGGCTGCCATGCCTTATGTAGTAGGTACCAAACAAGTTCCTCCAAATTAAAAAAGCCGTAGATGCTGGTACAGTAGATGTGTCTCGTATCTAGGGGGGTATCGCAATTACGAGCACATAATAAAATCATTTATCCTCTCACTCTCACTTCCTTCCTTCCTTCCGCTGCCTTTTCTACCTCCCTCCTCCCCCTTGGCAGAAAATATTTATCGAAAAAAAAAATGTGACGACTTCAGATGGGCTCAGACATCCTCAAATTGTAGATCGTCCTCGTCATCTTCGCTGTCTTCGGCCGGCTCCTCGACCCGGACCTTCTTGGCCGGTCTATCCGAGGCGGGGGTATCCGCAGCACTCGTAGGACCGCTTGAGGCGTTTCGCTTCTCGCCCACGGAGCTGACATTGGCGGAAATGTCCACGAACTCCTCTCCTTCGCTTTCGTCCTCCTCCTGTTCCTCGTCAGTGTCCCGTGCCTCCAGCGCCTTGAGTCGCGCCTCTTCCTCGGCCGACTTGAGAAGAATGGTACCAACGTCGATGATTTCCTGTTCGTAGGTGTTGTCGGTATTCGACTCGTCGGGCTTCTTAACTTCGTAGTCGTCATCCTTGCTCGCCGGAGTGGCGTTCTTGGCGCCTTCGTAAGACAGACCGGAGTTGCTGGTCTTGTGCCAGCTGGGCAGGGCGTTCGCGTTAGCCTTCTCCTCCTTCTGGAGACGCTCGGCTTCTCTCTCGGCTTCGGTGGGGCCGTCCTTGTCGGTAATGCTGACGGCGATGCTCTGGGGGCCCGTGTTCGCCATTCCCCTAACGGCGGTCGGCTTCGAAAGACTATCGACGACAGTGGAGGCGGCTACTTGGTTCGCGCGGTCGCGGATGACAGGGATAGATGCAGCGTGTGCCTTTTCGAAGTCGAATTCGGGTATCGTCATAGTATCGAGCTTAGGTAGGACTTCGATGATGAATTTGAGTTGATTGTTAAGCTTCGTCGATACTTGGTGACCTCCAGCCATGCGATTGGGGTCGAAATCCAGTAGAGCGCCGCACTTATGACACAAGAAACCTTTTTCGGATGAGTTGTCGACAACCTCCAACATGGTCCATTCCGAGTCGCAACGCCTGCAGAAGTATTCCTTCTTCTCTTGCTGCGTGTTGGTGTCGCCCTGGACCTTCTTGTCGAGCATAAAGGTTCGGTACTTGATGGCGTCAACGGCCTGGCGATAGTCGATGTAGTAGTAGGTACGTAGTGACGCTTTTTCCTTTCCCTCCCTAATTTCAGGTCTGGAATGTCTATACCAGCAGCCATCAGCATTTATAAAAGACAACAAACTGGAAGACGCCGTAAACCTACACGTGCAACAGATGATCCTCCCTGACTTTGCCACATATCTTGCTTAAATCCTTCGAGTTCAACTTCATGAGAAGAGAAAGATCATCGTCGCGGATGGTTGTGTGGAAGACAAGCGCATCGATGATGAGAATCATGCGACGATCCTCGGGTTGGGTGTAAAATGCGCGTGCGACAGAGCGCACCAGGTTCTGAGCCAAATCCATGGTGTATCTGGTGTATCTGGTGTATCTGGTGTATCGAAGGATGTGGAACGGCAGGCGCAAAGAAAGAACTCGGTATTGGGATCTTGTCGGGAGAAAGAAGTTCAGGTAGATTGTTGAGAAGAAAGATAGAAAGTGGGAGTGGGTTTGTGGTAAACAATGCTACCTAAGAGGCAAAGTTGAAAGCAAAACCCATCGTTTGATTTTGGGTAGTGCGCAATCGAAACTGAGTTCTCTGGTTGACAAAGCGGAGGGTAACGCGACGGTCGCGACGGTCCGTCAAGGTAGTGGTTTGTTAAGTTAGAATCGCATAGAACCGTGTTGATTGGGTAGAGTCACTTTGAAAGACTAGTTCCTAGTTCCCCTTGATGATTTATATTCCTCCGTTCGATGTCGCCAATACGAAACCAACAACGAAGGCCGAGGTTGATGTTGATGTTGATGTTAATGGTAGGTCAATGTGGATTCTCCTGTTGGTTTGACAATTCAACCTTAAACCTTCAATCCTCAGGACAGCTCCATTCGGGTAACCCCTTTGTCCGATTCCGATGTCTTTTTTTAGGCGATCTACAGATTTAAGGTTAACTGGGTCTCATGTACGTCATGTTGATATCCATGTACCTAAGTATCTGATTATTCGAGTTAATTGGTCGCTATTAACATAAGTATGTTAGCATGGTCGTTCCTGAAATTCCAATTATATCGTAAATTCCAAAGTCCAGAGAGACACTATGGGTAGGCGCCTTGTTCATAGCTACCCCGTGTGAACTTCCAATCTTGTCCCAAACCGTTCCCTAAATTCAGTAGCGTAATAATGACGTCTCCTCATCGCTAGAGTATCACCATTTCTCTTTCAACTTTCCCCCAATGCTTTTTTCTTAAGAAAAAAATACATTATCCAAATCGCACGTAGACATTCGGCCAACGCAAAAATTGCCAATTACCTAGGCTTATAACATTTCAAATCCATTGGACATGCATCTAGCATCACAGTATCTCGTTCAATTTGGACATGCCGTTATATTGAACACACAAGACCGAACGAAATACAAACGACATCGATGAATTCAGAAATCATTTTAATATTTGGACGAAAAGATACTAATTCCCCATGGCTCTTAAATTCCCCAGCATTTATCTACTACCTACTCACTTAAAGCCCGACGAAATACCAGAGTTGGAAGACAAAATACCCACCTTGACCTACGATATTGACGAAGCAGATGTCATACTTGGGAAGGTGTCGAGAAAAGAAAGGGCCAAATTCGAGTTGAGGCGCAGAAATATCTTAACCGAAGATGTTCAAATAGCACCAATACTCGTCCCAAACCTGGAGACTCAGACAGACGACCCGTCTCCGGCGCCAAAGCGGAGAAAACTCTCTAGTTCGGCTTCACCCAAGCCCGTATGGGGTTCCACATCAATAAGCGTCCCCGATGAGGAAGAGAGCTTTCCTAATGATGCAGCCAGTCATAAGAGTGACCAGACGTTGAGCAGCACGACTGAGCGGGATGATAAGTCGACCATCAAAGTCGTCAAGCTAGCATGGTTTCTCAACTCCTTGGACCAAGGGTCCATTCTACCATTGGATGAATATCTCATCTACCAGGGCCGTAAGATAGGAACATCTAAGACCAAACAGCCTCTAAATCCTGATGATATCTTGAAGCGCGCTCGACAGGAAGGCGGAGATAGTCAACATACTTCGAAGGCAAGTTTTTCCCATCCGTATGCATCTACGTCGCAACATCATAGGACCCCGACTCATGCCAAACGGCCTGCATTGGTACAAGAGTCCACATCAGAGCACGAGCGCCGCTCACACATGCCTCCAATTCCAGACTATCTACACACAACTTATTCATGTCAACGGCCAACGCCTTTCAGTTCACCAAACGATCCGTTCATTGACGAGTTGGACAAGGTCCGGACCATCAGGAAACTCGAGCATGACGCGGTAGGTGTCAGAGCCTATTCGACAAGCATTGCCTCTCTAGCGGCTTACCCTTACCTGATCTCCCAGCCAGCTGGTAAGTACACCCGCATGCGTTCGGCCCGTATCATTGCTAATTAACAGCACTAGAAGTTGCAAGATTGCCAGGCTGTGGCGAGAAAATCGCAGCACTCTACCGGCAATGGAAGGACAATGGTTTCCTTGACGAGGTTGAAGAGGCAAAGAAAGACCCAAGATTATCTGTGCTCCAGTTGTTCTATAACATATGGGGCGTAGCAGAGACAACTGCACAGGAATTCTATAAGCAAGGATGGCGAGACCTCGATGATATAATCGAACACGGTTGGGAGAAGCTAAGTCGGGTCCAGCAAATTGGCCTCAAGTACTACGACGAGCTACAGGATAAGATCCCTCGTAGCGAAGTCGAAAACATCGGGCGGACCATTATTGATTATGCCAATAGAATCCACGACGGTTTCCAGATGGTCATCACCGGGGGATACAGGAGAGGTAAATCAAGAAGTGGCGACGTTGACGTTGTCCTCAGCCATCCAGATCCATCCGTCACACTCAATTTCGTTAACGCTATAGTCAAGAGCTTAGAGAAGGACAAGTACATCACCCACACACTTATCTTGAGCACCAAGAACAGCGAGCGCGGGCAGACTCCGGTATCATGGAAAGGCCAGGATCGCAAGGCAGGCTCTGGCTTCGATACTCTGGACAAGGCCTTGGTAGTCTGGCAGGATCCCCAGTGGGACAAGAGCTCATCTTCAAAGAACCCTAATCCGCATCGCAGAGTCGACATCATCATCAGTCCATGGAAAACGGCTGGATGTGCTGTTATAGGTTGGACAGGGGGAACTACGTTTCAAAGAGACCTGCGGAGGTATTGCAAGCACGCAAGGAGTCTGAAGTTTGACAGCAGTGGTGTGCGAAGTCGAACGGACGGCAGTTGGGTCGACCTTGAGAGCGACCCTGACGGACCGGCTCCGGATATGCTTACGGCGGAGAAGAGGGTCTTCAACCGGTTAGGATTAGAATGGCGCCCACCCGAGGAGAGGTGTACGAGATGATTCTTCTTAATCGCCTATGCAGAGGCTTTGCTCTAAGCCTTATCACAATAAAACCCGGATTATGATACATATCGTCCACGTTGCTTCTCGCATGAATTGACCAGGCTTAGCTTTATAAATATTATATAATATGCTAAGTGGTATTTCATTCTTGTTCATTCTTAAGTCATTCTTCATAAGGATCCAAGCATCCAAAAGTGATCGTATCTATCTCCCCAAGTGAAATAAGGCATATTCGATCCGCCTTCTGGACTTTTACTGCACCTCCATCAAACCAATCTTACACTTACTCTACACAACCGTATTCGTTAGATGATAGCCCCTATCCTTATATGCAAATTGTACGTGATGCCTCATAGCAAACGCCCCCTTATTCTTTTACCAAACCAGACGGCAAACAGCACATCCCTTCACAATTTAGGCTCCGGGGAATTCCCCACCGACTCGCGAACATCCACAGACCCGCCGGCACCCGACCTCTCATCAATCCAATCCGCCACGTCGCGGTAGAACTCGTTGCGCCCGAGATCGAGATGCAGCTCGTGCACGAAGCCATCGTACCACTTAGCGCGCGCGTCCTCGATCTGCGGGCCCTGCCTCGCCCACCAGTCCTTCACGGCGGGGAAGCTAGCCACCATGTCGGCGGTCCCGTGGGCGAGGAACAGACTCTTGACGGCGGGCCGCCGCAGCACGCTCAGCTTCCCGCCGGACAGCGACTCGGCGCGGTCGATCATGCCGGCGAAGCCCTCCAGCGTGCCCGTGTTGTGCATCAGCGGGTCTTCCGCGATGGACGCCCGCACCGCCGGGTCCCGCGACAGGTGCTCCGGGGGCACGGGCCGGTGCAGCTGGAAGTGCGGCAGCACGTGCGCGGCGAGCCGGCCGCTGGCCACCGTCAGCCACGACGGCTGCACGGCGGGCGCGAAGCCTAGAAATGGTGCTACGGCGATCCATCCGCGGACTTGGGATACGAGACCCTCGTGCTCGGGCGTGCTGGCGAAGGTTAGGATTTGGCCGCCGCCCATGGAGTGGCCTAGCACGAATACCGGTGGACTGTTTGTTTCTCCTGATGCTGATGGTGATGACGATGATGATGATGGGGATGGGGATGGTGGTGGCAGCTTGGACCGCAGAAAGGCGGCCATGTCGGAGAGCACGGTGGCGGTCGGCCCCGAGCGTCCCTTGTCCGACGGCTTCCGCACGCTCCGGCCCCAGCCCCGCTGGTCGAAGCCGTGCACCTCGATGCCGCGCCGCGCCAGGCTTCGGCTGAAGTCATCGTACCGGTTGATGTGGTCGCTGAACCCGTGGATGACGATCAGCTTGGCTATGGGCGTGTCGTTGGGCTGGTGGTGGTTAGTGGTATGTAAGTTTGGGTGTGTGGGGTGTACATTTTTATGTAGGTAGGTAACTTACGAGCCATGACTTCGTGTACAGGTTCACGTCATCGATTTGAAAGGTGCCCTCGACGACTTTGATGTCCCCCATTTTGAGGTGAGGGGGGTGATGATGAGGGATGAGAAGGTTGAGTTTGGTAAAAAGGTAGATAGAAAGATTTAGTAACTATGATACAATTTAATTTAATTTAGAAAATAGTTGGAAAAGTATGAAACAATACAATCATGAATAAGGAAGTAAATAGACTTTTAACAATAGCTGGCGGTGAAAATGTAACGGTCGTCTTGAATCAAATATGGAGAAGGCAACTGTAAATGGGAAAACTGCAGCAGATAATACACGTAATACGTGGTCGTGCGGCGCTGTTGCCCAATTGCCAATGAGAGTTAATCGTATTCCCTCGAATAAGAAGCTGAAGCAGGAAGCTCTGACTGCTAAACTTCACCGAGGTAAGAGGAGCTATTATGTAGAACTAAATATTTAGTGGGGTTGGGATCCCCCTATAAATCAGTTCACATGCTAATCTGAGAGCACTGTAGGTTGAACCTCATATAAAAAAGGTACCTAAAGTACACCTAGGTACATCACACAGCACCTCTTACCAAAGAGGCAATCTACCACCGCCAACATCAAAAAACATCAAGAGCGCCTCGGGGTTTCCAGTAGCATCCTCAAGGCCGTACGCCAACAAGATCTCCTTTACATCCGACTCTATTATATCAAAACGTCAATAAGCAAGTCCATTCATTCATTCATTTGCATACATGCATATATGAATGTATAAAGAGGTAGGTAGAGAGAGGTAAACTTGAATAATAATAATAATAATAATAGTAAATAACCTACCGCTCAAAGATTTAATGACATTGGAAGTAAGCAACGGAGCCTGAAGCTTGTCTGGGATTACACCCTCTTCCGTCTGCAGCGGCTGGACAGGCTGATCGTGCGACTGAACGAAATGATTCTTCGTGCGCGCGCTGGCGTTGAAGTTGCTTCGACGGGACGGGTCAGTCAGCGAGATGAGAAAGAGAAAATAGGATTGGAACTAATAATAATAACAATACATACGATATCTCAATGGAGCTGATCACCCACTCGACAATCTCGTGGTGCTTGTCGGATTTCTTCAAGACCAGTTCCAGGAGCTTGTGTAGCTTCTGCGACTGCTCTGCTACTTTCTCAATCGAGGAAGTTATGGTCATCTTCCAGTCGCGTCCCTGGTCTGCTGTCTCCTTGGGTTCTGCCTCGCCGAGTTCGCCCGTGGGAGTTCGCTCCGAGGAGGGCGTGGGGGTCACTTTTACTTCTTCCATTTGGGATACCATCGTATCGAAAGATTGCTGTTGCTTCTCGTCCATGTTGTTTTTGTTTTTCAAGATAGGAGATGGAAACTAACGTTGTGGAAGTGATGATGATATGAAGAAGATGAATGAATGTGACTGGAAACGATGGGCGAAGGATTGCAAACATACTAGGTACATATATAGTAGAATATCTATCATAATTCATTTTCAGGCTTGATGAATTCTTCACTGTGCTTCATGCAGGCTACCGGTGGCGTCGACGACGTAGTCTCAGGTGTAGGCAGCAGCGGCAGCTTTCCGCCTTCATCTGTGCGTATAGACCAATACCTCCACAGCGAACAAGAAATAACGATACAAGCAAACATATATCACGCAGAATCAGTAGGCACATGTAAATAATCAAGTACAATTCCAGGCTTCTATATGTTTGTTGACCGCCTGATTTCATGTACTATACCTACCCCCTTATGATGCCTCACCCTCTCCTGTCTATTCAAACATCCTGGACCTTTCCTCCCCAGTCCGAGCGGCATGTGTGTGTAAATCGAGTGATAGGTATCGATCGACTGGAGTGAGTTCTGGTCGAATTACTACTATACATATACAGTGTCCATCATCGTCACCCCCGAGACACCTTGCTTCATTTCTCCTGACTTCCCCTTTCCATTGCATTGGACCTCGCGTCATCTCGTCTCTCTTTGAGAACTATACAGCATGCGAGGCCAGCCAACCAACTAACCACCCTTTTTTTGCATCGCGTCCAAGATTCACTCCCTACAAACGCGATGGTAACACCAACACCAACACCTGAAAAGTAAAAAACCATACCCCTGTCCCTATGCATATGCGTAACACGAGCGCGGCACATTAATTAAATGCGTCATCTGATTCGACTATCACTTCTCCGATCGTCGTATCTTCTCCTCTTCCACACCCAGTTCCTCCTCATCTGTCACCTCAAGCTCTTCCTCGATAACCTCGTTTTCCGACGGTTCGGGCTCGTCGACTTTGGACGGCACTTCGCCACCGCTCATCTGCAACTCCATCAGGCGAGTAAACTCGCTGTTGGGGTTAGAGCTGAGCTCCTCGTACGACCCGACCTCTGCGACCGTGCCATTGCTGGACAGCACGATAAGCTTGTCCGATCTCTTGATTGTCGAGAGACGGTGCGCGATCGAGATGGTTGTTCGGCGGCCCTTGAGCAATGCGGCCAGAGCTAGGTTTACTGCCGTCTCCGATTCGGCGTCCAGGGCCGAGGTAGCCTCATCCAAGATAAGTACATCCGGATCCTTGATGAGTGCTCGTGCGATAGCAATTCGCTGCTTCTGTCCACCGGATAGTTGCGCACCTCGAGGGCCGACCTGGGTCTCAAGCCCTTGCGGGAAATCGCTGATGAATCCACAATTGGCCTTCTGTGCGGCCATTACGATCTCGGACCTCGTAGCATCCGGCTTACCGTAGGCAATGTTCTCAGCCACCGTACCTGAAAACAGTACAGGCTCTTGAGAAACCATGCCGATGCGGCGTCGTAGTGCCTTTGCATTCATCTTAGTAATGTCCACGCCGTCAATGCTTATCTTTCCAGCGGTAGGGTCATAGAATCGTAGTAGTAGGGCTGAAACGGTTGATTTTCCTCCGCCTGATGGACCAACGATACAAACGTTGGTTCCGGAAGGGATCTCAAAGTTGAGACCATCAAAGATAGCAACGGCGGGACGTGTGGGGTAAGCAAACGAGACATTCTCAAACTTGATAGGGCCCTGTGCCGACCTGACCTTTAGGCCCTTGGTTGAGGAAATACCCGAGTCTCGATCCTGGAGTTCGAAGATGCGCGTAGCGGCTCCTACCCCCTTCATGAGTTCAGAGTAAAAGTTGGCAACGCCGAACAAGCCACCACCGGCCCAAAATGCGTACATGACGAAAGTAGTAAGATCGCCGGTAGTCATAATACCGTCCCTCACGAGGTTTCCGCCGAACCAGAGTAGCGCGATAATAGTCATGTTACCCATCCAGGAGGTACCAGAGAAGTATGCTGCGTCGTAGATAGACTGCTTCTTGCCAAGCTCGAAGACCTTTCTCACTTGCTTGTTGTATCGATGCACTTCTTGAGCCTCGCCGACAAAAGCCTGACTTGTCTTGACATTTCCTAATCGTTCTTCGGCGATCTTAGTCAGTGTTCCTAAATTCTGCTGCGTCTTACGACTGAGTCTTCGGATGATGCGGGAGTAGACGAACGAGGCACTTCCAATGAAAGGTGCGGCGACTAAGATGATAGCAGTGAGACTAGGACTGATCCAGGCCATCAACGCAAGTCCCGAAACGCTGTTCACTATGGATCGCAATCCATCTGAGACGTTCTGCGTGATACTCTTGCCAACAATGATCGTGTCCGTGCCCAGTCGAGAGATCAGATCACCAACACGGTTCGCATCGAAGAACTCGGCATCCTGACCATACGTCCTCCTGAAGAGCTGGGAGCGCAGGCGCGTGACAACTCTCTCGCCGACGATGCGCAGCAGAACGATGCGTCCAAAGTTAGCAAACGCGCCGAAGGTAAGGGCCAGACCAAAAGCGCCGAAGAACTGATAGAGCGACAGTCCAAAGATCTCGGTCTCCTCGATAGGTTTCGACGTGGCCAGATTCATAACCTTGCCAACCACCAGCGGGAGAGAGATGAAGAGGGACGACGAGATGAGCAGCAAGACCACGGCGATCGCAAGATTCCTGGCTTCGGGCTTTGCGATCTTGACCAGACGCCAGACCTCACTGAACGAAGTCCAAAGCTTCTTAGATTCCTTACCATCGTGAGAGAGGCGGGCTCGTAGGTTGATCTGCGCCGCTTGCGACGCCTTCTCGCTTCTGCCGAAGCCTTCGTGGGAATGCGCGCCGTCCTTCAAAGCCTTTGCCGCATCTGCAATACTAGTAACACCAGTTTCCTCTTTCTGGTTACTCGGCGGTGTGATTTTCTGTTTCTGATCCTCTGCGCGCAAAGACTTGCCTGCGGAGAAGTGTCTCAGCAGGCCAACGGGCGATCGCCATGCTGGTGTTGTCGAGCTGGGTAATCGCAAAGTCGAAATAACGCCGAGGGGTCTCGGAGAAAACTCTGGCAGCGGTTGTGATCGGACGTCGCGGGATGAGGTGAAAGTAGTCTTCGAAGTGGAGGAAGAGGACTGGAAGGGAGATCGAGGGGAGATTTCCGAAGCAATTGGTCGCTTCGCAAGGGTGCAGAGCTCGTGGCGAGAAGATACTCCAAACTCCTGTGTGAAGGCGAGCTTTGCGACGGTGGCACCGTGGAGCGGAAGTGGGAAGCTCCCAGCTATTATAGCGCGGCCCAACGCTCGCGAAGGTGCCATGTTGAGCGCTGGCTGGCTGCTGCTGTTTCTTTACTCACGTTGCGTCGTCATGGATTATACTATGTAGATATGCTCTTTCTTTTTCTTTACCTACACTATAATCGCATCACCAAAGTGAAGCGAACTCGGGACTTCAACTTCCTGCGGATCTCGGTGGACAACTTTTCCCTTCGGGGTTAAATAAGTAAGAGAGGGAAAAAATTAAGTAGGGATGCCGTCATCCACTAAACGCGGGCGGCGTACGGCGTCGTACATACGAGCTCAACTTAGTTAACTCGCTAATCCCTACAAGAAAACTTGGTTCAGCGCTATGTCTTGAGTCGGTGTTAGCGCTTACGTACCTAAGAAGCCAACTAAATCGGTACAACTCCGGCTTGTAGCGTCCCCTGTAGAGCCTGTACTATGGAGTTTGTACTTTTTGATGGTCAAATAAGAGAGGTGAAGTAGATAGGTAGTTGTGGTAAGAAGATATGAGAAGAGGAGTGAGTAATGAATTTGAATACTAGGAAAAGGAAAAAGAAAAAGAGAAATAAACAATAGTCTTATCAGGAGAAACAAGTCAGTGTCTTCCTGTATGGTCTTAATAATAGACTGTCATTCACATCCCATAGTCTAGGGGGGGTAAGACTGGAATGTGAGATAAAAGAAAGGAGTTGGGAGATAGAGGATGTGGTAGGTTGAATGAAGGGTCATGGAAGACTGCAAAATCCAAAATAAACAAGACTACGAGTTTTAATGGTAAACATTCATAATATCATCGCAAAGAAACAGAATAGGTTTGTCCGGACGATGCACAAGTTTAGACCGGTAGGCGTAGGGGACCGGGGTGGCCTCCATGAGGCATACTCGGCCTCTCAGTCTGTCAGTCTAGTTCCACCCATATTTGGTTATATCGACTGTGACTCCAATGTCTAGGTTACCTTAATGCTCTCCTTCATCTACCTCAATGGATATCAAGTGCAGAGCCAATACTGCATCTTTGAATATAAGATTGGCTATCATATACTATTGCTGCAGAATTGTTCTAGGGTTTGACAAAGAAAAAATACCTCACTCAGAAGCTATAAACACATCCTGTGCTCTATTATCATTAATAATACTGCTATGGTGTATTAAGGGTAGAAAATGAGTTGGATTTGATGCCAGTAAATAAATTGCTATGAACGAATCTGACTAACACCAGCCCTAGCAAATCTGGCAAACCGCCTAGAGCGGCTAGAAAGGATAGAGATCCTTTCCATTGATTAACGTAAACCCCTTATGCTGCCAGTAGATAAACCGAAAAAATCTCACTGCAGCATATCGTATAGCCATGTAATCAGGCCATGAAAGCAAAACGGCTTCAAAAAGGCAAGGCATGCAATTAATATACACCGACCATTCTCAGTCCCCCTCTCCCTCCCTTTTGTTAGACCTTGAAGACGTCATTCTCAAATCGTAGCTTGATGGAAATGACTTTCCACTCTATGAAGCATCGCCGCTATCTCGACGTAGCATCTCGGCCACGTCAGGATCGATCCCATCGTTCTCTCCGAGATCGGGAAGGTCGTTGCCATCGTCAAGCTTTCGCTTCTTAGAACCGTTGATCGTAGTCGACACTGCCTTGTACTGCAGCCCGAGGCCGGAACGTATCTCAAGATCCTGTGCGGTGGGCGTCTCGGAGCTGGCATCTCGTTTGAAACCGGTAGCAGACTGTTGCTCGGCATTATTCGGAGTGTCAGGCTCCTCCGGGTAGTCCTGGTCGATAGCGGGAGGTGTGAGCTCCTCAATCTCGGGTCTGTCTGGATCCGAGTCTAGGTGGTCGTTCGGGCCGTTGTTCGATAGATAAGGCTCATCGTCTGGAAGGCCAGCCATAATGGCTCTCTCCACCTCGTTTTTCTTATCTTCAACCTCCATTCTTCGGCTCACGAAAGTCTCCAACTGGTCCTCCTCGGATATCAGAGCGTTTCTGTTGGTATCTAGGACCTTCTGAAGCGCAGCGACAAGTTCGCGACGGGCTTTTACGCATTGGTCCACCGCGCCTTCTGCTTGAGCCAGCGTCTTGAGCAATCCGCTCAGACGAGCAGCATACACAGGAGCGGATGGCGCAGTGCTGCCTGGTCCCAATAGTTTGTCATATTCCTGATCGGCAGTGGTGACGGCAGTCTTCGTACCTAGCAGCAATTTTGTGACGTTCTGCTGGGGAAGAGTCAGGGGAACTAGCTCTGCGGGAATGGCGGGGGCAGATCCGAAGATCGAGCCACCAAGTCCTGCCTTGGCAGTACCACGCGCCTGATTGATCTCTGGCAATGGGAATTAGTATTATGTGGTGATGTATATACGTGATTGGAACTACACTTACCTTGAACTCGAGAATCCACTGCTTCTAAGATCGGTCCCTCAAATACGCCACGGTCTCTCCAGACGTCTACTACGCGCATGATTCTTTGCTGCGTATCCGTTGGAGCACCTTTGTAAGCTGTGGCGACAGCTTCCGCAATGATAGGTGAGAAGGCGACAACAAAGTCTTCTCTGTTTCGGGCCTTGGTCTGCTGCGCAACCTCTGAATGGGTGGTTAGCTTTATGTGGAAAAGAAAGAAAAAAACATGCGATATTTAGGATGCTTACCATTGGCAAGATAGATGAGATTCAAACGCTTGTTACTTGGAGAATCCTTGAGTCGTTGAAGCCACAGCTGAACGGTTCTGTCTGCATAGCGCCTATTATTCAACAAACAGGTCAGTGTCTATATACTTAGGAGTGTATGGGATGCGCAGCATGCATGCGGTTGCTCAAGTTTGCCTGCCTACCTATGAAACATAATCCATTGGGCCACTGATACGATGCTGTCTGCCGCCTCGGAGAGAGACGACAGCTTAGCTAACACGGCATCATCGTTATAAGCCATGTTGATGGAATATCAAATGCGCAGTTTGAGTGAAAGAGTGAATTCAAGATGGATGCTGGTTGTATGCTTGCTGGGAAAGATTGATTGTTGTCGCAAACCGAGTGTTGTTTACTTGTCAAATCAAACTACAGTTGGCTACCAGAATTTGAGTTTTATCTCGAGCCGCGCAGAAAATGTTGTTGGTGATGTTAAAGCTTTAAATCTACTAACTTGCGAATGCGGGACTGAATTCAATAAACTTTGGTTCGAGTCCCAGCGCAAAAGAAGAAGGCAGCTGGTTAGGCGGCAATGACCACCTGGTAGCTGCTTGCTTCTTGTTTGTTTGTTCTGCTTTCTAACTCAGATGGATGCGAGGTAGAAATAGAATGCACCCATATCAAGCTAGTCGTTGTTGAGGTAGCATAGGAATCTCCGAAAGGCACGTGACAGAGTTTGTACAATTCGGGTGATTTGAGCCAATCAAGGTTTCAATTTATCTTCTTCACCTGCCCTGCACCTGCCCTGCACCTGCACGTTTTCTGTTCTAACATTAGTCTCCGTACAGTGCCCATAGACTAATACAGTACACCCCTTGCTCTTCGCGCCAAGGACGCAACTGCAACCTGTACTTCGCTTAAGTGCATACGTAATTCATCAAACCGTTCCTTCTGTAACTAAGGCGACAGCTTCGAGCCTGTAAATCGATTGAACCTGGCATTGCTTGCGACAAACATCCCGACTTAAGATTTATCAACATTTGCACACAAAATCAAGCTCGTTCTGCTGGATTTTGGAACGCTCTACCGTACAACATCCTCCCCTAAACATTTTGCCAAGACAGCAGAAGCCAACATGGCAGACAGATTCCCGTCTTTAGACGACTTCGATTCTGGTGGTAAGTGAAGCTACCTACTTGCTCCCTATTTTTGAAATTATCGTCTTGCATTACGTACTAACTCCCAACTCCCTTGTCGCAGCTCAGACCGAGATCCAGGACGTTGGCTCATCAGGCGATGACTTCCTCGCCCGCGAACGCGCTCTCCTTGGAGAAGATGCCACACAATTCACGACCGGTGACGAATCCGCTGCTCTAGCAGATCCCTCTTCCGATGACCTTCTTGGAGGCGGCGACAGCGCCCAGTTCGAGAGCCAATTCCCGGATATCAACACTTCCAACGAGGTTTGTGACTTCCAAGAGTACCTACGAAAGCGTCCATCTCCTGACCTTGAATAATAGCAAGTCGCACCTGGAGGCACTATCACCGGCGGCCCATCGGTCAGCTTTAACTCGGGCTACCAAGCCTATGCTGAAGCAGAGGAGGAGCCTGAAGTGATCAAGCAGTGGCGCGAGAAGCGAGATGCCGGCAATGCCAAGCGAGCCGAGCAGTTCGCCACCCAGAAGGCCGAGACGATTCAGGAGGCGCAGCAGAACATCGACGACTTCTACGAGAACTACAACAGCAAGAAGGAGAAGACGATCGCCCAGACCCGCAAGGATGCAGAGCAATTCCTGGCGAGCCGAGACGACACCACCTCCGGCGGCACGAGCTGGGAGCGCATCGCCAAGCTGGTCGACGTGAGCGGCAAGGGTCAGAAGGGCGGTGCCAACGGCTCGGGCAAAGAGCGATTCCGTGAATTGTTGATGAGCTTACGCAAAGATGAGAAGGCCCCCGGAGCGGAAGGATACTAGCAATTTCCTGCTCTAATCTAATCAACTAAGCATGAGATCCAGATGGTGCAGCTGGTTGGTGGTATGTCGCACCAGTTGATTCTCATCGATGGTAGCTCAGGAACAAAAGCCATTGCCATTGCAAACTGTACTTTAGAAAAGCACCTTCACACGCACGAGTAAATAGGCAGGCATTGCAGGCATTTTGATGCCTAGGGCGTAATGGATTGATTTCTTCTCAATTTACAATTCTCCCCCAAACCAATTTTTATTTACGATGCTAACGAGACCACGGACGAACTCGTAAGGGTTTGTGTGAACGACTTTCTATTTGTCGACCCAATGGTATACTGGCGATCGTTCGCGCCTCTTATATTTCTACTGCTTCTCTCCCCATCGCGCACTGTGGCTTAGTTCTTGCCGAACCATGTGTTGTAGCCTGCGATCTTGCGTCCCATCATGTACAAGGAGGCTGTCTATGGTTAGAATCTGGTCTCATATGCTTCATCGGCGTGAGATACGAACCTCCTACACCACCCCAGAGCATAACGTAGTAGGGCATCAGTAGCACATTGCTTCGGGAGTTCTGCGTCATATTTGGTTAATCGGGTATCCCACTTCTCGGGTCGATCGTGCACGTACGATTCTCCAGATACGGGTGTGCTGCTTGTAGGCTTGCTGGTAGAATCGCTGCTGCTCGGGCACCTTGTTGGCGGCGTTGACGAGACTGCATTTTTCGCGCGGTCAGCATACGTCAATGAAGTTAATCGATTCTTCATTCGTGGGAGTCGGGTATTCAAGCCGAATCCATATGAAACCAAGCCATTGGCGGACTCAAATAACCTCGCTAGAATTAGGGGATCGGAATTATACGTACGGCATTTTGGCGGTGGTTTGGAGGGGAGATTAGAAGTTGGCTGAATATACGTTGGGTTCGGAGGAGGAGCTGATTGTTAGAAGCTTGAAATGAAGCAATTCGATTCGAACATCGAATGATTGGATGGCTCGGATAGGCAGTCTTTAGCCATGACTAAGCGCTAAATCATCGGTAAAAGGATTCTAATAGCCGACAATGTCTGGACTAACGGGGCCGACGTACTGTAGCTTCAAAGGTACCTAGGTACCTTATCTTAGCTAAAAGGTGGGTCTCTATCAAAACTGATTCTTTTTCTACATAAAGTTACATCCTTGAATATTCACCTTCGACCTTGCGATCCTTGCTTCGATATCTCGGACTTTGCAGTTGCTGTCCGTTCAAGATCAAATCGTCTAGCATGTAACCGTGTCGTAGTAATGCGATTGGTGAACATTGCCCTTCGAGATGTGAAGCCAAAACATTTTGTCCTCCATCCTCGGTATCTTCCTCCGTCTCGACCTTCTCATGTATTGCGCCTGCAACATGCCCAAGCGCATCTCCTTGAAGTTGAGAAAGGTGTCCGACGTTACTCTTCGACGTCAGCCTTGAACGAGTCGGAAAATCTTGCCGATCTATTCCTGCCAGGTCTATCCGACACCTTGCAAGTAATACCAAGGGAATCTACGCCGCGAGAGAGACCAGGACTTCCACTCGTACAGCAGACAAAACTATTCAAGAAATGGAGGGCGCTTCTGACAGACCCTTCACGTCTTGCTGTGGAGTCTGACTTTGACCGGCGTGGTCCTGCTAAGTCATGGCAAAGCCAGTTGTTGGTAGACAAACTCGAGAATTCCAATGACCTCGCCTTGTGGAGCTGTCTCCTGGACTATCAGAAAAGAGTCAATGGGGATAATGGAGTTCTGAATGTCTGGAGAGCCCTTTGGGGGCGCAAGACACTCTACGATGTTGAGAGCTCGCTTGCCCTTGTCTTTTGGCAGACATTTCTAGAGGCCGCGGTGAAGTCCAAGGACAACAAATTCCTATCGAGCATATGGATATACAGCGAGTGGATGTATGATAGGCGTGGTGTAAAGTGGCCAAACCTTTACTCGACGGTGCTATCGCATTTTCTGCGAACTCACCAGCACCATCAAGTTTTACAATGGCAGCTTCGGCTAACTCCAAACTTCTATCCTGGCGCGGAAGAGTTTGCAAGTATAGTTATGGAGTTTGCGACCGATCATGAGCTCTATCGCACCCCGACTCTCGAGTCGCTCTACATCGTAAATCCGGATCGTCAACTCTATGATATTCTCGTCCCCTATTTATACGATGTAGGTGCGTCTGATCTGGCTGCAAAATGGCGTCGTGTTTGTATTCGACACGATGATGTGCCCCTGGCACCCGTTCATGTTAGGCCTTTTTTGAGATATCTACAGGGCTACTTTCCGAATATACCACTCCATCCTGAGGAATCTGCTGCCATTGGTGTGCCAAGCTTCGAATCCCCGGAAGACGCCAAGCAAGTTGAGATTTCCCGAGAATTCATCAATCGTATACATGGCGGAACATTCGGCATCAGTGTCAAGAACTACAACGATAAACTAGGGGCTAAGTGGCTGGCAAGTTCTTGGGTCAGCCTGGACATAGCCATAACAACGATCTCAGCTTTAGGCATTGAACAGATCGGGCCGCTATCCTTGCAATCTATTGCCCTAAGAGAGAGGACACCAGAAGGTGTACTAAATCGTATCCAACAACTGCAGGAACATGGAATCTCAGTCGCCGATTCGAACTACTTCAAATTGGTGATTTATTTGGCCAGGATGAAGGACCAAGAACTTCTCTTGGACCTTTTAACGAGTGACCTCCATCCAGACGTGTTCGATGATCTCGAGCTACAAGGCAGACTTATCACGTCTACAGCCAAATCAGAGGATTGGCGAGCACATCGGCTTATGCTAACAACGAGGATAGCCATGATGGAAAGGTCGGCTCGAGAAGCGGCCAACGCACTTGCTCGTGCGTATATCTTACGAAAGGATCAGCAGAGGCTGTTAAAACTCCTCGATGAGATGAAGTCTATGGGGGTCACAATAGATTCAGACCAGACCAATCTCATCTTTGATAGCCTCGTCAACGAGGCCAAGTCTACCTTTTTGCCTTTAAGTTCACTATACTTTTACCTACCTATTTGTCGGCGGTTGGTATCCATGGAAATTCCCGTACCAATTCGCTGTTGGAGGAAGTTGCTATTCTGTCTCGCCCGACAGAGCAGAATAGACGAATTGGAGAAGCTCTGCATCGAATTGGTAGACTTGTTCACTTCGTCTCAGTCTTCCCGCCCGGGTTTCGTATCGATACACCCGGAGAACCTGCCCGAGTCCATGACAAGGCCCCTATCTGGTGTCGAAAACCTTCTTGGGGTGTATATCCCTTTAGATTTGCCCACACGAGTGCCATTGCATCCATTGCGGCAGATATTCGACGATAAGCTGATGTCCACTATCATCCGTTATTTGTTCTATTTGCCAGCAGACAAACAAGGCAGTTCAGTCCCCGCTTTACGAGCTGGTCGTTTGCAACCCAGGGACTTTGGTGGTGGCCGGGCTGTCCGGTTAATGCGGGTGCTTCGTGACCGGGGCGTATTCATTGACAAGACACACCTAACTACTTGGGTCACGCTGCGCCTTATCACTTTTTACGGACCCGGCTATCCGACCAAGAGAGTGCACCAGAATGCGAGGGCGAACAACAATCTTCTGCTAGCACAGATGAAGTCCCTGCTCGACGAGGCCTGGGGAGAGGAACTCCTTCCACCGCTCGATGAGCTAGCTGCGGACATCGAAACGCGTGGCCAGAAGAAGATGTTGAAAGACAGGATGTACCTGCAGAGAATGGGCAAGACGTCACCTCAGCCTCGTGTTGTGTTATGAGTGTATATATCCGACTCGATCATGTACAATATCAATTGAGATACCCCACAACTTTATAGAACATAGACGATCACAACACGGCATATACCTATGTATATGGCAATTAAAATTTAAGTAAATTTATTTGATACATAGGTCTCATTGCCAGGCGGCCTCCTGCGCCTATCTAACAGTGCCGGCTCGAAGACGCGAGCCCAAAAACTTGATTATTCCGTACACATCTTACATACCTAGGTAGGTAGGTAGCATTCAAGCAATACACCCCGAATACCCTCACCTGTTATTGTTAGCCTCCGTCATCATCACCCCCTCCGCCGTGTTTCTTGGGTTTTATGACCAAGAGTATTATAGCGCCGAAGATCAGCAGGATCAGCAAGAGTATGGCCTTGCGCTTGGTGGTCTTCTTCTGGTAGCCGGCGGCGACGACGAGCTCGCGGTCGGCGCCCTTGACGTCGGCGGCCATGCGCTCGACGTTGTAGTCGATGCGGTCCAGCATCGTGCCCTGGTCGATGACCATGTTCTGCAGGTCCCGGAATAGATCCGACAACTCGATGATGCCCTGCGCGATGTCCTCGATCTCCCGTTCCCGCTGCAGTATCACCGCGTCGTTGCTGTGCAGCTGCTTCTGCTGCGTCGTCTGCTGCAGCGCCGATTGGGAGTATGACCGGTCCGCGTCGGATTCGAGGAGGGAGGGGTCAGCCGCGTAGTTGCTGCTGCTTGTGCCGCCTAGAGGGGTTGCGCTGCGCTCAAGACCCGGGGACATGGCGCCCAGGCCGGACATGCCGCGAAGTTCTAGCGTTTGCCATTAGTATTACAAGGTCTATAGGTAGGTTTCGTGCAGGTGTGATGTACTCTTTAAATATGCGCTCTGCTTTTTCCTAAAGCCTGCGCTCGCCTCCTGAACCCTCGCGGCGAGGCTTATCTGTATATTCTTGGCCATGGTCTCCTCGGCCCTGGTCATGGTCCCGCTGCGCTTGCTCTCGCGCACCATCTGCTCAACGCGCTGGATACATCTGTGACATTCATGGAAGCTCTTTGTGATATTCTGCGTCAGACGCTCTATCTCGCTCTCCTCGGCCTTTTTCGCATCATCGTCGTTAAACCCCGGTAGGACATGTTTTTGATGTAGGCGCTCGAGCGTTTGCGATTTCCGGGCAATGTCCGCTAGCAGGTCTGTGACTTCGTCGTTGATGTCGGCCCAGCGCGGCGGCAACAAATCCATCTCGATTACGGCGTCGCCATCGTCGTGGTAGTCGCCCCCCGACAAAAGTCCTTGCTGGTCCTCGGCGCCGACGGTAGCAGCGCTGCTGCTACCGCGACTGAATTCCGGGAAACCATTTCCGCCAGGGCTGGGGCCGGGTCCGTACCGTGTCTTCTTGGCTGGATGGTGGGCATAGGATTGGCGGTAGGATATGTAGCTGCATGATTTGGTTTCCTCGTTAGGAGTTCTGTAGGCTGTGCAATCTGCTACATCGGCGACAGGTGGCTTACAGATTGGTGCGGTCTCGCCACATGGCGGACGCGGATAGAAGGGATGAGCACCCTCACCTTGGCTTGTTCCGGACTCAATTGAGGAGATACTTGAAAGACTCGTAGATATCGAGATATATGTTTCGTTATGTTACCTAAGCTAATAATCCGACGATAAGTGAGCGACAGGACAGGTAAGTAGTAGGTAATAGGTAATAGGTAATTACTGTAAGTATTAATGATGGATTATTCGATGCAATTCAGTTTGCCAGCTCTCTGCAGCTGACGTAGCTCCGACCAGTCTACTCCTTTTCGGGTTACAGGGCTGACGTGCCAGATTCGGCAGATTCGATTGGCATTTAAACGAATAAACCTGCTCTTAAGTGTTACGGTTAGATGCAAGTCAGCCTAACCACAGAAACGACCTTGTATCATGTACAATGTATGAGCTACATGGCAGACACGGGCCATCTCGGTCGCACCACATGAAGTTATTCATGCAATAATTGGCGGCAGTCAGCGTAGGACTACAGGTAGATGCAATTGTATTTCGTAGGACTGACGAATTGCTTTACCTGTAGTTTGTTAGGCGGAAAAGGGAAAAGGGAAAAAGATGATGAAGGGGATTTAATTAATTCAAGTTTGCCTTGGCTATGTAAATATGTATTTAATACCTATTACATTATGTAGTTGCCTGCATCTAATAGCTCTTTCTCTTTTTCTCTCGAAATATCTATTTAATACCCAAAGGCCAAGGTCTGACTGACTGACTGAATCTAAAAACCCAAAATCACCACTCTTGCCTCTTTCCTCTTGTCAAAAAAAGGCTCGACCATTCTGTAGACCCCCTTTTACTTAAGTAGTACTAGGTTTGGTAGCGCCCCTCCATACTATATCCCCTTCCCCACTATTCCATCAAACCAGCCCTGCCTTGTTATCCTTAATTCTTCAAACCAAACCCTTGACGCTCGAAACGAAAAAAAGAGGCCCATCTATCTTTCCTCCTTGGCAACCTACATCTTTTTGCTGTAACTGCGATCAAGCGACGACAAGCAACGTTCGTTCTCATTCAACTGCATCGCATACGTAAAGCGATTCTTCACACTACAAAAAAAGCTCAATTATGGTACGTCTTGCTTGATAAGTCACCGCCAATCCAGAGCCAGATAGCCCCGCCGATGAGGGGCTCTAAAGGAGGTGAAAATAGGACCAGTACTGACCGTGTATTCTACTATCACAGGCCGACTCTCTTACCGAGGAACAGGTTTCCGAGTTCAAGGAGGCCTTCTCCCTCTTTGTAAGTATCTCCCAAACAATGCATCGCCATTTTACTTTCACGGTCGCGGACAGCAGTTGTGCAGCTGCCTCACCATAGATGACGTACCTATGCTAACACCCACGTAGGACAAGGACGGTGATGGTAAGTTGACCCTATGTCGACTCCCATAATAACATACTCCTATCGAGTCGATATGTGAAAGCAATCACTTGCTCGAGATATCAATCCACCCTGAATTCTATCAACGAGCCGAGCCGACTGACCCAACCCGACACTTAGGACAAATCACCACGAAGGAGCTGGGCACCGTCATGCGATCGCTGGGCCAAAATCCCTCCGAGTCTGAGCTGCAGGACATGATCAACGAAGTTGACGCCGACAACAATGGAACCATTGATTTCCCTGGTGAGTTTGCTGTTGCCTGACGCGAGGCTGTATCACTGCCCGAAACAAGGCTGACAGGCTGTCGCACAGAGTTCTTGACCATGATGGCACGTAAGATGAAGGACACCGACTCCGAGGAAGAGATCCGAGAAGCCTTCAAGGTTCGATATTCCCCCATCGCATAGATGAGATGAAGATTTAGTCGCTCATACGAAAATAGGTTTTCGACCGTGACAACAATGGTTTCATCTCTGCCGCCGAGCTCCGTCATGTCATGACTTCCATTGGAGAGAAGCTCACCGATGACGAGGTTGACGAGATGATTCGTGAGGCCGACCAGGATGGTGATGGCCGCATTGACTGTAAAGACGCCCATACCCGGTATCCAAAGTCTTGACGTTTGCATGCTAACCTTTATTGTCACAGACAACGAGTTCGTCCAGCTAATGATGCAGAAGTAAAGCGGAGAAGAGAACTAGCTCGACTATCACTGGTCTGCTAGTCGCCATGCCCACCTATTTTGTTGCGATGAAGCTTTTTTCTTTCCTATCCGGGGATCTTGCCCAATAGGGCACTTGATCGGACTGACATTATCAGTTTCGAGGGTATACAAGAATGGTGTTAGGTTGGAAGACGGGTAGGATCTCCTCCACCAACGGCTGTCTTGACTCTACATTTCCCAATAAATAAATAAAAAATGACATGACGATGTAGAACGTGGCTAGGCGTCTATTGTCGAAGTTTTTTTTATATCTATTGCTTTCTGAATTTAATGGTTGTGATTTTACTATGAATTAAAAGAAAGTGCGTTTTGCTCAGGTTGATACTTGATACTTAATAAATGGCAATATGGTGCATCTTGCAACTACATACCTAACTACTACCTAGAATGTGCTTTAAGTAAATGTTAGTAGAGTATACGATTTGCGGTTAGTTGATTCAAACTCGCTCAGCCAACTTATTTGCCAATTCGATATGGAAATATACATACTGTATATACAGACTCCCTACCAATCGTTTCATTATTTCCTTTCCTAAGTACAAACGCGACATAACTACTTTTAAATAGGTACATTCGTTGTATGTATTAAGAAAACCAATGGATAACAATCTTTTTTATAATTTCACTCCTCGACCTCAAGCTTCCTGGCTTCATCGCTTCAACAAGGCCGTTCTCATGCAAGGAGCTTGGGCCACGGCGATTAATAAACTTCCCGAACTAGCTGAGGTATTGTAGTGGAGCTAGGCGCGGGATGATGCGACCGAGACAGTACAGCTCCCCCGAAGCTTGGCGCGGTAAGCTTTCAGATGATCCCCCTATTTTTCGCTTGGTGCCCCGAATTTTGATTTGGTATTGATATACATAATTACGGAATTCCGCCTATCGTTCTCAAACACGGAGAAACCTAATGCCATTCATTTACCATCAATCTAGTTGAATGTTTGAATACATCTGATGTTTAGCTACGAATTTCAATCTTCTCAACCGCCTGCTTCCAGGAAAGTTGACCTTTCTGTCAGTGCTCCGGGCTAACCTAGGTATTTAATATATTTAATCCTTGCCTCGAGCTATGTGATTACTCCCTTGCATTTGCTAGCTCTAAAGCCCCGCCAGACAGTTATTGATCATTAAACCAACTGCTGCAGCAATGGCGGTCCGTCGTGTCCGACTACTCCTCGCTGTTATTGCCATCTGGGCATTGGGATCTTGGTATTACAGCTGGAGCCCACCCAATGGTTCTGGTTTGTTTGCCCCAAGCCAAAACCCAGGTGGTCGATTGCCGCCGACCTCTGCTGGATCAGATGGTTTGAGATGGGAAAAGCGACCACCAGCCTATCCTGTGGACAAATTCGCCACACTTCCGACCAAGAAACCTTCCAAACCGATACCGCGTGTGCAAGCTACGAGACCTCAAGAAAGCGCCACCGAAAAGGAAACGCGATTGCGACGACTTGCTGCCGTCGAAGATAGCTTCAAGCATAGCTGGAATGGATATAAGAAATACGCATGGGGTCATGATGAGGTCAAACCAATATCTGGACTTTACAAGGACCCATTTGGCGGTTGGGCTGCCACGCTTGTTGATTCCCTCGACAGCTTGTGGCTCCTTGGGTTCAAGGAAGATTTCGAGCTGGCGGTGCAATCCTGCGACAAGATCGACTTCTCCATTACGGAGTCGCGTGATATTAACATTTTCGAGACGACCATTCGATATCTAGGCGGTTTCCTGGCGGCGTATGAACTAAGTGAGAAACAATACCCTAGCCTCCTCAATAAGGCGATTGAGGTGGCCGATTTAATTATGACGGCATTCGATACACCGAACCATATGCCCATAACACGATTCCCTTGGCAGAAATATGCAAAAGGCGAGCCCCAGAAAGCTCCGAGTCATGTCTTGGTCGCTGAGATTGGTTCACTAGGCCTCGAGCTTACCAAGCTGTCACAGTTGACAAACGATATGCAATATTACGATGCTGCGCAGAGAATATCCGACAGTTTAGAAGCAGACCAGAAGACAACCCCTTTGCCCGGGATGTGGCCTGTCATAGTCGATGCTTCCAAGTCGCCCATCAAATCTACGGGAGAAACATTTACACTCGGTGGTATGGCCGACAGCACCTATGAGTATCTGGGAAAGACGTATTTATTACTCGGTGGCGCGCTAGATCAACCTCGAAAGATGTACGAGGATTTTATTGATGTTGCAAAGAAGCACCTTCTTCGTCGCGCGTTGAATCCGGAAAACGTCCCTCTGCTCTTCTTTGGCGACGCCCGGATTACCACAAAGCCCAGCGGCGACAAGCAAGTCGTCACCAGTCCTGTAGCACAACATTTGACGTGCTTTACGGGAGGTATGGTCGGTATGGCAGCCAAGATCTTCGAACGTCCCTTGGACTTAGAGATAGCCGCGCAGCTGACGGACGGTTGTGTGTGGTCTTACAGCGTCACTGCTTCGGGTATAGGGCCTGAAACATTCCATTTTATTCCATGCGACCCAGACGTCGAAAAGGACGACTGTCAATGGAGCGAAGAGCGTTGGAATAACGGCCTTAGAAAGTTTTGGGGAAAGGATAGCAAGGGCGATACGCTGTCCGAGAATCAAATCGAAAACATCGTAGAGAAGAGACGACTCCCTCGCGGAATGGTTGAGATCGGCGATCGCCGGTATATTCTCCGACCCGAGGCCATCGAGTCGGTGTTTATGATGTACCGCATGACTGGGGATTCGAAATGGATGGATAAGGCTTGGGTTATGTTTGAGGCCATAGAAAAGTGGACGCGGTCCAAATACGCGTCCGCAGCACTGGGAGACATCACCTTGAGTCAGCCGACTCAGATTGACAGCATGGAGAGTTTCTGGTTAGCAGAGACGTTGAAGTATTTCTACCTGATATTCGGGGATTGGGATCTGGCCAATCTGGACCAATGGGTGTTGAATACCGAGGCGCATCCTCTTCGGCGTGCAGATGCATGAACATGGAGTATCACGGGAAGGAATGCGATTTGATGTCCCTGAAGTGGCGCATGTACAGTATGATAATGGAGAAATCAAAAGGCAAGAACTGGATATAATGGGATTCAAAGGGCTTTTATAGATGTTATATCGAAGTTAATAAGGCTTCTCGATAGACTCTTCTAGGTAACATTACCTATCTATATAAAATGATAGGAGTTTTTGGCTAGTTTTGATGCAGCTACAGCTCCCCAAGAAGTCGGTCATATTGGGTTGCAGAGGCTGCAGATACGGTAGGTACCGTTACCTAAACAAGAACCCTGTGGAATCCATGCATATTGTCTTTCTGATATTTAAAGTCGTATCTGCCACCCCTGAGCAAACTCTTCATCTTTTACTGTTCAAAGTTCTCTTCCATCCAAAAATTGAACCTGACTCAATCAAATTTCTATTGGACTAACCAAGTGAACGCATGCTTTAGTCTTAATTGACCAGACAATGAAAATTGTTCACCTACTATCTTTCTCCACCTGTAGCTCACATCTGTCTACCAAGCAATCAATCACAATGGTTGATTTACGCTCGTGTCCTGTTGCCGAAGTTGACGGAAAGAAGTGCAGCCCTTTGGCGATCTTCTTAGGAAATGGAATGGTGACAAGAAATGCTAGAGACAAATCACGAGAAGAGATTCGGTGCGAAAGAGACTAGCCCCTTTCTGTTTGGGTTTGGTTCTTCGGGATATTCCTATCCAACAATCAACCGGCTTCTTTCCGTTTCCCACGAAGCTAAAAGATCTCACAGCCATACAGTGTGTGAGACCAACGTCATCAAGAAATAATGGCCACACAGCACCGAGAGGCTTAATAGGTGGAGAGGCAGGTAAGCTGGTAGGCTAATGATAACGAGCGACATCTACTAGTGGTTGTATACCTTAGATAGATATCTCATATTCACCTATTGTTCTTTGCCCCTTTGTGAAAGATCCCTCAGCTTACATCCCTCACCTCTATTTTCTCCCTTTATTCCCACTTGACAATTGTACCACGGCAACTTGGTCACCAAGTGGTCAATTCCCTCCCTACCCGTACGCTAACCTGACTCAATACCTTACCTACCTACCTGCCTAGGTTTGCTACGATTCCCGTAGTATAGCAAACGGGTGCATGTCCTATTACTCCTGGGAAGCGCGAGTAGCGGGCATCTCTTAAATATCTCACCCTTCCCTACCAACATACCTAATATCTCACTCGCGGCCAGGAATTGTCTGGTTTCCCCGGTCAGGGTTCCGAGGAGCATTTCCAAGGGTCGTGTTCATATGTGAAAATATACGTCCATGAAACATGGGTTCTAACACTTCCCCCGCCGCCGGGGCGCAATCACATTCAAGTGAGGCCTTAACACACACACCAGTCTCACCATCCCGCCCCTCTCGCGCTTCCTATCAGAAAGCCACGAGTACTGGTGTAGAAGCTATGGATGAGAGCAACGAGCAACCTGTAGCTCGCCACCTGCTTCCCTCACTTTCGGATCTCGAGGCACAGGATGGCAATGCACGTTACAGGGGTAGCGATCCCTATAATCTCTCTTCTGCCTTCAAGACGAGCGAGCAGCTTGACGAGATCAAGGCTAACACCTCTCGGAAGCGCACGGAAGTAGACAACACAAACATTATTAGTTCTACTCTTCGAGCACGAAGAGTCCATGCTTTCTACGATGAGCAGAACAAGACGATCGAAGGGATGCTCAAAACAGTGCAAGAGCACGAAGCCGATGCCCTACGCGAAGCTAACGAAGATCAAGTACGTCTGAGAATCGCTATTCACGGCTCCTTCGCCGCGAACGTGGCCCTGTCTGTCCTGCAGATGTACGGTGCCATTTCATCAGGCTCACTTTCGCTTTTTACCACCATGGCCGACGCCATCTTCGACCCCCTTAGCAATGCTACTCTGTATCTCACCCGCCACGCCATGAATCGTGTAGATTCCAATCGTTTCCCCTCTGGCAAGGCGCGCCTGGAGACGGTCGGCAACATCACTTTCTGCTTCATGATGACGGCGGTGTCCATCGTTCTAATCGCCTTCTCCTGCCAAGACATTGCGCAGCGATCCCACTCGGGCGACAAAGTTAATGACTTCCATCTGCCGTCGGTGATCGCCGTGTGCGTCGCGTTCGCGACCAAGCTGGCCCTGTTCTTTTATTGTTGGGGCATCAAGGACAAGTACACCCAGGTCAACATATTGTGGCAAGACCATCGGAACGACCTCCTGATCAACGGCTTTGGTATCTTGACATCGGTCGGCGGCTCCAAGCTGGCCTGGTGGATCGACCCCATGGGGGCCATCCTGATCTCGCTGATCATCAGCTGCGCCTGGCTGCACCAGGCCTTCACCGAGTTCATGACGCTGGTCGGCAAGGCTGCCGGTATCGACGTGCAGCAGCTGATCACGTACAAGTGTCTCACCTACTCGGACGCCATCCTAGGCATCGACACGGTCCGCGTGTACCACTCGGGCCCGAGGCTCATCGCCGAGATTGATATTGTCATGGACCCCGATGACCCTCTCTGCACCACGCACGACGTCTCCGAGGGCCTGCAGACGGAGCTCGAGAAGCTGCCGGATGTGGAGCGGGCGTATGTCCACGTCGACTACGAAACTACGCATAAGCCGGAGCATAATTACAGGAAGGATCTCTGATCGCGTGTCACGGGTGGAAAGATGTTACAAGCTTAGGACCTCCACGGGAACGGTAGTAACATCGATCGGGAGGCGAGAGGTCAGGATACTTTGCAATCCAGCATGGAAAGATGAAAAAAAGGGCATGGCTGTCATGAATCATATGGTGTTGAAGAGTAGCGTTGATTTAAATCAAGTATGCCTACGTATAACAAGCAAAGTAAGGTAGTAATTGATAGACTATTCTGCCGGAAAATATGACTACTGAGACTTGACTCTGTGTATTGAGGTTGGCCAACCCTTAGATGCCTAAATTATGTGTATATCTCAATATGCTCCATAATTTTCAGGCAATGAGAATTCATCATGTCATCTTACAATCCTTTCTTATTGCAGCTCTAGATGCCATTCATGTTATGAGCGGGAGACATGCCCGGGCTAGTGCCATCAACTAAATTAACGATGGATAGCGCGGGAGTGTGTCTCTTTATCTATGGCAACCTTTCCCAGCAATATATCAACTACCATCCAGTTTTACTTCGAAGAATGATGCATCACGGATGTGCGGGAAACACGTCAGTAGATTTTCTTGCGCTCGCCCAATAGATTGACGCTCCACTCATCATTGTTTACTAGCGCCTCGTAAATCAGATTATCATTGTCAAGAATCTAGAATTTCAGGCCCCTTTTTTCGTCAGGCCGTTAGGGGCGGGACAGGTTATTAAAACCTGATAGGTGGTAGTCGGGGCTCTTCTACACGAGCGTATCTATAGTAGTCGTCCTGCGTCGTATCGCAGTTGCCGCAGATCCTACGGAACGAGTATTGAACGTAGTGAACACTATCGGGCCAGCGAGCCGTTGTGTCGCCATCGATTTGCTCGTAGATGTGCCGATGGGCTTCTCGTATGTGTTTTGTCAGCGGTAGTGAACGTGGCTCCTTGTTGTGCGGGAAGCAGAAGCGAGTTAGGTGACGACCCGTCGTCGTCCACTTCTTCGACTTGTACGCCGGGTTGTAATGGTCTTCCACCCATGTCCTACACAGACATCCAAAGACAAACGTTATGGAGGCTATGTCAGACATGGTAGACTGCCGAAGGTTCCAGAGGAAGAAATGCTTGGGGCTGTGGCAGTTCCAGGAGCGTACTTTTTGAGTTTCCATTATATTAGTCGCCGCACGCTTATACAATGTAGCTTACACCACGAAGCGTAACAATTGGTTATAGGGACTTACTGGCTATGATAAATTTGTTCTTTCCATACAAGATATCTGTTGCCTCTTGATTGATCCGCTTGCATGTCCGGAGAATCTCGGCGTGTGGAAGCCTATGTGTGGGTTGTAGAAGATCCAATTCCTGTAGACGAATCTGACGAAGGGCCGGAGATATCTTGATCGTGTTCGGAGAGCACAATAGATACTCGTATATCTCTAGGCGCAACTCGACGGGAAGTCTAAAGAAGAGGGAGTCATCCGTGGCGTTATTACTGTGGGGGGCCTTCGAAGGCGTCTCCTAATTGGAAACAAAATTACGCGATACCTAGTCAGCTTTACCATGTTCCTTTATGTGTAACTAGATTGGAATCAAACAATAACGGAAGTAAAGATATTGCACTTTTAGTAAGCTGCAGGACTGGATCCATGATCTCGGCCCCGGCACTTCATACCCTAGTTTAGAAGCCCGGGGTAATAAACGCGGAGATGGTATGGAATTACACGTGCCTAGGGAACTTCAATTTCATAGAATAGAAGAGGATTGATCACTAACCATATATCCTCCTCGGCCATGGTGGCGTCGATTGGTCTCTGTGATCGTCGCTGCAGCGGAGGGGCGGATGACCACTTTGTGAGGGGCCTTCTTGTTATCTGTTCGTAACATGACGTTGTCTTATCCCGATGAGTGGGATCGCGATGATCTTGATGGAGAAGAAGATGGGGGCGCCCCGAGCTTCTGGATTCTGGATTCTGGATTCTGGATTCTGGTCTATGAAGTGGAGTCGATGGGTATTAGGTTGATTTTTCCAAGTGGGAAGAATTATTATGTATTGATGAATGTCTTGCGGATGCTCATACTGGAGTTTTCAGGACCACTTAATAATTACTTATACAGATGCAAACAAGAATCATGCAAATAAATACGAATTCGTATTTTGACATCAAGCAAGAAAGAGAGATGCTGTAAGTATAAAATGTCATCGACGTGTCAACTTGTCGAATATTGATTAGTTGTTAGCATAAATTGTTTAGTTGTCAAGCTCAATAAACTAAATATTGACACCGGTGAGCCACGTGGGGTAGGTAGTCTGGAGAAATGCTTAGGCCGTGAAGTTAGGAAAACAGAAGTCTCCTTGCCTCAGTTTCGTCGTTTCCTAACATGGATTATTTAGGTGAAATCTTTCCACGCTGGTTGGTCAACAATTTGACGATTTGAAGATCGTTTTGCGGGGTACTATGTATACTGACCCCCCCCCCCCCCCTCCTGTGATTCGTCAGCGGATGGTTCCGGCTGGGGAGGTCACGCAGAAAAAGAAGTGTCGTCATTGTGGCATACAAGCAACTTATTTAACCAGATACTCGAAGATCTCAAGTCAGATTGCATGAGAAATACTCACATTGCAGTAAATTCGAGATTGGTTTTTTTTCTCTTTCTTTTTTTCACCATCACTCTGAGTGGATGTTGTGATTCTTTTTCAAGAGCCTGTCCCACCGCCTTTTCATTTGTAGATTTAATCCACTAATTTTTGGCCTAGTTGGTGATTTATTGTGGCCGGATGGCGCGCCTAAACACTCGGGCAACTCTGCTGCAGTGGCCTGATACCTAGAAAGGACCCAAATAACTACCCAAAGAATCTTAATTTCGATGAGCCCAGAACGACGCGTGTACGAGGTTGAGATTGTCGATTGGAATATAATCGATGCATGAAGATATCGTGTTGGACTCAAGATGGAGCTGCTACTCACTAACAATTGGTCTGGCCTTGTTTTTTTTTTCTTAAGTTTTAGGCTTTTAGCAGGTGGGAGATAAGCTTGATGAGCTCTGTGCACTAAATGACATAACCTGCGGAGTGGTCGGCGGGGTGAGCTATGAGCTGTAAAAGCTCCGTGCGCACCCCTAAGGTTACCTTCTCCATCTCACCCATGGATCTCGACCATCTCGACCATCTCGACCATCTCTCCTACATACATGAATGAATAAAATATCCACACTTAGGCATACTGCATACTTGATTTCCATTTTTTTGCTTCCATATAGGCAGCTATACAGATTCCGAAAAATAAAGGGATTGGATAATTGGCCTTAGCATCATCACTAGTTACTGCCCAACATGTAAACAACAAAAAATTTAGTGCCCAGACTGCCAGAGGCAAAGAGGTACTTGTAGATAACCACCTAATAAACGCTCGGCCAGGAAGGATCAACGGGGGTTTTCCAAGAATCCTTGTCCTAAAAGTGACGCTAGGGTTGCATCTTTGCATGTGCTTGCTCTTACTCTTGCATCTATCTTGTCTGGAGAAGGGAAAGTCTTAAAAAGAAAACAACTTAGTAGCCAACCAGCCAACCAGCCAATTTCGTCCCACTTCATCGGCGCAAAGATAACATAACCAACCAACCTACCCTGCTGTTATTCTTATTTACTTCTTTTTTTTCTGTTCTTGCTTCAACCGAACATCTCTATATATTCTCTAGTCTGCTCTGCTCTTCGTGTCATTGCTACTGCTCATTCCTCACTACATACCCATATAAATCGACAGTTTGTTGTGTTGTGTTGTGTTGTGTTGGGTTATCAATACTCATAGTAGTAACCCCTCTCGTTCGAGCTTCATCTGGCGTGATCATATCGCCATTCCTTGCACACAATGGCTGTGCCAGGCGAAGCAGAGGACGTTTACGCCACAGTTCGTCACACCTAGACACAATCTCAGATTACATTTCATACCCAGCTAACACATGCATGTCTATAGCTTCTCTTAAGCGATACATACTTGCCCGGTATGCTTTACGATTCCTCCCACAATGCAATTTACCATCTAACTTTTTTCAAGGTGCCCTGGTACTTGCGCATTCTCTACGAGATGCCGGTGTCTCCAAGAAGCTGGCAGTATTGGTGACCTTGGACACGGTTTCCAACGAAGTCGTAACACAGCTCAAGGCAAGCTTGCTGGTCCTATCAAGACTAAGGGTTGTCCCCAACTAACCAAACTAATCAGACCGTTTATAACTATGTTATTCCTGTCAACCGTATACGTAACTCGCAACCTGCCAATCTGCATTTGATGAACCGAGCCGACTTGCATTCCGCTTTTACCAAAATCGAGCTATGGAAACAGACCCAGTTTCGCAAGATCGTCTATATAGACAGCGATGTCGTCGCATACCGAGCACCCGACGAGCTGTTCGATATACCACACCCTTTCTCCGCGGCCCCTGATATTGGCTGGCCCGATCTCTTCAATACGGGTGTCATGGTTTTGACGCCGAACTTGGGTGATTACCAGGCCATGGTAACAATGGCAGAGAACAATGTCTCTTTCGATGGAGCTGACCAGGGTCTTATTAACCAGCATTTTGGAAAGGACTATAACCGCCTCAGTTTCAGCTACAACGTCACACCTTCTGGTCACTACCAATATGTTCCCGCCTACCGTCATTTCCAGTCGAGCATCAACATGGTTCATTTTATCGGATCAAATAAGCCATGGTTCAATGGGAGACCCGCCAGCAATGGAGACTCCCCCTATGACCAAATGATTAACAAGTGGTGGGCCGTTTATGACAAACATTACGGAGGATCTGTAAGTCTGCCACGGAATCTAGATGGTTTTGTAGTGGCGCCCAAGCTCACCGTACCTAGGATTCAAACCATACGGGCATATCCGAACTTGTCCAGTACCTCACTAGAGGAGAATATCGACCCAAAGGTACCAAATTTCATACCATTAGTCAACTCTATAGCACTATTCGCCCAGATATCCGGCAGCCCGGAATGCCTAGCCAAGTGGAGGCTCAGTCTGAAGCTGCTATATTGCAGCATAACATTATCAACTTTGAAGGAACATCAACTGAGACTCCAGAAGACCAGATCGGATCGAGATACCAACCCACCACGTCGACCTGGGACGCCCAAAGGTCAGTTGCTCGCTTCAAATGGCTTTGGGAGAGTAAGGAGCTAACTTGGGAACAGAGGACCCCCTCCGGTCAATTCCAGACCGGAAGCTATGAATTTCCCCAACACCGTATACGCGATGTCCCGAGACACCACTCCCTACGTTGCTCCTAGGAATCCGTGGTACGAGATGCCTAAAGGTAACCATGCATTCTATGCAAAGTTACCGAAGCCTATCTTCCCTTGGGAAGCGAGCCGAGAACCGCCCAGTCGTGTTTTTCCTGACGACCCCCCTCCGGAGGAGGAGGAGGAGGAGGAGACCGAGGATGGCTCGGAAACCCCTACGCATGAGCCATCGTCCCCATCTATGTCTGCGCTTCGGTCTTCTGCCCCTCCCTCGATCGCAGACGCATCCACCGTTGACCATTGGAGCGAACCTGCTACTCCAACCACACCGACCATTCGCGTCACGCCGTCGGATCCTTGGTCCTCATTCACACTGACAAATGCGTGGGATGAGGTACCCGAGATCGAGCGCTATGTTGATAGGGTTCAGAAGCATCAGCGTAGGCGGAGTCTCAAATCTCCTGGCGTGCTCAAGTTGCCAGAGCCAGAGCCGGGCAAGGAGGAACAGGTCGAGATTACTTGGCGTAGGCGGGGAAGCAAGGTGACCGACTTTCCTAGCGAAACCGAGCGCCCCAGCCTGCCAGTAACGCCTGCACCCGTCCGCCGACCGACTTTCTGGGGCGGTGGCCCCGATGCCGGTCCTGGCGAGGACGAGAACCCTCTGCTGCCGGCCGCGGAGGGCGTGCCAGCGCAGACTGAATGGGTATGTGTGCATGGAAAGCGCTGGGATCCTGCAGACTGCCTTTGCGATTTAGCTAACATGCTACGCTATCACAAGGACCCTGTGGCACAGCTTCAAAAACTGGCTATGGAACAGTCCGAAGAATTGCTGCGAAAACTTGGAATTGGATCTGAGGAGCCGAGTTCTCCGACTCGTGCCCCGGACCCCGCCAAGGTCTGGAGTCCGCAGCCGGTGAAAGGCGGCGCGGGTTCTGGTGCCATTCACAACATCGAGTCTAATGCTGGGATAGTTCCAAGGTTGCGCATACCACAGCCTAGCTACTCGGGCCCTGGAGCTGTGTTCGAGAAAGGAGAGAATATTCCTACCGAAGATACACAAACCCCGCAGGCAATTGCTGCTCGATCTCATGCTCCGACAAAGGCATCAGCTATACCAGAACCGAGCTACAGTGGTCCTGGTCTCGCGTTTGATAGATATGACGACAATATAACTATCGTAGGGGAGGTTGAATGAGGATGCTAGCATCAAAACAAGTCCAGCTGGGCTTACGGTTTTGCTAATTGATTCTAGCAGGAAACCCAACGGGTTTCTATAAAAGGAGGTATGCGGTGCTGGGTTATAAGTGGTTGGCGTTGGTTTCTACGTTGTCCTAGCTATTCGGAGCCGAATATCATGATTCGACATCTTTTTCTTGTTCCGACAGGCAGACAGCAACGATGACTTTTATCTCTTCGACAACAGTTTCAGTATGAGGCACGGAGCTATTGTCCGTCCTCCACATCAGGGACAGCGGCTCCCTTTCTTTACCATCTTCTCTGATGTTTCTTTCATCTACGGTTTTATTTCCGTCTTGCATATTTTGCTGCCTTTTGGTCAACATTTTGTGCCACAAAAACAGTGTTCCCTGTCACGCATTTTCTACCGCGATGTATTTAGCATGTTTTTGCATGGCATGTGGGCTAGCATGAGCGAGCATTATACTTACATTCTTACTTTCGTCTTGATACACATTTATAGGACTTTCATGAAAAATATACGAGGGAATTTGTACGATTTCATGTGCCATACAACGTGCATATGCCTTTGGAGACTCAGACTAAGTTACCAATCCTCGAGTGTTTCAATGATCTTGAAGCTCCTCATTGATATATTATTGTATAAAACTGTCTTCTACAGGAACTCATTAGTAGATCGGCACGTTGTAGATACTAGAATGATTCTTGAATGAAGTCAGCTCTAACCCCGGCCATACCGAATACTGCCGCGATCTACTATGTGCAGAGTTCAATCTAGCCGTATACTGTAGACAGCTGAAGCCATATGCTCACATATACAAAGTTATCTATACACCAGCATGTTGAAACCCCATTTTCCAGCCATACGGTCATCGGAATTTGGTTTCAACCCTAGGGCCTTCAGTTTTGTTCAGAGAACATGGTAGCGAAGCTGAGGCCTACCGCTTCGACGAAGGCATCTGAGGTCATCGCCTCATACCTATAATTTGACTCATGTTATAAGCCATGACCATTCATCCTTCCACCCCTGAAGCAGACGGTGTCGTTCTTCGTTTCAGCACGCCAACGACCAGCCACCGCTTCCGCTCGCTTATATCCTCCACGCCGCGATCCCAGACCCATTCACGCTCGACGCCATCGCAGTCCCGCTCCCAGATGCTCTCAACCTCGAGCCCAGCCTCGGCCAGCGCCGCGTCCTCGAAGAAGCCGCGCATCTTGGCGCGTCCGGTGTGAAAGCCGGCGATGACCCACGCTCTCGCGTTTCTGCTGTCCGGGTTCGAGTCCGAGTCCTCTTTCAGAAACCACGCTATGGACCTGTGCAGGTTGGCGTGCTGCCACGGCATCCACAGACAGTCGCAGACGAACACGCGGTCGAAGCGGGCGCGATGCTCCGCCGCAAACGGCGTGTCCAGCTCGCCCCACGCGTGGCCCTCGGCGCGGACCGGCGCCAGGGTGCCGCTCGGCGAGTGCTCCGGTCTGGCGTTCGCCGCGACGTTGCGGCGCAGCGTCTCCAGCAGCGTCTCGGACGGGTAGTCGGTCACGAGGACCTCGGCGGCGCCCAGGAGCGCGGCCAGGATGCTCGGGAGCGCGGTTCCCGCGCCGAGCTCCAGCGTGCGCAACCCGGCGACGTCGAAGGTCTGCTGTGCCTGCGCCTGCGCCTGTGGCTGTGGCTGTGGCTGTGCCTGTGCTTGCGGCTTGGCACCCAGACCGACCTCCTCCTCCTCGTACTCCTGCGGAAGATGCAGATCCTCAAGGGTCCCGGCCTCGACGAGCTCGGCGAGCAGCAGGCTCGCGTTCCACAGGTAGTGGCTGAACAGCTTGCGGTCGGCTTCCTGGCGCGGGTCCGCGAGCGCGATGTGCAGCGGCCTCGGCAGGTGCGGCGACGTGTACAGCAGCGCGTGCTCGGCGTCGCCGTGCTGGTTCGTCACGTCGTCCGGGAAGATGACGCCCAGCGCCGAGCTGAGGAAGTCCTCGGGGTCCGTGGACGGCGGGCCTTGCAGGGTGATGCGGCTTGTCAGCGCCATTGCGATGCAATATTTTTTTTTTTTTTTTTTTTGCTTCCGTCTGTTCTACGCCGCCTTTTGCCTTACTTGTTAGCTAAACTGATCGACGATATATCCTGGGCACTTGGTTATCTAGATCTAACTTCAGATCGGATTGTTGCCCGAACCCCTACCTGACCTACCATCTGGTAGGTACCGCCCTACGGATTGGGAGATCGGGATTATGTGGGGGGAATGAGGTCCCCGCATGTTGAAAATTTCTAGTAAATGGTGCTACTAGTGATATACACTGGGTATATACACTGACTTAACAGCTCGAACTTCCATCAAGCGGGGATAGCTCAGCTGGGAGAGCGTCAGACTGAAGTCCACTTCTGTCTTCCGATCATCTGAAGGTCGTGTGTTCGATCCACACTCACCGCACAATTCTCTTTTTGCAATTTCTCTGTATGGTAAGATTTGCTCTTTGGACACATTCCTTTTTTCCATGCATGCTAGACGGTGCAAACTACTATAAGGGCCTGGAAGCGTACCTTTGCTGGAGAATGTGTGTGTCACAATCCATTTCGCAATGAAGTGTTGATGAAATATCGTCAAAGTCAGAAATGGGTGGCATTCATGATGCTAATCGAACAAGGATCTTAGTCTTCCCCTCTTTGAATCTCTGGTACGGATTTACTTTTGAATACATTGTGAGGTCAACATTGGTACGCTAGGAAGAGGAACAAAACCCGGAAGACGGACATGATTCCGTCAGAAACCCGGCAGCGCGGAAAGTTTAGAGAGAGAGGGAGAGAGTATTTGCCACACACGGCCCGCGAACTTTAAAAAAAAGGAATTTAAATAATAATTAAAAATAGAATGAATAAAAAAGATGGGTGGACGGATGGATGGATGGATGGATGGATGGATAGGTAGACTTGACGCTGTTCCGTATTGGTATGTTTACGCCGTGTAGGTACAGGATGCTGTGCGACAGTGCTCATAGGCTATCGCTGGGACGGTACGTCTAGATGAGCCTGTACGTAAGTAACCAATGCAGAGAAGAAGAAGGAGATGCGATATGCGGGTTTACGGCGCTGCCGGCGAGATTATGATGGATGACGATGGTAAGTAAGTATAATGGGTGGTGCTAGTTGGAGGGGATGGGAGGGGCCGAAGCTCGTGTTTGTTTCGTTTTATTTTTTATTTTTATTTTATTTTATTTTATTTTATTTTTTACACACGATCCAAAAGACGGTGGAGAAGATCAATCTATCGCATGTGTAACCATATGTTGGTCTCCTTCTGCTGCTTGACGTATAGCGAAGAGGCATATGCTATAGCGCAGGGGTACACGTTACCTGCAAGCCTTCTTTCTGTGCGCGACCGCTGCAAATAAGACTGCTGCCATTGCTGCTTGTTCTGGTTTGCTGTGCCTCTTCACCGCTTCGATTCTAGGATGTAATACCTTGTTGAAGAGAAGAATAGGAAGAAAAAAAGCAAGTATGAAGAGTAAGAGTCAAGCCAACCTTCCTGATTGGATTGCACGACGCGGAAGAGGGCAATAGACCAAGTAGAAGGAATAGAGTAGAGTAGAGTAGAGTAGAAATAGGCGACGACGTCAATCTCAATCTGTCTGTCTATCTATCTACCACTAATACCTATTACACATTCCCTTATTTGTCTCCCGGGCTCAACACGTGGAAACGGGTGTTGCTACTACTGCTGCGCCTCAGGTCTGCACTGCACGACAGACGAACAGCAGAACAGAACGTCGACACCCCTTTCCTCCAAGCCACTCACGGGGTAGTCCGCACACATAGGCAGCCGGGCGGCCTCTACATTAGGCCACCCCCCGGTTTTGTTTTGCTCATCCCGTGGCGTTTTACCCAACTTTGTCAGCGTGACAGCATTAATTAGTTACTTACTTACTTACTTACCTACCTGTGAAACCCATCTGCATCTTTCAATTCCCGTACCGTACCGTATGTACAGTATGTACCTCCCTCATAAACGGGCCCGTTCCATTGCTGCGACCCAAGCAAACCTCAAGGGGAAATGGAAATGTGCAGTTTCAGCTGCGCGTATGTTGCGGTCAAGACAACTTCTCTTGCGGTTTCAGGCAATAGGAGGATTCATTCGGAAGGAAAAAAAAGGGAAAACCAGAAAAGATTGGAGGAGGGGTGGCCTCCTTGCCTTTTTTTGCCCAATCATGTCCTGATCAAATGACCTTCTTCGATGTTGAGTTGAGCGCGCGCCGGCATGAGGTGCGTGAGTGAGATTTGAGACATGCGTTGAGATCCCCTTCCCCCAATGGTTCATGTGCGGTTCGGTTTACTTGCGGGCAAGTCTTGCAGAATCCGAAAGAATAGTGTAAGTACTAAGGTACCGAGGTAGGTATATGTGCTATTTCGTGTTAGAGATCGATGTATGTTGTACATTGCTCAATGGATAGACGGTAGAGAAATAAATGGTCAACACATGGCGTAGAGAAGTAATCATAATAAATGCGGTAGAAACGATCTTTATTCAAGAACGAGACCCAATGTCTCTCGGTTCCCGCAATGCCGTGAGAGCACGGAAAAAAAGTGATAAAGCAGGGTATCTATACAGTCCATCAAAATACAAAAATATACCAAAAAGATGAAAGGTTCCGCAGCCTAAGGCTGTCCACAGATGCTCTTCCTCCATGAGAACAAACTCTGCTGCTGCTGCTGCTGCTCCCCTTCTATATAGATCGTCAAAAATACATCCCTCCTCCGACGAAACCATAGATTTTTATGCCATTAGATTTCCCAATTGTACAGTAGAATCTTGCGCCAGTCATATGCTATTCCAATTCCTCGTCTCTGTCGTCATGATGCTGTAGTAGTATATCGATACACTGGTGTGATAAGGGCGGTGATATATATATGTAGGTAGGTGTGTACACGGATTTAGCGGCGTTGGTATTCCAACATGCGCTTCCGGTCATCCTCGGTCGGGTCGTCTGAAATCCAGAGACCCTTCTCCTCTTCCGTGGCGTCGAGGAATCCTGTGGCGCGCTTCATCGTGTTGACGTCTAGGTCCGTCACGTACGACTTGCCATCCGAGAGCTTGATGCGAACCTCATGCTCCGTGGATAGCATCATGTCGTCCTTCGCAAGTCGCCTAGGTCCGTCGAACACTGCCATCACGCGCTTCTTCATCGTCATCTGGCCCTTGTCGAAGCCCCAGGAGGAAGGGTAGTCGGCGCGTCGGTTCTTGCGGCTCTTGGTCTTGCTCGGGACAAGTACGCCGCCTCGCGAATGGGTCATACCCCGCGATTTTTGCACGCCATTGGGTGGGTTTCCCCTCCTCTTTGTTGGTGAGGCCAGCTTCTTTGACTTCAGTTCCTCAATGACATCCTCTTCCTCACCCATCTCTTCGTCTTCCTCGTCCTCCGAGTTGGCGACAGTCTGTGTAGTGAGAGGCAATTGGTTCTTCTCAAGGGTTTGGTGGACGTCGTCGTCGTTCTCTACCTCCGCTAGTCGCTTCGCATTGATCGCCTCCGCGGGGTCTTCCTGCTGGACGATGCGCAAGACACAGTCGTCCAGATGCTCATAGAAGTCCTGCGCGGAAGAGAAGGTAGCTGAACATGTTGAACACTTGCCCGTCGCGTCGGGAGCGTAACCTGTCAGCTTCTTGCCGTTGTTGGCCGAGTTTCCAGTCTTCTTGCGGCTGTTGGGGGGTGTCTGTTCAACTCCATGTACAGCCGTAAGGTGACGCTTGAAAACGTCCGCACGGTTGAAGGATTTTTCCGCCGCGGATCCGGAACCGGGACAGAATCCACACACCATCGTACCCTTGTAGTGCGTTAAGGTGTGTCGGTTCTTGTCGTATTTCCGCGCAAAGCCCTTGGTGTGATAATCGCAAGTCGCGATCGGGCATTTCTCCGGACGCTCGGTTTGATGCGTCAACATGTGGGCCTTCAGGTCCTTGAAGGTCCTCCCACATTCCGGATAGGTGCATCTTTGCTTCTTCTCGGACTCGTCGCTGTTGTAAGCATAGTCGTGCGATCCATGCGATTGGTAGGATGAAAGACTCTGCCGTCTGGCTGGCGCTGGAGGCGGGGCTTGGAAAGGACTGTAGTGGTGATATGTTTGATGAAGGTACGGCGATTGCGATCCATTGCGCATGGCCGGAGCCGGCGAGGCAGTGCCAGAGAGCGCGGGAGAGGTGGGATAGGTGTTCCGAGGAGAGAAGCCACTCTCATAGCTCTGTGTCGGTGGACCCATAGATGCACGGATTTCTGGATGTATCATCGAAGGGTCTGAAAAATCTCCCTGGTCAGCGGATGGTTGCTTTGTGACTCCACCTTATGAAAAAGAAAATCAACAGCGCTGCGCCCTTCCCCCCTGGCAATGATACCCACGAGACTAGCGCAGGGACCACCTAAGGGCCGAGAAGGACCGCGATTTAAAATAATAAAAGCATTCATAATATGGAAACCTGCGCCGACTCACCAACAAACCCAATCTTATTATCAAGAACGCTGAAGTCTTCCGTACCTGGCATAGAGAAGGCATTGTACTCGGTCCCGGAGTAATACTCGCCAGATCCAGCAATGCTAGGATTAACACCGAGACCAGCTTGCTGGTATTCGGGAAAGTAAGCCAATTGGCCGTTGTTAGAGCTGGGGGATCCAACCGTTGAGGATGTTGCCGAAGGTGCTGAGGTGGTTGAAAGGGCGGCGGTTGTCATGCCGGTTTCTTCTGGGAATGTACCGGGTGATGTTCTGTTGTTATAAACGAAATTGTGTTGATCTGGGTATATAGGGCCGGCTTCGAAACCAGAAGCCCGAGGGAAGCCGTCCTGTACGCTTCGAGGAATACCACTATAGCCGTGAGGACTCATGTGCATGTCCAGTACGGGCGAGGCGAAGCCGGCCTGATGGCTAGAATCGGGGTAGAGCATGAAGTCTTGCTCATGTCGGGGAAACATGTTGTAGGTCTGATCGGCAACCAAGGCCATTTTATCTAAATGGCGTTGATGATCCTGGGAATTCGTGCTGAAGAGAAAGGATCCTAGGTGAGGCGTGACCACACTATAAGTCTCCCTCGCGTCAGTGTCTCAGTCAGGACACGGGAGGTGACTAAGGGTAAGGCGATCCAGTAAGGCGAGAGCTCGCGTCCGTTCGAGTTATATCATATCAAAGCCAAGCAAGAGGAAGCAGACCCGAACACTGACGAGGTAGCTTGGTCGGTTAATGAAGTTGTGACACTACTTGGAGGTAGTGTTAGTTAAGATGGCCTCGCCGAATAAAGTGATTTTATAAAGTTGTAAATCCGGTCGAGGTAAGATGTACACGCTCAGATTCGTGATGCTTTCGTATCCTAACCCTGGAAGCTCTTTAACATACGACCTCTCACGATGAGTATACGAGTGACAGTGGTGTAAGTGGAAGGCGTTCAACTGAAGACGAACAATATATAATATATATTGTCCTATGTGAGAAGTAACGATCGCAGTGCAAAGAAACAACTAGGAAGAAGGGGGGAAGTGAGTTTGATATATTCTGTGATCTCGAAGATGGGGGCAGTAGAAGAGCGGCGATGGGATTTGGGGGCTTAAGAGTTGATATACAAGACTTCGCTTGACACAGCCGCGTCTCTACAAGAATACGTACTGAAGTATCTAGGTATCTTTCAGATCTCCATGTAAGGATTGGGTTGCAAGGGTCGCAGGGGGTTGATAGGGCTAGGGTGTGTTTACATACTAGCGCAGTGGACACAGTACATAGTACATCTCTCCAGTACATGTACCGTATGTAATCGACCATTCTTACACGATGGCACTGTATTTACGGTAGGGCGGCACATCGCGCTAAGCAACGTGGGTTGGTGTGTGTAGAAGTACCTAATCCTAGCTTCTCGGAAAGTCATTGGAAGAAGAGATGTCTATGATGGACTCCAATAAAAAGAACCCCGCAGATCCAATTTGTACTTTTGCGACAGCCTAGAGACCCTGTACCTGTACTTTGGCAAGTCTCAAGTCCCTATCTGGATTAGTGCAGGTTCTTTTTTCTACAGTTTCCAAGGCGCAAGGTTGAATTTTTCTTTATTTTCTTCCCCCCCTGTTGCTCTAAGTCCCAGAAGATGCAGCTCGTTGAGATCGATAGACGTCAGACTTGGACATGTTTACATACATTCTCCATTTTGAATAAGCAGTGGAATAGCAGAATAGATTAACCTTCATCAATCTCAACTGCTAGTTGCCCAATAGATGGGGAATAAGTCGAACTCATGCGCATCTCTAGGTATGTACAGCGCCATCCTTCGCCCCGTCTCTTCAATTAGAGAGACACATATGTATCAAACCACATAGTGCATCATTCCAATATCGCCGGTCACTCCGTCTTGTAAACATCAATGTCTTCTGCATCCCGACTCATCGGCGTCTATGTCTCAAAAGCCTTGCAATTGCATATTTCAACTGCACACATTCTTGACTACAAAGCTACGCCCTATCTAAACTAAAGAGTTTCTCGTCGGGAGGAGAGCTCAATCTAGTAATAGGAAACGAGAAGTTGTCTTTGAGAAAACGCCTAACAGCGGGGTCTAGATTCGGTACTGCTGGTGTGGGACGGTATACCGAGAGAAGGACCAAGGCGGAGGAAGCGCTAAACTATGAAAGAGGTAAAGATGCTTCACCATCTGGTCTCCGCCGATGTGGAATGGATACCTACCCATAGTAGTACCTATCTTGCCGAAGCCTTCGTCATCTTAGCGATCTTAGTGTTGTCATCCGGAGTGTGGAGGCTTGAAACGTCCCTGTCAAAATGGTGCCCTATGCATCTTTTTGGCATAGCAGCATAAGGGGGACAAGGAAACATAGGGGAGGGGGGGAACTTGGGCAATGCATGCACTGCACAACTCTGCACAGCCATCTATGGATACCTACATACATATGATGTCTGCATAACCCAGCCTGCCAGCAGCCCTAGCCGTTCTTATGCTAGTATAATGAAAGTTACTATTATCACCAACCAATCGCGTTTTTTGCCATTTATCGAATTAACCCATGCACCGCCTCCTTTTCCTACCGCTTCGGCAGCATGCACGTGTCATACCCGTGGAGGGACTCTCGATAGTCGATGGCATGAGAAAATGATGCAAGCTTAGCTCCAGAAACCCAATGGGTGGCTTCAGGTCCCGTCCACCGCGCATTCTCACGCTGCACGTAACAACACCATTAATATATGCATCTTGGTTTTGCACCGGCGGTATGTCCCTAATCCAGCTACCTTCTTGACGGTTGCGCTTCGCACATGTCCGGACGGAGCGAAGCGGTCAACAGGAAGGGTAAGCGGTTGCAATGCAAGGGATGTGAGACTTGCATAGAACGCAGTGAGCCGCAAGATTCAGAGACTCCCGCGGTGCCCAGATTTCTTTGGCCGGCCAGGTCTCGGAAGGCGAGAGGAAAATAAAAAGGAAAAACGTAAACCACCCAGTCACCTTGGACCATCACCTTGTGTGGCCCGGAAATATCCCGAATTCAGATGCAACCCCGTCAATAGGCCTTCAGACTCCAGAGCTACAATTACTGAAAGTAGGTTCGTCGGCTACCTTGGTGGAAATTAACATTCAAATTGCGCACGCCTCAATAGGTAAATAATAGAGCAACATCGCAACGCAACATCTTGTTTATTTACCGGGCCAGTCGGGCGACATGACATGCCGGGGGGTCCCATAGCATGAACATGGTATATGCCAGCAATGACATATAGCAAGTAAGATGCCATGCTCCGGTGCGTTACAACGAAAAAGAATCTAAGGTTAGGGTAGTGAGACTATTGATGCTGTTGGTACCTTTTGTGAGACAGCGGAATTATTCAACTGACATTAAGGGACCCCTATCAGGACCTCAGGACCCTATAGGTAGGGGAGTTGTGTAGTATTCAACACCATCTTAGGAAATCTTCTAGAGTGTCGAAGGATCAAAGACTACTTCAAGATCATCTTTCATTGGCGTACCAGCAAATTGCGGACCCAGAATGGTAGGATACTTGGAACTTGACGTACTTACAGCGGCTAGCAGGGGGCTTTCTAGACTCCTATTGGTTATTTTACGCATGTTACACCGTCTCATTCTAAAAAAAGATTTAATAATACTGGGAGGACGATTTACAGCGTACTCAATTCCGCTCCCCTTCGGAATTCGTGTCATAACCAAAATCATACTACCTATGTGTTGAATGAAGGCTATGAGTTACAAAGGCGAAAACGCAAACACGTTATACACGTATGGGATGATAAACACGAATACGTATATAATCTTAGGTACGTACATATTTGCACTTTACACTAATACATAGTGTAAATAACAGGAGCTAGAGACTATAAATAAATATTAAAGGATAGTCATCTTGAAAAGTATGCTAAATATGTATGCATCTTGAGGTAACACGGATGTTAAGCATAGGTACTCGGGAAGAATACACGCTACCGGTATACTAAAGAAGCATCCTCAAATTTGAAACAATACTTGAAAATCGTCATGCTGTGTTGCCAATAGACACTCATCTCTATGTATGTATGTACGATGTTAATATCGATGCCACGTGAAACTGAAGGATTGCCTCGTGATAGATTAGCATTGCATGAATTCTGCTTACTCTGCATCCTTAAGCCATTTAACGTTGTGATCGCCAGTGTACGGTTCGTCTGTCAAAACTGTCGACGCCAAATGCCCAGAATCTCACAACAGGGGATTAGAACTCAATCAGGGGCCGATGTATGCTTTTCGCCCCGTGTCCGGGGCATCGCAGCTTATTACCAAATCAAGCAATGGCTTAATAGATCCTAACATGCCACCTAGGATCAATAAGGGCAATGAAATATATATATGGTAGCTGGGTAGTCGGACTTGAGCATCACATCCGGAACCTTGGTCGGAAAGATGGCGATCTTATGACAAGTCTACTGTTAATACCCATAATAATTCCTAATCGACCCAGATCGTGCTGTCTTTTGTTGGCAGTTCAACCAACACCGGGCAAATGGGTGTTGAGGAACGAAAGCCTCCTATTAGACGAGGCTCCGAATATAATAATTATCGATCTAGAAAGATTGCACTCAGCCTTATCGGAAGGTCACCGAGCTTCAATTTACAGATTCCCTCAAACTTTGCGACAGGAGTAAGCGGTTCACAGCCACCTCCATGAAAACGAAGTGACCTGCATGTCTTGGCTAGAGCTGCCAAATGAATTGAGATGGAATATTCCATGCATTTACCAAATGCAGAAAAGTGACTTTCTGTGTGTCATCGCGCTGCAACCTATCTGCCAGTCTGCGTATCGAACGCCAACTGCACTACCCCCAAGCAAACAATCATCATGCCAACTCACCAAGATGCAAGCCCAGTGACCCCTTCATTCAAGTCAACAGAGAGATGCGAAGAATGATTGGTTCTGTCGCTCAACACCACCCTGCGAGAGAAAGGAGAGTCTGTTTCGGCGTGGCTGCAGGAAGTTGGAGAAGATTTGGGGGCGGCTTCGCAGGCTGGCAGGTATCCCTGATTCCACATGGTATGGAATGTTCGACGGCATATTATCTCCCCGACCCAGGGGCACAGAGGTAAGCCCTAGATCAGAAGGATTCGATCCGTTCCCTGCAGTCCAACCCTACGACTCCTGTCTCGTCTACTCTAGTCTATAGAGACCCTTGCGAGCAGAATCCTTCACTGCGACGGACCATGGTAGAGTTTATGGATGCCACCCAAGAGTATCGGCCGGAGCTACGTACGCGACTGGAACGACACCGCGCGACACGGATGTCAGCAACGCTCTGATTGGAATACCCAAAAGCAGGAATCCATGCATCATCGTTACATGTCAATGGAATACGGTAGCGGCCTTTCCTAAAAATAAACCGCAATTGGAACTGGTGAGGTTGTACAATATTTGGCAACTAAAAAGATAGCAGCATCTCATGACATGACCTACGACTTAGACAAGTAATAGTGCACTGCTGCTATAACTGGGGGTTTCAAAAGTCCAAGAACACTAGGGAGATAGTTCCCAAGCTCTACCGTAGCCCCGGGGCATAGGGCTGAGCATCTTAAAGTTAGCGACCCCTGATGCCATTTTATGATCTCCGTCAACACTGAACAAGGGGCCTAGTATCCATGTAATTATCTCACTTATTATAGGCGGTTCACCCAATGGTAGGCTTTTCCTGGTGTTCGGGTCCAACCACGAAACCAAAGGAGCAAAGACGTGGTATAATAAGAACTAGTTTTAATTATGTTAAATACATATTTTTGGATTGGCGCCCTCGGACTTAGTGGAGGGTGTGAAGGGTAGGCAACTTGTCTCTCTAGCACGTGGTTGCGAATAGCTTAATCAACGCTATTTATGAGACTGGCAATACTAGCGTCTTGCCATGAGAGAGTAGCAGGGTGGCTTATAAGCACTAGTTAGGTACCTTGGACGTTGTGGGAAGTGCATACTGTATAGGAATCCATTTAAGCAAGCATTCAAAATTGATATCGAGATTTCGAAAAGCATTGCGAGCCTCCATCTTAAGACCTCTTACGTTTCTATATCCAAAAATACGGCATTGCGCTGTACAAAGGACAAATAGAGTTGCCAAGACGGCAAACCCGAGACCCTAATTCGGCTTGGTAATTGCTTCTTTTGGCTAGATGTTGTTTGGTTCATGTCTATTAGATCAGACAAACTCAACCCCAAACCCCAGATACTCTACATGGTACTCCAAGGAATACTGCAAGTCTCACATGAAGTCTTTATGTACTATTTCTGGAGTTGAGTACATAAAAAGTGCATGTTCGCATAAATAGAATACACACTCAGACATTGTAGAATATTGCCTCCGCCGGGATTTTCATGAGCTCATTTATTCTCCATTGCGAATAGGTAAGCCGAATTGTCCTCGTAAATATTCGACCATTCATAAAAAGGATCAGAAATAAAGATAATAATGAGCCGAGGAATTAATGTTCAGGGCTTAGCTACACCGATTTTATGAGAGGGGTCCAAGCGGCAGCATACTCTTCTAAGTGATCTCCGCCCCGCTCCGCTTGCACATTATTCGCTGTACACGCCATAAGCCACAGACGGCATCTTATTACCGATGCAGTCGATTATCAACGAACTCCCAGTTGTCGATGACCTCGTGCTACATGAAATGAACTCGCTGATCGTAAACATCAAGTAGCTGGTGGGCCCAGGCTTGGACGAGAATGGCAAAATTAAACGAGAATTGATCGAGAAGGGTTTGGCGCTTTGGGAATATGCTCCATAGAGGAAACCCTGCTAGTTTTTTCCCCATCAGAAACCCACACTCAAGATGCAAGAGGTACAGTATCTAGGTACAGGGTAAAAGAAACAGTATGGCTCCGAATCCCTCTTCCCGCTTCAAGACCCCAGAGCCAAGAGCCAAGAACTAGGAGCTACTGTACCAGTGTACATAGGAGCTAGGAGCTCAAGGCAGACTTCTAACGATGGGGTCATAGTACATAGTAAACCTCAAGTACCCATCAACATACAGAGTCAAGACTTTAGCCCACATCACCAGACCACAATCGGCTACTAGTACAGATGTCAAGACAGGTATCAGAACCGAAAATCGGAGAGCGGATGAACGGAGATGAGATTAGAGAATCAAGAGTCCACAACGGATTAACAAACGGCTTTCACAACCGCAAGCCAAGCCAATGTTATCCAAAACCCGTCCCGTCCTATCAGTCGCCCGCGAGAGACAAGACACCTGGATGCTCTTTTCGGAATAGGTTCCGCCTAGTAATTTAGGCGAGGATGGCTGGGACCCTACATGCTGCAGTTAGACGACAGAATGGGTCAAAACATCACGAATCTCGCTTTAGGTGGCCAGCCCCCCTTGATCCCTCATCCAAAGAGGTAGAGGGGGTGTCATGATTAGTAAACCACCAAGTTAGACATAGGCACGTCGACGAGCTAATCCAAGCCATGCAAATAGCACGCGTACCTTGCAGAAGGACCAGTGTCCTATCGCCTAGCACACATCTCAAGAGGCCGAATTTTCATCTGTGTTGGCTTAAAACGACACCGAAATTCTACTTACTTAATTGATGCTTCCAACCCTACCTAGGACTTTGATGATCTCACCTGCAGTCAAGATGAAACAGACCACAGAATACTGAAATTCGGATTGCGACGCTATCTCAACGGGATGACACAAAATGTAACGACGGAAACAAGGCCTATCCAACCGACACCTGCTACGGATCCAAGGCTATGAGATGCACTAGGAACCGCTCGTTACCAATCTCTGTCCATAATAGAGAAAAATAGATAGATCAACAAGATACAGATACAGAAAAACCTGCGGACCACGCTGCGATCTGACCCTCGTATTTACGGGGTATTTGATACACTAACTGGTTATGGAATATCTGTGCAAGGGTCTGCTAATAAATACTTTGTATACCTACTGTAGACATCGAAGCGCCAATCACCTAACGACCCTAGTCGCTTGAGATGCGTCGGCGACCTGAAGTTTAGTGCCAGGTGCCCGACGAGGCAGCCAACCACAGGACAACGTTTAATCCATCTAGAAGGACGCATAGAAGGTTTGAATCCTTCAATGCCACCGGCCGTTATCCTACAGAACGCCAACATAGGGATCTTCGCAAGCCACTATGATTAAAAAAAAAATACCACATCAACTACGCAATCTTCACTCTATTAGAATCCACGGCTTTTGACCACGTACAAAAGCCTTTCTTGGTCCCCTGAAATTATTATTGGCAGGGCTCGCTGAAGCTAATCTAAAATGCTGCCGGAACGCCATGTTTCCGAGCGTTTGGTAAACTAGCCTTACCCGACCTCCCCTGATTCAACTTCGCTCTGGGCCGCTAATTGGGTCGTGCCTAGAAACAAGATTGGATGTGAAGTACGTGCCGCTCACAAGTACAGCTACAACACGCTTGGGCAGTAATCTATGTGCCATGCCTGATTCAAGCCACACACTTTACGGACTGATACAATGAATATGAACGAACATACAGTAGTAGAGTTGCAGTACCTGTGTGTGCTCAACACGGGGTGTAAGAGCCTCTTGGTGTACCAAAGGTAGGTACCTATGCGAATCCCCCGCAGTAAGGAGGGCGCGTGGGCAACGATATCCAATTCTAAGACTTACTAACCCCAGTCCCGTATGCACTTCGTATGGTACACCAAGTAGGTCTGACACAGTAGAGACAAAACATCACCACCTCAATACTACAGTTCGTTGACGGTGTTTCAACAACTGGCGGTCCTCACTATCTGGTTCGGGACCGAGAGCTCCGTTCTGAAGACCCGTCCCTAATACTAATCCGCAATCTTAGAGCCGGGCTTGCTGTGCCATGAAGGATGTATGTATTCTACTTTCATGTCATCTAGAAACAGGGGTATGCATGTCTCTCTCAGAACCTTAAACTCCCCTCAAGTAATAATAACTTTATAGATGATTGTGCCACAGGCCTAGGAAAATGATCGTCAAAGGTTCTAGACCGTCTTACCGGTACCGTAGTCTGAAATCTACAAGCCTTTTTTTTCGTCTTATATGTGCAAACCATGTTTATAAGAACTCCGGACAATGAAGACCAGACCACATCGTAACGAAATAGAACGGTCATCCCGTTACCTACCTTATCAGCAGCCACTGCGGTACAATTACTCATTAGGACTTATCCTTAGATGCATGTGTGTGTGTGTGTGTCTCGGACCTCGTAGATACTAGGGTCAAAGGACCCATCGAGCCGTTATTTCGTACGAGACTTTTCGCTTTTCGTCCAACAAAGGAAGTCTAGTTTAGGGTCTCTTACGCGCGCGGAGCCGGACGTATCATCATTGGTGCTGGCGCTGCCGAATTCAACTAGTTGACGACCGGGGTAAGCTCGCGAACCACTGCTCGCCAGCCAAATAGACATGTCATCTCAACGGAGAGCAGTCACCGTGCATCATAGTTTCCTGCTGTATTACCACGAACAGGCATTGAAGCATGTTTGACAACTTCCTGCTCTTCCAAATCGGGATCGACAGGCGCAAATCAACCTTGACGTGGAGGATGCCGTAGATGATAATGCCAGACTCCGCAGTGATTGACGCTTTGAGCAGCTGGCTCAACGATAGATCACAAAAAAAACGCACGGTGAGGAGTACAAATCAACATCGGATTTTGTCCAGATACCGAACATGGGTAAGAACTGATAGGTCACACGCCAGAGCTTGGACATGCCATGGTTCGATGAGATAGGTACTGTATAGCACAGGCCATCGCGAGATGCGTAGCAAGTCAAGGATCCCCGGCAACCCAGATCCTCCTAGCTAAGTACAGGTTTCTTGCTCTGCATGCGGAGGGCCAAGCACCTTGGCATAAAGTAGAAAGGATGAATACTTGACACTAGTAGCACATCCAAGACCTCATCGCCAGCGGACACGAAATTACCGCAGCCAGCCAGCCAGCCCCCCCAAGGTTTGGATTCAAAGGATCGTGATTACAGTTCAGGGAGATCGCTAGGAGTTCCGTGCCGCAGGTGTATGTAACGGATGTTAAGATCAGCCATGTGTTCAAGGGACCCCATGAACCCGTCCCAGCCAGCTGGAACGATCATCGTGCTATGTAAGCCACGATACCTAGTACTGAAAGCACGGGGGAGCGAACGTCTGACTGAACATGGCGATTCTAGACCTTGGTAAATTCCTAAAAGCCTAGAGCGCACTTTTTAGAGTAGAGTCTAGACGGACGGGACTCTCATTGTTCGTTACCAAATGCCGTACGGGTCTAGGCAATTAAGTCATAAGTTTTTAGGGCTTACTATACGACACGCTGCGTGGCGCGTGGGCTACCTCGGCTTGCTGCTGCTGCTGCATTTAGAGGTACATACATAGTACCTCATATGTATGCCAGGCCCAGATTTCACCGGTCTCGTCTCCCTTGTCCTTCTTCTGCATTACCGCCTCATCAGGAAATAACTCAAGCATCCGAATCCTTTATTCCTCGCATTGGTCAATCTCATGTAATAAAGCTCTCTCCCTCTCTCACAATTCCGCTTTGTGGCCCATATAAAGTTGACCCGACGAGTTGGTTTCCGCGCGCCGCCCCGTCTTAGCTGCCGCTGGATGGAACGCTGTGCGCTTAACAATTCCCGTCTGGTCTTAGCCGGCTTGTGGGGAGAGATGGTCCCCTGAACACTACTACTGGGTATAGCATCTATCAAACCCTAGATTGCAGGTCGTAAGCCCTTCGCCAATCGAGGGTTTGCCTGCTAGGTTTGTTTTCACCCAGTATCAACGAGTTTCGCCCCTACACCATCACGGTACCAAACTTCTTGTTGTCAAAAGGACAACGCTTATTGATACCTTTTTTTTCGTATTTTTTTTTTTGCTTACCTACCTACTTACTAACAGCTCTGTCATGAAGGAACTTCAGGTGAACTGCAAGGGAGCAAGCAGGTCATCATCCTCAATAACAAGAACTGCTATGATAACTCCTATTCGTGCACCTATTGCATCCCGCTCGAAGCAAAAACAAACCCCCCACTGCTTATGCAGTTGACCGTGCCTCCGAGCACTGGAATGCAACAGCCCGTTAACCTTAAAGCTAGCGAAATTAGATCGCCGACGCAAGATCTGCTAGGTACTCCGCGTCTAGGCGTTTTGAGGAATCATGTGCGCGGATGACGTGGAGCTCGGTAGACGTATTATCGCTTTCTCTCTTTTGTGTGTCGCCTCACGAATTGGATTCCGGAATCCAGTAGCCTATCCTCACGACACATAACAAGCTGTAAAAAAACATTAAAAAAAAACACAGGACAATACTGAGGCTTACAAACCCCACCACAGCCTTTTCAGATGAGATAGTATTTCCAATATTCGTAGCATAACAGCGGAGTCGCCAAGGGCGTTTCAGGGGGGGAGAAGCCCGACTTACCTGGAAAGCCGTAAATCCTCCAACCAACACCGCTCACCCATCACCCATCACCACCCTGCCCACTCTTCGGGCGAGAGGTTATTGACAGCAACCCCCATGACACGTGTGTTGAGCCTCAACTAGCAGGGTGCGCGACAGGCCCCCTCGTAGCAGCTCGAGTTGTTTTTTCTTAATTGTCCTTCATTTTATGCTATAGTAGTATGTATTATACTGCATAGCGTAGCATTATTCCTCAACTTCCTCCCTCCCTCAACCCAGTCGTGGATTAGTGAAGCGAGATCATCGCTTGGCATCCCATGCCGCGCTTCCGTGCGTTTTTTCAGCAGCCTTCAGGGTCGCATTGCGTGAAGATCTTTACCAGATCGTTTGATACCTCACCGCCGCGGCGTCCCTCCATTCTTGTTTGCTATTGCGTACCACCTACCTATACTTTTGCAGGTACCTAAAGCAATCTCTACATACCTCTCCACCTACCTACCTACCTACATAAGCACTATGTTTGTACATATATCTTACCGGACAGGTAAGTAGGTACCTATAAAACAGCATCTACGGATCGGTTCAGCAGCATCGTCAACCATAACAATCCGAGTTGAGGCCGCCGTTCATAGTGTAGATGTCGGAATAGGAATCCCATTCGTAGAACCATATCCGCGATCCTCTGGAACGTTCTTGGAGGCACAGAGCGAGATTTCGGTACAATGCATACCTACGTACGTACATGTCGCCGACCTCGATTACCTACTTAATCTTATTTTTTTTTGAGGGGATAAGGGGTCGGCTTGTACCTATACGGTGTCATCCAAGAAGCACGTCTTTAGCCAACCGCGGTATGCTACGCTCTCTCTCTCTCTCTCTCTCTCCTCGATGTCTTGCAGGTCCGGGTTAACCTACCAGCCTACCTACTTACCTACCAACCCATGAGCGCGGTTCCTCCTGCAATCGCAGGCCTCCCCGAGATGTGGTGGGAAATCTCACCCCAAAAAAGGATGATATGTAATCTATTGGGTAACGTTCAGGTCGACAGGCTTTTGAACGGGGTTTGGCCCAGACTTTGGCTTGCCCGGTATCCGTGTTGCCTGTATGCTGCTGGCTGCTGGCTGCTGGCTGTGCGCGCGTGTGATGCGGTACTAAGAGCCGCAAGGTCGCTTGCTTTGATTGCTAATGCTTGCCTACCTACCTACCTACCTACCTAGGTAGATAGGTACCCTAATCGAGACTATTCGTCGGGCCCCAAGTCACATCGCTCCGGCGACTTTTTATTATTTTATTTTATTATCGTAATCACGCTGACTTGCAGTCGCCCGAGAGAGGGTCTCGTCCTCCGGACGGACGACGTACCTAGAGCACCACGGGGTTTGCTCGACGAGTCAAATTACGCGGAATTCTAGACCGACGTTCTTACTTACTCGCTCTGCATGCACAGTGACGGGCTCGCTGTCTCGGCTTCGTGTCTGGCGAACCGATAACAGAAGGATATGTATAATGATACACAGGTAGGTAGGTATCTAGGCGAGGTAGGTCTGGTAGGTAAGTGACGAAACATCGATGTCGATGATAATAAGATACCTACCTACATACAGTATGCTATAAGCTAGCGCCATAACTGCCTACCTATACCTAGAACTAGACCGCCGTACCCGCCAGGTGTGGGCGACGTTGCAGTGCCTTACATGAACGAACGCCCATGCGCCCATCATTAGACAGCGGGAAGGGGAGCTCCCGTCTCCGCTGTAAATCAAGCTTTTTTTTCCGTTCTGGAGTTGCATGAAAAGAAGGAGAGCAGCA
>KZ111544.1:96286-280067 GCA_002120315.1 Hypoxylon sp. CI-4A | reverse complement strand
TTTTCGCGCACCACCACCACCACTAGAGAACCACGATGACCACCAGAAACATTGATGATGATGATGACCGTAAGCTTCCTCTCTCGGTCAACGAATGCTCCTTTTTTTTTCGTCTGCCTTACCTACCTAGGTAGGCACGTTTTTTTTTTTTTTTTTTGGAATCCACCGCGCTAGATCCCTCTGACGAGCGAGCGAGCAAGCCAGCAAAGCCAACAGGATGCCCATAGTCCAATCTGCCTATCAGGTGGAGTAATCAGATGCAGGTCCGCTCCTTCAGGGCGTGCTTGATTCAACTACTGCTACTGCTGCTGCTGCTACTGATTACATCGCTCGGTGTTCTGTCTGCGGAGCTTTTTCGTTGACAGACAGACACGCCAATGTTCTTATTTGTCTAGGTAGCTACCTAGGACAGATAGAGGTAGATAGGTGTAGGTAGGTGTAACACGCCGCACACGGGGTGACGTGCCGTTTTCCGATAGGAAAAAAAAAAAAAGGTCAGATGGTCTCGTATTCAGTTCTGGCCTGGCTTATGCGGTAGACGGCGCGTCTTCCTTTCCGAGACGTAGCTATCTATCTGCCTTGACGGAGAAACATACTGTCGTAAACTTATCAATGGCGAGATTTGGTGGTTCCATCATTGCACGTCGGACCATAATGAAAGTTCAGTTCCCCTTGCTGTTACACAAGGGGCGCTGGTTCTGGAGCTAGTCGTTGGCATTGCTGAACTGGATATACCTACCTATGCCTATGTTATTTAGGAAGATTTCACTTTTGTTTCTTTATGGGAAATATCACTAGTATCCCCCAACACGTCCAACCTGCTAAGTTTATCTGGGATGCCGCTAGTGCTAGGAGCTGTGATCGCACTTAGTCGTCTAAACGGCTTACTAGTGCAGGAGGACGGCACTGGAAATATAGCCCCTGAGTAGTGCATCAAAAGGGGTAAAGGTTGACGGAGAGAAAAATTGAAGGGAACTATGATGAGACTAGACGAGAGAGGACATCTAGCCCTTCCCAAGTTCGAGTGTTCCACTCCACACTTCCGACGGCGTCTCCTAACTTTATGGATATCATCCTCACTCGGTTATCCAGGTTTGGACTCAGATATCTCTGGTTGGGGTGGCTTACTCTCCTGTCAGTATTATCGTTCTGACAACTAACAGAGCAAGTACATTAATAGTCCTAGTCCTGGGGAACCGGGTGATGCTGACAGACCTGGAAGTACCATCGCTGCTAGCCAGGAGCATAGGAAGCCTGACGTTATTATGTCATTCAAACGTGTGTTTGGAGGCCTAGGCATCTGCTAAACCTATTTACCTGCTTGGATGCAACTAAGCTATGTTATGAGGTAAGTACCTTTTGAGAAGCCGTTTGGGGCTTATGCGATTGAGATTCCTGGCATAACACATCTACATCATATAGGTGTCCAATCCAAGCTACCTCGTTTTGGGCCACTGGATTCTGAGATAATGACCTAGTCGTTAAGTTGGATGTTCTGCTAGTTTCTTCTTGGCTTTACCGCTTTGTCGTCTGGGGAATGGCTCAATGTTTTCTCATCATAGAAGTATTGGTTCCAAGGACAGGTGAGGATGTTGTTAAGTGGCGTTGATTCTCCTTGAATGCAGTACCTAGGTAACTAGTAGTTTACTTATACACGATGGAACTAATATGATGATCAGTAATGCGCATGATACGGACTTTGGCCATCATCCCTTTATTGCTACGATTGTTCTAAGTAATGTGCTTCTCGATCGATGAGGTCGACCGCGGGATGCTGTTCAGGGCCTTGGTACCTAGCTTAACTGACCTGGATAGGAGACATGTCCGCCCTAGTCTGTGATGTAGGTAGATGCTTTGATCTCTAGGCTCCATTCTGAGTATGCGAACGCATTGTGCATGTTCTGGTGATCTCTTATCTGACAGACAGCCGTCAATGTATCTAGAAAAGCCCGGCTTAAGAGAAGATTACTTTGAAGATACCGCTGTTCGTTAAAGCAAGTGTATCGAAGGGCTTTTCGCCGTGGAACTTACTCAATCAAGGCGCGTGGTACCATTCCTAGAAATGATCCGAGGCATCTATTAAATTATCTCCCTTCCTACTCCCTCATCTTATCAGTAACAATTGGTTGGAGGAAATTACCACTCGCCTTTCCCTAGTGAGTAATTGGATCAAGACTATATACTTCAGAGTTTATGACCATGTAGCAATGGGTTTATGTGGCATCCATGTCGAGATCGCGAATGAGCTGACCCGTGGCTGGGAGTACGAGTTAAGTACAATTGAACCTATCTCACTGGTGTTTTTGGTATCACCGCCGATATCTCGTATGGCTCTCTATCGGACCAAGACTACCTGGCGGGAATGATGAGCTAGAGATCGTGATAATGAGAGTTTAAGTTAAGTTCTTCGAGAAGAAGCTCGAAAGCTGGCTCTAGGGAGGTTGATCGAGAAGGGATTGACATAAGAAGGGATTGACATAAGAAGGGAGGGAGAAGGATGCCTAGGAGAGGACTCGAATACAATGTCCGAGAGACAGGGGATGACGTATAAAGGGGGAGAGGTGAAATCACAGACGATGTAATTCACGAGGGCATTGCGTACTATTGTTGTTCGACTGACTGGGTAGCTACCTATTGAACGACTAGCAATGACTAAATCGATAGGGGGAATCATTTCGGGGAGAGCGTAGAGTCATAATGTAGGACTCAACCATAATGTACTTTAGGAGCGATTGAATGATTGCGAATCTCGTCAGGCACGCAGCGAAAAGGGGAATCCCCTTTATTAGAAGCCTGGACTATGACATAGCAGATGGAGCCTTCGAAAGTGAAGATATCGTCAACCACGCCGCCTTCGCCCAACACGGCATAAGCGGTGGCTTTGTTTCTGTGGATAAAAAAACAATAGACACTGTAATTTTACAGTTTCCCTCGAGAATAACTTTGAAAGCTATCATTTCAGTAATCTATACTAGGCAACTGCCGAGTCAAGAGGTACATCATCATGGAATCTGGACTAATGATAAAGGGTACTTCATCTTGTACCTAGTCATCTTGGTTTATCCGTATGGTAGTTTCGTCGAGTATATTAGGTGGATCAAGTAATTTGCATATAATTCTGGGAAAGGGTAATTAGTTGATACGTTTTCCATGTTGTCCGCGTTGTCTGGATGGCTCATTTTCTCCTAGCTTGTAGCTTTGCCTCCTATACGATACTTGCAAGCCTGCAAGACCTACCCTCAAGTTCATAGAATCAAAATTTCTGGAGGCATCTAGAATTCTCATTATAAGAAGGAATTGAATCTTCTTTCCTCTCCTTCTGTATTCTATATCGGCGAATGCTCTTGATGACAGTGGTGTCCTTTGCCTTTTCGAAAAGACTGTGATGTGGGTCATATAACTCATTTTCCATCTGAGGAGTAGAAACTGAAACTAGTCTAAATGAAACATAATTCTTAGACAATCTAACGAAGCTTGTTGAAACGGAGACTTTCTTAAGGTAAGGAAGGTAATAAGGTAAAGTCTACGGATGGAAGCTGCTAGGTGACATGAGTTAGACCGTCGGACCGAGAGGCGTAACACCCCGGGAGCCGGATAACCCGCTAAGCCAATCAGAAGCAGGTAAAGTGATCCTGGTCGCGTCATAATCCAGATATGCAAGCTTAGGTGCGCAATAGGTGGCATTTACTTATCGATGTACAAACCTCCCATTTCCAACATTGTCTACACCTAACATCTAACATCTAACATCTAACATCTAACATCTTGCATTGCAAACGAACTCAATCCTTATTTCCACAATCCCATCGCTGGGACCATGGGCACCTAAACTTATTTCCAAATAAAACCCATCATCATTTTACCTTTACCAATCGTTCACCGTTAATTCCGCCACAATGCGACTTGCTTGGTACGCAGGGGTAAGCTTTATCTATTCATGGTCTATTCATGTGGATAGCTTCAAACTAACCAATCTCCTCGCGCAGACCTCCACGGCCCTGGCGGCCGGTGTTGTCGCCTATGCCTTCAATCAGCGCGCCAACTTCTACTCTGCCATGGTCTATCTGTCGCAAAATAACCTTAGTCTTATGGTATGCTCCCTCTTTCAAACCCCTCCGCTCTCGGTATCGTCCTGTCTTGCTGACATCAACTCCTTGGTCACAGATCCTGATAAATCTCGTTCTCCTAGTCTACGGTTCCTTTGTATGGGGACTTCAGCGACTTTGCTATGGCCCTCTCCGACCGGTCGAGATCGAACAACTCTACGAGAAAGCATGGTTCGCCGTTACCGAGACCTGCCTCGCCATGACCATATTTCGCGAGGAGGTTGGTGCTTGGTTCTTGGTTATGTTCACGGCTTTGGTCACCGGTAAAATCTGGGAGTGGATTGGTGAAGGCCGCGTTGAAGTCCTAGAACAGCAACCCCCAGTCAACCCCCGACTATTCCATACGAGACTCAGTATATCCCTAGCGCTCAGCTTCTTCTACGATGCCTGGTTGTTTAAGTACGCCATCAACGCCGTCATTCAACAGGCCCGACCGAACATGATGGTCATGTTTCTATTCGAATTTGCCATTTTGGCCGCCTGTTCATTCCGCACCGCATCTCGATATATTCTATCGCTGGTTGAAGGGGACATAGTGAAAAGGCAGACCCAGCACAGATTGGAGGAACGACGCCGACAAGTCCGGGAGCAGCGCGCCGAGATCATGAGGCGCCGAGAATCTGGCGATGCTGCCGAGGCCGCAGCCGCAGCGCAGGAAGACCTACCCGAAGAAGAAGATATTGACGAGACTGATATCGAGGTGCCCGGATGGGAATCGAAGGGACAATGGGTCTTGAGTCTCGACCTACTCATTGGTAAGTAGTCGTGTCTTAGACTATACGATCACCATCTAACACATCTTTAGACTTCGTGAAGCTCGGCATCTATTCCGCCTTCTTCGCCATACTTATGATGTTCTACGGTCTACCTATTCACATTATGCGTGACCTGTTTATGACAGCCAGATCCTTCGTGAAGCGACTGAGCGCACTTATGCGGTATCGCAAAGCTCTGAAAGATATGAGCATGTACCCCGATGCTACTGAAGAGGAACTAGGGCGCGAGGATACTTGTATCATATGCAGAGAAGACATGAGACCGTGGGATCCGGCTGCCGTGGGTGCAGTAGAGCGATTCCGTCCGAAAAGGCTTCCGTGTGGGCATATATTGCACTTTGGGTGTCTCAAGAGTTGGCTAGAGAGACAACAAGTGTGCCCAACCTGTCGACGACCGGTCACCATCGACGGTACTGCACCCAATGGTGGTGGTCAGGCTAACGCTCCAGGTCAACCCGGTCAAGGAAATCGGGGTCCTAATGCTGGTCAACCTGCCCAGGGCCGTGGTGGTGCCGGGAATATGCGAGTATTCCAGTTCGGTCCCATTAGGTTAGGATTCGCCCAGGGTAACGCCCAGAATATCCATGAGATGGCTCAGCGGCTCCGTCTACCCCTCGATGTCCCGAATGTTCCCCAGGCGCCCACACTACCTCCTCAAGCACCGGCTCCCGTTACTACCCATGCTGGCAACGGCCTTGGTAACACGATGGAAATGCAGACACAGATCCGGGATATCTCCCAGCGGATTTCTCAAGAGATGCATGCCTTGCAGGCAAGTCAGGCTGAACTACAAATTCTCCATACCATGGCAGCCGAACTAGGACGTCTTCGTCAGATACAAAATTTGCCTCAACCTGCGCCAATGGCTCAACCAGGCCAACCGGATGTTATCGCTCAGTTTGGTACCTACCAACCTCCTGCACCACAACATTTCGCAGCTTTCCCACCTATGCCACAATTCCCGATGATCCCTCGCGCATCAACGCCAACCGTCACCAGGCATGGCGGCGCATCGTACTCGGCTGCCATTCCTGCAGGAAGTTCAGAACTACCTGAAGGTGTAACTATCCCCCCTGGCTGGTCATTACTGCCTTTACAGCGCCTTGATGGTCAATCATCCCAAGCTCCCCAACAAGCTGTTCATCAGGTCGAAGTCCATAGTCAACAACAAAGAGAACCCGAAACAGCACCAGAACCTAGTACTTCAAGCACTATTGGGGTCACCCGATCATCAACTTTCGGCACAACTAGGGAGGATTCGACAGACAGCTCAAACCAGAGAACATCTCAGCCCGGAAGAGAGCCCCCTGAGGTAGCAGCACCCACGCCGGTGATGCCTAACTGGGGTGGTCAGGCACAATTCTTCTCCAACAACGGGGCTAGTGGCTCATCCTCTGCGCATGAACCTGAGTCGAGAGCCGAGGGTACATCATCACCTGATCCCCCCCAGCAATCGAACACAGATGAGCGCGAAGATACCCCAGCAGGTAGCAGTGAGAAGGGGAAGGCAAAAGCCGTGACCGTCGAGGATGTAGAAGACGAATAGAGTAAAGATAACGATTATTTTGGGCCCCGTCTCCCGGCTCTGTATTTACATGAAACAAAAAGGGAAAACTTGCATCAGGGGGCAAGGCGTTGGCGGCGTTTAACCTAGCCTAACTAAGGTTCGTGTGTCGATTAAGGGAACGTTATGTATCTAACATACCTACCTATGGTACTTACAAAATACCGGATTAACTGTGGCTTTGGTACAGTTGGAGTATAGTCTACAGCTTTGCATTGCAGAGAATATACATATTTCTACGTGAGCTGTTAGGTGAGGGTAAGGTGTAAATGATTTTGGTAAATAGACTATTGACTTTCGTGGCTATGCCATTACGATAAGACGGGAGACTGCGGACTACTGTGCTATGTATTGTCAAAATGTATCAATCACATCCAAGGTGCTTTGGCCTCATTAGAAATGCAGCTAGCCTACTTTCTAGCACCCATCAACACCCATCACCAGTAGGTCCTACTTTTCCAATCTATGATAGGAGACCATGACCTGTCTAGGGTCTGGCTAATAGGGGTCTCTTATGGATCTATGTTTCTCTCATGGAGAACTCATGGTCTAAGTCATCGGGACGCCGCGATGGTGCTAGCGAGCAATACATTGCTGGTCAATTTCGTTGAGAATAAGAGAGAACTAGTTCGTCGCTCCAACTACACATCTAGACTACCTTGTTCACTTATATGAATCTAAATAGTACTAATATAAATTACTTAAATTAACAATAACCTTTTGAGGGAGGCTTTAAAAGCCTGTTCTTCGCTGCTATTCTCGTTTTTCTCGAGCGTTGGTGGTACCAATGTTACCTGGATGGTGCAAAGGGGCCTACATACATATAGTCATCCATCAGCCCTTGCCGCCAATGGAACTTAACATAGACGCGCTTCGTTGTCCTGGTTAGCCTAACGGACATCTTATATGAGAAACACGGATATCCCTTTTGAGCAAATTTCCTTGCTTGTTATAAAACTCATGGAGCCGGGCCTGGATCAAGGCGATTTGTGCGTGCTCCGATACTAAAAATAGGGGTAATCCGTTGAATCAAATCGTTAAGCGAAGGATCGCCGATAACTATATTAACTTAGTTTACTGCTTAAAATTTCAATATCTAGAGAAAAAGGTAGAAGGATCAGATAATGCATGGGTACTCATTAAATGTAATACGCTCTCCCCGAGAGATGCTTGATTTTTTTTTTCTTGATGTAAACGTATCAGTATCCTAAGACTTTTGATGTTTCTACCCGTCAAAAAAACTAGAATCTTTCGGTTCTAACACCAAATTCCAGCTAGAACTTGCGTGAATACCAATGATTCATATCTACTAGGTAGTCATCCTCGCGAAGCATGATGCTACTCGGTTCCCTAGAGTACCAAAGTTATCTAAAGTCTTTGTAATATTCTACGAAGGTCCGACAAATAGCATAGCAGACCAAGATGGAAATGAGGTAGCTTATGAAGAAAACACCCACCCTGACGAGTCAGCAGTTTAAAAGGTTCCGGAGATATTTTTATGTCAACGTCACGCAATATGACTGCGATGACAGGCAACCAACCCATGTGTATTTAAGGTAACGATTGTCGAAGCATCCGTAAGATAAGCGAGCTCTTGCGGCTCTAGACCCTTGATGCTGCGGTTAGTGTACGGTGACACACTATCGATTTCGTGACCAAATAGGGTTGGAGGAAATGCAGAGTAGGGAAATAAGCTGCTTACTTGTCCAGGATGTATGTTAGGCGAAGACGGTTGTCGTTGGGAGAACGTACGATGCGAAGTCCTCCTAACTTATCATGACTAGGCTTATCAACATTATGATGTTGGAATGGTGAGTGCTTATAGGAATTAGAAAGGGCGAGTTCGAATGTGAACATGACACCTTCGATGCAAGGGGTAACGAGGAAGTTAAAAAATCGTCTGATGAAGCATGGCTTGTGGGTTAGATATCAGCCAACATAGATTACACCATAGTGTTTCCTAGAATAAGCCGTCGGCAGACTTAGGACACACTATGCTACCGCCGTTGTGGCGAAGATCTGTCAGGTAGTTAATGCGCGAGCTAGTTTTGGGCCGGTCTGAAATGTGTAGCTCTAGCTTTCATGTCAGATGGCTCATCAACCAATCCAACACCCACACTCGTAAAGAAGCTATCGGTCTAGACCAAGTGGCTGGTAGTCAGAAAGCAACAATTCAAATCATTAGAGAGCTCACTCTAGCAACAAATCCCACGTTCATCATATCATAGTATATATACCCCCCTTTTAGTGCTCACGCATCTCACGCATCTCACGCAACCAATCCCCCAGCGACCCAACAACCCGGTACGCCCGAACGAGCAAAAGAAACACAACCCACGTGCAGGATGAGCGGTCAAACTTTCAACACACCTTGATCCCTAAACCGCACACGCCTCCGAAATCCTTGTCATTGGCCAGCACTCCGACCCAGCCCTCCGCATCGGGAATCCAGCATCTCTAGACCTTTGGGACCGGAATCCCTTAAAGAGGCAAGCAAGGATGGTGATCACATACCTACCTACCTTAAGCTATATAGCTACCTACCAACAGTGTACGCATACCCCATCTTACGCAACTCAGCGTCGTGTGACAACCGATCCCTGCCTACCTACCTGCGTCGCGGGAATAAGCAGCGTAGGGCTGGCAGTATCTACCAGGGAGGCTGGGAGGTAGGTAAGAAATACCTACCTAACGACCTAGGTGCACAGCCTCAAACTAAGGGTCCTTTTTTTCCATAATACCACCCTTCCAAAGTTGGTCAGAACACGTTTTTTTTCTTTCTTTCGGACAAGGTGCGAGCCGAGAAAAGCGGACGGGAGACACGGGCCTCAGCGGTTGGCTCGGGTAGGCTACCCACCTATGATTGAATGAGGCCTGCTGAGCTGACATTTCGTACGAGAGAGAAACACCTTCTCGCCCGAGCCACGCGCGTTGGGATGGATGGGGACGAGAGTAATTATCACCCCCGTGTCTTGGAGTAGGTAGGTACCTAGGTAGTGCGCCAGTAGGGAAAAAAAAATCGTTATTATGACGAGACATTGACGAATGCGCGTGAGATTGTGTGGGATGGTGGTTGACTGCTACGTGATCGAGGTTGACGTACGTCGCAGCGTGCGTAAGCAAGATGGAGTTTTGATCCGGATTTCGCACGCACGCATGAACCAAGTTCTGAGTTTCATGGTACACGCAAGCAATAGTTTCTAAATCAATATGAGGTTGTTCGCAAGAATGAACATTATTTGGGTATAGTATGCAATTTGATTAGAGTTTGTTATCCCCTTAATATGAACTAATATTCCAAGTCTCAAACAACTCGAGATATCCCATGCTAGATATTGCCAATGCCATAGATATGCAACCCTCACTGAAATGAAAAATCAAAAGCAAATGCAAGAAGCCGCAACGCCGTATGTGTATGCAAATATGATAGCCAACCCCTAACCCCTAGGACCATGTAAATGTGTAAAGAAATATGCTATTACTCCTTAGCCGGTAACACGAACCGAACCTTCTTCCGTAGTGGCCTCGCGGCCGGTATATCTATTGGTTGCGTCTTTCCCTCGTGACCATCTATAAGGTCTTCGACGCTCAATCCCATCTCACTCATAGTTTCCTTCTCTGGTTCCTCTTCGATAGAATATACGTCGGGACTGGGCTCACGCCATGAATGGCGTCGTTGAAGCGATTGGGTGGGCGCCCTTCCCCGGTTAGAGCGCCGAGGTGGTGCGAAACGCTTTTTTGGGCGCCCACTAGGTGATCCGACGTGAAACGAGGCAGGGGATAGTAGAGCCTCGGTAGTCTGCGATGTTATAGTAGATGTTGGTCTCGTCTGGTCAAAGAACTTCTCGAATCCAAATGGTAAAGACGTGTGACCATGAGGATGAAAGCGAATGTATTCTTCGTCGTCATCGTCATCGTCCTCCTCGTCATCATCCAGTACAGCACAGTCTGCAAGCTTGTCCTTAGGTTTGTACTTCCTAAGACCGTCGAGAGTCGACGGCGAGACAGTCCGGATGACCTCGCGAGGCTTGTTTGCATCTTCGATCCCAGCATCAAACTCGAAATCAAATTCGAGATCCTCCTCCTTTGGAGTTGCTGGCGTAAGAAAATACATCATAGGGTTTTCATTAGACGAATGGGCATCGAGCTCATCATCGTCTGTTGAGTTGGTGTCATAGTTATTATCGTCTTCTAACGATGGAGGAAGACGACTAGGACTTGGAGGCCAAGTCAGCTCCGACCGCCCGCGTACGGAGGCGTTGTTCGGTAGTAAAGGCATGGTGGTAATTATAAGAGATGGGACTAGGGACTAGAGGTTTGAAAGGTAAAGACCGAATCCCACGACGTGATCATTCCCGAAAATGTATGGTTGATAACATGAAGAAAAATAGAAGTCAGAGCCTTTTATGTTATCGTCATCGAAAGTCGCCGGACACGAGTCGGCTTAGAGGAGTTATGCTCGAGGCGAACACATAAAGCCGGCCAACCACCTCAGAAGAGAAAAGTGATAAATCGTGAAGCACAAAAGTAGCACCAACGTGGGAAGAAACAAAAAGAGCGGCGAAACCGCGAAATAAATAGTGCCACTAGGCAGAAGATGTCGAGCAAAAGTATTAGTCACCGGTGGGTTTAAGATGTTGCCTTGTGAGTCGAACTGGGGAAGATGGTGGTCATGCCTGAGGGATCCAGCTCTGAAAGGCAACCCTTCAGGACGTCGACGGGGAACTCATGAGCGGAGACGCTATCCTGTAGCGAATCACTCAAGGGCTGAGCTGTGGAAGGCTCAGACTACAATAATCTCCAAGCTGATATCCGTAAAGAGCATCACGCGTCAGAGATGGTGTGTGGACTTGAATTAAAGACTGGGTTGGTGGGTGGGGGTCACCCAAGATAACAAGAGCAGAAAGCCGGCTTTCTGAGACATCGAGGCCACCAACTTTGGCTGGGATAGATAGGCATCTGACAGTGCTGTATACAATTTACGAGCCGAAGCAGCCGCGATTCGACTGAATATGCAATTTGTGATTGCGACGCGACGTCTTGAGGCTCGTGAGGTTCCTTGTGATTTGATGGTAAATGGAGCTTGATCGAATTGACTTGCCTTCGGATCGACGAATACGTATGCATCGTACCTTGCATATTGAAGCTTAAGTGCGGCGCAGCCAACACCAGTTCGTTTTTTGAGGTTCAAGATGTTACCTTGACGAATCTTGACTCTCAAGTCGTCATTTTGGCAACCAAAGAGAACCAGATTAAGCGAGGTAGTATTCGATATACTCGCAGAAGCTATCATGGCCGTTGTTATCCGCGCTCGCACAGTTCCATGCTGTGTAATTTGACAAGACCGAAGGCAACGCTTGCAGGGAAGAAGATAGTCATCACCCTTCACTTGATATCAGGGTGATGGAGGCGGAGGCTGTGATACGCCATTCGCCCGATAGCAAAGCACACTATCACACTTGGATAAGTAGAAGATGTGCTAAGGGATGGTGTTTAGACTGTTTAGCACCTAAGGATTCTTGGTTTGGAGTAACACTAACCGTCCAAACACGAATGCATTGATAATTCTTTTGTACGGGTTTCCGTGTCAGATGACTCGAGACTTATCAACAGGAATGGGGAATTGTCTTGATTATGGTAGCAATAGGGTCGCAAATCCATGCCTATGCCGGCATTTACATGGGATTTGAGGAGAATTCGATGCGACCCCGGGCAATTCCGAGCAAACGACCGCCGGTCATCTCCTTGGCTTCTAGGTAACGTATTGTGAAAGAGTAACGTCAACTCGACGAGGAAGAGTTTTACTTTTTTTATTGGAAGAAAAGAAGATGCTTAGTCGATTATTTGACAGGCGCAACTGGTTAATCATGTTCTTAATTTAGCCAAGAGTTTACTGTTAGTGCAATTCTGTCAGGCTGTCTAGCGTTGCGTTATTCCGCTAAAACCTCCGTCGCTGCTTCTTCGTCTGTCTGTCACTCAGTGTCACTCGCCTTATGTGATCCCGTGTACAAGGTTGTAGTACCCTTCCTAGTAAAACTCAATGACGTCACTGAAATTATTATCGAGAGAATGAAGTATACGAAGACTCGAAGAGAAAAGAAGAAGGCAGAGCAAAATATAGGAGAGAGAACCCTGAGAATATGGTTGTAGATCTATAAAAAAAAACAATTTAAGTTTAGGCTGCAAAGTCCCTGCAGATCGTTCCTTTCGCATTATTGGACTGTTCGGCCATTGACTTCTCGAGATCTCGATTGTTGGTAGGGCTGAGGAAAACTGATAGGTGACCCCGGGGTTAATCAAAAGCAGCTAAAGTTGGTTTGCGACCGAGGCTTCTGACGCGATCTAAACCTTCAATCACGTGTTATATTCGCCTGATCTTTTTACATTTCACTGATTGCATTCTACTTTGAGTAATTATCAATCTTAACATCATTTTGATTTCAGGGCATATCCTTGTATTGCATTGGTGTAGTTGTATGCTCCCACACCTAGGTACTCACAGTTTTATCACAAACACTTCGCTGATGAATGCCGCCTAACTGACAGCTTATTAATGTAATTGATTAAACATGCTCTAGGGTTTGTCAATGACACAGCAGCGCATTGTCAGCCTTATGCGAACTAGAGATGATCCTCCACGATGTATATAAGTCATATCGGCTCATCATCCACCCTTCGTGGCTTGACTCGTTGCAAACACCCTTGCGTGAAGGATATTGACCGAGATGCCTTAGAATTACCGACCATACAAGTGAAGTCGGCAGCCCTGCTTATCAAATTCTCCCCGTCAAGGCATCAAGGTATCTCTCCTGATCGCAACATCCTAGGGTTTTGATCGGGCGTTCGTTCCTTGACTAGTCCAAGGCAGCAACAGGCAATTGGTGTGCCTAATAGGTACCCTTGGTCATCGACAGCTCCCCAGAACGGTACCAATAACAGTCTAGTAATTAACACCTTAGTAAAATGAACCCTACTGAGCGACTTAGGCATGTGTCTAAACACGAGGCCGTATAAACAAGCTTGTCTCGGGGGTCTTACCACTGATTGCCGCCCTATGCTAATATAAGAGCTCGACCACGCTTTAGAGGATAGGACAACGGTAGAACGCCTATTGATTCGTGTCCATGTGTTTGAATCTAGGAAATGGGCCAGCGGAACGACACGTAGAAACTGGATCAATATCAACACTCAATGAACGAACAGCGAGACCACAATACCAAACCAATTCCCCCATCATTATTATCTTGATACCTAAGATGGGGCGTTTGGCTGGGAAACGCCAGCTTCATTGTCGCCGGAGGACATTATAGGTTCCTCGAGAGCCTAAGGCCTCAAAGGGGGCAGGACCATAATAGGGGTCCATCAGATTTTGGACAGTCGGGGCCAGTTCTTCGCCGCTGTTCCATCTTTTCAGCACGGCACTCTATATTGCAAAGGATCACATCATGAAAGTGATCTCGTCCCGTGATTTATCCCCAATGCAGTTCAACCAACGTCTTAATCGATACCTCGGTTGGTTTTAAGCACTTCGTACTCAAACTGATTGTCGATCAAGCCAAAACCGAAGCTGTAGTCAACTATACGCTGTATTGCCGCCGACATTGAGGAGAGCCAGTTGAGGCCAACCCCTCTGGTTTGCCACGGAGTCTTTTCAACCAGCCAAATCCTTGGCGCATTGGGTTACTGATGTGTACATATAGGACACACTCGCTGTTTAATCTGTTAACAATGGTTCCTTAAATAGCCGCTAGAGCCTCAACTTTGAGAGCTTTGGGTAAAAACCTAGCGCCTGAGAGCCAATTATTGGTCCGAATAATATCCCAACTCATGTTTGAATGGCTATATCCTTTTAGAAGCCCAGTTGCACAGCTACTGCTACTAACCCGATACCGACCACGCGGGCGACTCTAAGTGGCGACCTGTCTAAGAGGCCGCAGTTCAGGGACCTCCCGTCCAAAATATTGGAATACGACTTCCAACTACTAGCGCTGTCTACGCACAACTCGACGAACCGCGCCCTAAAAGCGATGCTAAGATTCCACGTGGTATCCAGCTCGAGGAGTGAATGTGATAGGCTGCCCGAAGACGGTGGCAACACGCTTTACGAATCTACCGGAGTTTCAGTTTCTTGAATAGCAGCTTCTTTCCAGGCATCATTTTGTGTATGCGGTCTCACCGACAAGAGCATCAAAACTTGTTGCTCAATGCTTGGTCGTGATAAGAGAATTGTACAACGATGACATGTGTTCGTGTCCTTATGGCGTTCCACGATGAAGTGAATGAGCAACAGTTTTTTTTCTTCTTTTCGACATATCGGAGAATATTAGGACCTAGGTAATATCTAGAAGTTTACCTCAGTGGCGTTGTCTTCATTGATGATGTCTTTCTTAAACAGTGACGCGAGGTCTTTGGCTAGAAAAGCGGTGAGCTCTCCGGTGATGTGGTGTCCTACTTGAGAAAAGCAAGCTCTACTACCACTTCAAGGGTATTGGTCCAATTGCAGGGAAGACCCCACCAGACAACATAAGCAAATTGTACGTGGTACATTATCATGTATCGTGGGAATTATGCTGCCCGCCCAGTGCCAATTGTGTTTGACTAACTCGACGAATACTAGTCCAGATTCTCACCGAAAAATTATTGTGCTGCTGATTGACTGGCCTACAAAACCAACTCACGAGACGCGTTCCAGTAGCAAGACTGTCGTGTATGTGAGCCTCATACTCACATTGTACCAACACTTGCCACTTTTCGTTTCTCCTTTTTTTCTTGGGCGTGGTAAATTAGGGCGTCCGACATCCTCGGCGATCTGGTTAGCTTCGCAATTGACAACTTACCCCATGGGAGGATCACGCATCTATCCGTTTAAGTGACAGAGATTGTCGCGCTGCATCCACACATCCTTGTATCTGCGTCAATGCTTTGTTGTGTGCGGCTATGTACTTGCACTGTGGCTGGGAGGTGTCTTCTTGTACCGAGCCGAGCAAGACTCTCTCGGCTCTTACTATGCAAAAGGGAGAGGAGAATGTGTGTGTGACTCATAATACCCTACAGTACCGTCATGTTATGATAGCACCATTTTTATCTGCATTATGTGAGGAAGCATCCGTCTCTATTGTCTGTCGATACCAATTTTAGACGCAAATGGAATGAAATTGCTCGTGCATCTAAGAGATAATTCCAGCTTTATCATGTATTACCAGCCACTTCTTCTACATAAGGTGGAACGCCCATCTTGATCTGGGGAATATGGCGATTAGAGCTACATATCTAGTGGATGCCATCTGGACGCCAACTACCGTCGCGATGGAGTCCATTATAGCCATCCTAGAGCTAGCCTGCCTAGGTGATTAGCCCCCATAGTATAGATAATAACTACACGAATAGGGATTGGTCTAGACGGATGATAATGCATCGCTGGCACCGTCTCAGGCGGGATAGATTCACAAATAGGGAGGTCCAGAATACTCTTGGACCTGTTCAGAACCAATCAACTTGCATACGCTGGACGATGCTGAATTTTCTCGCCCCCTTCTATGTCTCGATCTGAGGAAGATCATCATCCCTATCAGGTCGTGTTTTCCATCCGAAGAAACCGTTTCGTTCCGAGACTGCGCGTTTTCGTGACCCTTTGAACGTGTGGGCTAACATTGGCCGTCTTATCGCTCGCTGATCTGATATCAACTATCAAGAGGACGAAGTGTGCATGCCATTGAGACATTGGGATACACTCAGCTATCATTTCGCCCTATAGACATGTTTGGTTGAATGCTTGGTATGTAGATATGCTCTTATAGATCCGCCAATGGCTCGATTTTTGCGTTGCGTAGACGGTAGAAGTCTGATTATCGATTGCGTATAGCAAAAATGCAGTGAAGCATAAGAGGTATGTAAAGCGAAGACGAGTAATTCGGTAACGAGATCTCGGTTTCCCAGGTCGAGGGTCACCTGTCTAGTAAAAGGACCGGCTTGGGATCTGCCAGGCTTCAAAAATTCGAATGGTTTATGCCCGATGGCGTAATACTATCTTCGTTTGGTAGTATAGCAATATTCGGAGTCCATATAATCTTCGGCGACAGAGGGAGGTGACTCCCCCGCGTGGTATCCCAATGCTATCGTTCGAACCCGGCTAATCCTATGAGAGACGGCGCTGGCTCCTAAGTATGCATGCATGCTGCACATTCTAACCGCGGTAGTCCAATGGTATCCATCCTCTTGGCTTCTTAGTCTATCAAAGTTGGGAATGGCACGAAATTGTGCGTTGGCGTCCCGTTTCTGCCTGCAGTCTCGCTCTCCCGCCTTGCCTACCAGCAAATAGCGTTCTGCGGAAGACACAGAATAGGCGTCATCGTCATCATCATTGCACGTTGTCCCGAGATCTCTTCCACCCTGGCCATTCCCAGCCATTGCTTTTCTCTCAAGCTCGCGTCAAGAATCATAAACGAGCAAACGACAAAATTAAAGCCGCACCCGGCATAATGTCGATAGGGATTGAATTCGCTCATTGAGGGAAAACTAACCTGCCTAGTTGTATTTCCCGGCGCCTTATTGGTACCCAAGGCATGAAAGATGTAATCGGGCATTAAACCCAGCACCTGATTAGATAGATTGACAGCGCTGCATCTGAACTTTTCTCGGTGGATATTGTTCTCTTAGCTCTCTGTTTCGCCTCCCAAGAAAACGGACGGCTTATTTTTGATACTCTTCGAACCTAGGTTCTCCATACTTGCACACATTTACACCCTTGCGATTGCCACTAGTTCAGGTGCATAGTCGACCTAGAGTCAATCACGGCCAACAGAAAGCCACGAGGGACAATAAGATCATCATCTTTAGAACCAAACGGTTGACGACTTTGCCCGCTACTAATCGTTCCTGGAAAAGGAAACACCTCGGTTACTGCAGTACAGGCTCCAGAAGCCTTTTTGAGGAAAGAAGAGAAACGCCGAGGGATATCGACAGGGGCCATCTCACCATTGAAGGGTATTATAATAATATAACGGAGAGAACGAACGGTGGCCATCAGTTTGACGAGGCGGCGTCTCGATAGGCCAAAATCGATCAGGAACGTCCTGATCCAAAAAGAGATTAGAGAGATTTTTGTGGAATATTCTGTCGCCTTGCGGGACTTGTGACCCACCGTTGGGTATCGTTACCGGCCAGTCCTTTTTTTTCGCCTGGATAATTTTTTAAAACAGTGATCTAAACTCCGTTCCCGGGTGGAAGTGTTGAATCCTTTAGAGGAAAGAGAGAAAAATAAACCCTGAAGAGGAATTTAAGGTGCCAAGCCCTCTTCCCATCTTCCGATATCTGCAAGCACTCAAGGGAAAAAGGGAACTTGGGAAAAGGACGAAGAAGAGGAAGGGGATTGGGGAGTAAAGAAGAATTCTCCAGTTTTCGTCTATCGATATTGAACATTATTACTCATATCGATAAAAACGTCGCAGTCAAGACCCCTCGTTGCTCGCTCGAGGAAACAACGGGACTCCCCCTGCTCGACTCGGTGCCACCTTACAACCATATGCACCTTCAAGGCTTGAAGCTGCCAAGTTACAAGTTACATACGACGACTCTTACATACAACATACAACGCATACATACCGGCACTGGCTGAATTGGGAAACCATTGGTCTCACACTTGCTCTTTGCGCTCGCTCGTTCACTCAATCACTCAATCTCGTCCTTCCACTTTCCTCCATCCATTTCCAGGACCCTTCCAATTCAAACTCCTGTTCGTCTTCTTACCCGCCCGTTGCTTTTCTTATCCACAATCACTTGCTTAAGTCTTGTGGCTCTGATCCATCTTACGCCTTTATTTTCCCCCATACAAAATACATACCTACATATACCTATCTGCAGATACCCACCCTCCATCGGCCTGCATTGGTAGATTGGGACACCTGAATTGTGCAACAACAGTATAATACGTACACGTTTTGTATTATATTGTATGTACAAGACAGTACCTCACTTACAGCGTGTACACCACACGTTTCTACACCGGCGCGAGCGCAGAAAAGAAAGAGTCCAGCCAGACACTGAAGTCAGCGGTTACCTTAGCTGCGTGCATATACTTGCATATACATCTTCAAGTATAGAGGTACTTCACCCATCCAAAGACGTCGCCCCCCCTTAAGTACCTCTATCAACCCGGCAACACCCTTCCTCTCCGTTTTCTATGCAGCATCCCCGATTCTTCATTATCCAATAAAAAAAATTCAGGAATAAGGGAAAAAAGGTCAACAATTTAAAAATTGGAAAAGAAAAGAATAGAAGAAAGAACAAGAAGAAGAAGACAAGTCGACAACTTTTTTTTTCTTCTTCTTTGACTACTGCAGGTCATTTGAATCCTTAACAAAAAAACCACTTCTATTTTTTTTTGCTACCCACGATCTTCCCCTTCAATCAATTACCTGATCGAATCCATCCCGACTTTCTGACGCTACAAGTCTCGCCCAAAAAACGTCTGTTCGCGGATCCCCACTCGACCTAAGCTGGGCGACTAGACCCATTCATCTAGTCTCCCTGTCTCCCTGTCTCCTTACCTACAGGCTACACCCCCCAGCCCACAGCCTACATACATACATCCATACAGACTGCTTCTTTTTTTTTTTTTCCGACTTTTCCAAAAAGCACTTGTCCACATTTCGTTATCAGCACTGTACGAGTAGCAGTAGGACACATCTGCCACGCATTCGGAAACCCACTTCGTTGGGTAGCAGGACAGCTCCGCCATTCCTGATTCAGTGACTGGATTCACTTATCAGGCCTCCATCCCCTACGCTCTCGGCATGGCGAAGAAGTCAGCTCCTTCTGTTGCTTATTTTGAGGAGGTGGACGACGACGATATTGCTCTTCCCGGCACCATACCAAAATACGCCCGCTCCACTGCACCGAGCAACAGTCCTCCTAAAGAAAAGCCTAACACCAGCAGATCACGCAGAGATTCTTTCCATCGAGAATCCAAGGCTCCCATTTCCTCCTCAGACTCCGACTCAACCGAACCTCCTGTGAGGAGAGATTCCAAGGTCAAGATGAAGGGCGAAAAGAAACGTGACCGGCGCGAGTCGCTTGTCGTCAAGCAGCAGCGACCTCTCCCTCGCTCCCACAAGACAGCACCACCGCCCTCATCTCGAATTTCGGACGAGTCGTCTTACTACGGAGTTCACCCGCATCAGACCGTCGCGCCAGCGTCTTCCGCTAGACCCCGTGCCCGCACCAGACCAGAGTCTTACTATGGCCAGCGCCCGCCTATCGCAGGATCAGCCTATTCTCACCAAGGGCCGCATTCTCAACCTTTTCCTCCACCCGCATTCCCCCCCGGTCCATGGATGGCCGGCGGCCCTCCCCCTCCAATGGGCCCACCACCACCGCATATGGGACATGCGATGGTCCATCAGCCCATCCCGTCTCCAGGCTACGGAGATTTGAATCCAGGTAGGGACTTGGCTTCACGATTCCGACGTCCATCATCGGCAATGGGTTTCCAACCGCCTCCCCCCAAGCCTCTTGAATATGATCCACCGCCGGTCAAGGAAAAGGCACTCACACGAAGAGCTTCGGCCGCGAGAAAGGCTAGCAAAGACCACGGCGACAGTCGGCGGATGCCTCCACCACCAAGACCAGCTTCTACCCAGCCCAATCGCCTTTCCTTCCGTCCGCCGCAGCCTTCTCATGTGGCATCCCGACGTAAATCCGTAGGGTTTGACGAGGGTGATATGGAAGGCGATGATGGTATGTACAAGGCTGTTGCTCGACGGGAGGTGGAATACGGGTCTGGTGCTCTTCCCTCTTCACGACCGAGGCGCCAGAGCTTCGGCGAGGAATCATTCTATGATATCAACAACTCTTACGAGATGGAGCCGGCGTCGCGTGGCCGACGCGGCTCATTCTACAATTTCGAGGAAAAGCTCCGTGATGCTTCTTCGTACCAGGACCATGTCAGTGGACCCGGTACAGCATTGACTAGCGAAGCTCTCCGGCGTGTCAAGAATGAGGGTAGTAGCCACTCAACTCGTAGCAGTGCCAGCCGTGACGAGAGTGATTACAAGCAGTCTGCGACAACACGGACCACCAGAGACAGTGACGGGGATGATGATATTACAATCAAGCTCCCTATGGGCGCCGTTATTGAAGTTGGAAATACCAAGATTCATTGCAGAGATGGTGGCGATATCAACATTGGACGCAACAACAAGGACAACAGCAACAACAACAACAACGGTGCCTCCCGTGGTGGTAGCGACCATGCACCTTCTACCTCCAGTGATGAGCGTAGTGAGCGGAAGAGCCGAGGGGATCGGGCAGCAACGCGAACCCGGACCGGATCGTACTCCAGGACACGCCACACGGCGCCGCCCATGTACCCTCACCCTCCACCTCCACCGGCTTATCCCTACGAATACGATGATCAATACGATACTCCCTCTCATTATGATGCTCGATCTCATTACGATACTCGATCTCATTACGCACCCTACTTGGACTACCAAGACGATGACGAGTTTTACTACAGTCCCTAAACTGGGCAAATCTATGATATTTATGTTTTGATCTGATTTGATTTGATTTGATTTTTGGACAGCGATTTTGCTTGTTATCATTTACGTTTCGGCATTTTTCAGCATACCGTGCAATCTTGTGTCTTTCCATCCTATTATATCCTAGTGCTACATTTTCGATGGTCTGAGCTACCGACAAAAAAGACGAAAAGTTATGGATACCCCAAAATGGATCAGAAAAGGCATGCAGATCGAGGACGCGCACATGTTCTCTTCTGTCGGATTTTCTGTGGTTGGAATTTCAACTATGTATACGAGGATACGAGTGGATGAGGACACACGAACGATGGACTAGGATATGGACTTTACTCGGAACGATGGGGAGGATGTGTATGTGGCTGTGTGGGACCGTTGTTGAGCGCGTGTTGGCTTACGTTCTAATCTCACACGGAACTTGGATCCTCTCGGCCCAATTGGGGAGTAGGGAGGAGACGCTGTTCTATTTTTGTCTTCTTTTTCTTCACAGGAACTGGCCGTGCCATTGCTGTTGTGCGATACCCTTTGTGCTTTGAAGCCGAGTCATTCGCATTCACGTGGCGTAAGAGTTGGAATGATAGAGAATCTAATCTGCTCGGCAAATGAAGTTCGCACTTCTGTTGGCAGCGGGACATATTTACCCTTTCTTTTCTGTTATCTTTCCGCAAGCGATGGGAGGCTTTACCGTCTTCCTTCGGTGCGGATTATTTTTGTTGGATATCAAGCTTGAAGCTGGGAATTTGTTTGCATCTTAATTGATTTGTTTGGAGCAAGGAGGATATTGGACGGTTGATTCGCCTCGATCCTCGTGGGAGATGACACCCCGACTTGGAGTGGGACGGGTGGAAGGCCAACACGCGGAGGATGTTGTCATGATAGTACGATCTGGGAATGGCATTTTGAAATTTCTTTGGCTCAAGTAGGTAGTTCCTTCATGGTGGATCTATAGATAGATTACCTGCGTTTTTGATGCGGATGGCCATGGTGGTGTCTACACGGATTAGGGTATACCCTTTCTCTCTATGTCAATGAAGGAACTACATCAAATATTTTGATCGTCTCCCTGTGAACAGCCGACCTACCAGATATGTCTTCCCGTGCTACCGAAAGTGACTGACGACGCAATGCGTGCCCACACGAAGGAGCCGGTTGGTTGATCAGCCCATTCTCGAAGCTGCCGCGGAATGCAAGGTAGGGCAAGGTTTCCCCACGCAGATCGTGCCACGTCTTTTTGCGTCTGATGTATGAAACTGTCGTATGTAGAATTTGCCACTCCAATCGCTTAGTAACATAATATTTCAACGCATTATCGTCTGACTGTAATCATGAGTAAATATCATTGTATTTGATAAATCCTGGTTCGGCAGCTTGTCGCGAGGATTTGTCGTGATAGTGACAGATGGATGGACGAACGGACGGGACTGACTAACTCCTGACTTACGACCATCTACCCACTTTCTTCACTGGCTGGTCAGACGGGTTAAGGGGTGTTGCTCGTTTCATCGCTCTGAACCACGATTCCAGCTACGCTATGTCGATCCGGGAGTTTGGTTTTGTTGAGATCTACGTATTCTATGTATGGATTACAGTACATACATACCTACAGTACCTATGGGTCTTTGATAATAGCTTGATGATGGTTTATTCTTAGAACGAACGCGTACAAGGACCTACGATGCTACTAGCTCGGGAACGAATCGTATGGAGAAGACTTTGGAGTTGCAGTGTACTTCAAGATACTTGAAACAATGCTTTGGATACATGGACAAAGCAACGGAGCCAGTAGCCCAAGTGAGAATAGAAATTCCGCCTTGGTGAGCGAAGGAAGTTACCCGCGGCGCCTATCTATCATGCAAGGTGGAACAGCCAAGCGAAGCATCGTGGCGTTATTCGAGGTAGGGGAAGAATAAAGCTGGCGCCCTGGCTTCCCGCTGGTTCCGATCCCTCGGATTAATCAATGCCCAAGCTGGTGGGTTTTTGTGTTCGAGCGCCTGGAAAGACAAGGTCAATCTGTCAATCGTGCGTGCTGCCGTGATGTGGGCGGACTTATTATGTTCGATTTACATCTGCTTCTCCATAACCAGTATCTCAAACTCAGGGGAAGGGAGAAATGTGAAACAAGAAGATGATCTCCCTCTTCCCGCGTCGAGCATATTATTGCCTAATAACGAAGTCTGACAACGAGAAACGGAGTTGCTGCCATTTGATAGGTTGGTTGGTTGGCTTAATTGCTTGCTTATTCGCCCATTTCGTCTTCTCTCGGGCGGCTAGTGATATCAATTGGGTTTTAGAAGAGCAAAGCAGATTACCGAAGATAGAAACATGTCTCGACATGTAGAGCAGTGGAACGTAATGGATAATGGTGATGTTGCGTACCGTATGTTAGATACGGAAATACTCGGTATAAATCTGCATGAACTGAGCCCTTTAATTAGGTACTACGTAGGTAGTAAGGTATCGTGACAATCCAACATTAGTCCCTTGTCCTTACCAAGCATAGGTAGACGCTAATAAATGACGACGCCTTCGATTGACGGGAGAGCAGGTTAGTCGGCAGTGGGATGCACCAATAAAGATGCGAATTACCTCACATTTCCTGTTGTGGTCGCGATAAAGATGCTGTAACTTGCAAGCATCACCAGACGTTGGAACTAGTTGCTTGTCAATTAAATTAAAAGATAACGGCTTGAAATGCGGATGGTAGAGACCTCGATGAGATGACACCCACCAGCGATTCTCGGCCCCGCAACGGCTCGGAACCTTGATGGACTTGGACTAGGCCTAAAGCAGCACGCCACCACGTTAAGCCCCACTTTCCATTTCGGGACATATTAGGTACCTGTAGTATTACCTAAGGAGGTGGGACTTCGCTGTTGCTGGGTCAATTGGATCGTTGTTGACTTTTGACATCATTTACCAACCTCCCTGCCTATGTCCCCAGCCACAATTTCCAACTTTTAACGCCGTGTGCCATAGAAACCACTAGACAACCGACTCCATTGCAACGAAGCAACAATCTTACCTTTCTTTTCATCTCAATCAATATTGATTTTTCATCGTTGGTAACATTCTCGGTGTGCAGTAGTCAGCACGTAGCAACTGCCACTACCCAAATTCACATTCCACTCCTCTCGTGCACTTTAGCTTGCATCGAGAAGGAGAACGATTCATTTGAGAGATACCCTTTTGCCATCGACTTGGCTGGGGGTTCTAGCAACACCAGCCGAGTGTAGGTTTAATTGCACTGAACTCAATTACATTCCAGACCTGCATCATTTACGCCTAACAACCTAACCCAAGTCATCATCCAAGATGGCACCTCTACTTCCGAGCCTGGCTGCTCATGCCCGCAACCTACTCACCACGGCACGAAGCGCAGCCAGCGACATTGCTGCACGTTCCTCATCAAATCTACCCACGCCAACCGAAGCCATTTCGCAACTAGGCCCCCTAGCTGCTCGTTCCATCCTATTGGCACGAGACGACTCGGACTCGGACGACACGACGAACAAGGTCGACCCATCCAAGGGCTCCGTCAAGCCGCAAAGCATCAACAACACGTTTGTCTTTGTGCTCTTCGGGCTGATCGGGGCGGCCTTTGTGTGTGGCGGGATCTGGTTTTTCTTCTGGGCTAAGAACGGCGGCTTCTACTTCAAAGAAGACGACTGGGAGGAATACAAGTCCACGGTGCTGCGACGCAGGGGCCCCAACGGCACCATCCTGTCCGGCGCCACGCCTACCACGCAGCTGGGCGGCGGATCCGTGTACAAGGATGTGGACGACGGGCGGACCGAGTACACGGGCGGACTGACGCAGATGACGGGCGACACGGGGGACACGGTCAGCACGCTCACGGGCATCACGGCCGGGGCGTCGGACATAACCGGGCGCGAGAAGCGGCGGCAGAAGCGAGAGCGCAAGGAGCGCGAGCGCGAGAAGAAGAAGGACCGGCGCAACCGCGAGAAGTCCGGGCGCCGCGTGGGCGAGGACGGCGTGCTGGTGGACGAGCAGGCCGAGGCGGCGGCCAAGGACCAGCTGCGCGCGTACCGCAACGAGAAGGCGGCGCGCGTCGGCGGCATCAACAAGCAGGCCGAGGGCAGCGAGTGGGACGGCAGCACCAACCAGGACAACTCGACCACCGCGGGCAGCGACCTGCTGAGCAACCGGCAGAGCACGCCGACCAACACCCCCACCAAGAAGGACCGCGAGCGCGGCGAAAAGAGCGAGAGACAAAGCCGCGCCGCCGGTGGCATCCGCAAGGTCTACAGCACGGCGGACCGCACCGCGCACCGCGAGGACGAGCGCCTGCGCGCCGAGGCCCGTCGGCTGCGCGAGAAGGAGCGTCGCGAGGCAGGCGGCAAAAGCGGAAGCGGAAGCGGCAGCGGCTCGGGAGACGTCCATCGAGGCTTCAGCTTCCAGCGCGCCAAGGTCAACAACCATCCCACGACGGCGGCGGCCAGCGCCGTGTCGTCGTCGGTCCGCGAGAGCACGATCGAGGAGGAGGAGACGCCCAGCGCTGTCGACGAGAGCCACGACCACGACCACGGCCACGGAAAGTACCTCCCGGCGCCCGGCGGCTGGCAGAGCGAGGTCGGCACCGAGTCCGATGTGGGCACCAAGTCGTACCACCACGTCATCCCCGGTCTCTCGCCCAGCACGGCTGCTGGTAGCAGCAGCAACGTTGGCAGCAACGTCGGCAGCTCGAGTGACTACGCCGAGGAGAAGCGACGGAAGCGCGGTACGGGGCGGCATCGTCGGGAGTAGGGTTTGGCTCGGTTCGGTCAGTTGGTTTCTAGTTTGATATTCACCATTCTATGATTTTGCTGCTGTTTCTTTTCTTTCTTCCGACGGCGGCGAGTTCATGGTTTTACTTCTGGGGATGCGATGCGATGCGATGCGATGCGATGCGATGCGATGAAGGAATGGCGGGTTGGTTGGATGGATGGATGGATGGATGGACGACACGAATGCATCCCTCTTTATTTTCTTCACAATGTCAGCTACGCAGCATCAGTCGATTCCAAAATGGCCTCTCTTGCTGGCGGGAAACGAGAAAGTCAGGACAGGACAGCCAAGAGCTGTGAGTGAGACACATGATAAAACAATGCCTACCTACCTACCTATCTACCTACCTTTCCCAGTTTACGTTTGCCTGTATGACCAAACGAGGTAGGCATGTGGCAGACAGAAAGAAATTCGACAGGGCAGTACAAACGGCGTTACGATTGCATTAGGGGAATGGAATATGCCTTAGGATTTTGGTCTGTTTCGGCGGCGTCCTCGTTAATTAGCCTACCTAGGTAGGTACTTACCTATTAGATAGCACTCAATCGATCTTGGTCAACGATGTATGTATGTACGAAGAACGATAAATAACAAGGCAATATGCGAACGATCTATCCAAATACTTGGCTGTGATATGTTGTACATTGTGACCTCAATGCTTCAAGTACAGTATAATATAAGATAAAATACCTCAACCATATCGCGTTAGTATTCACAAAGCATAAGTAAAATATCATGTCATCGTAGTCGAATATTGTACTTTTATTGCGTAGATCGAGCTATTAAGTAGGTAAACATGATACCTAGGTAGATAAGAGTAAATAAAAAACGACCTCGCAACGTGACTCAAACCATAAATATCCAAAATTTGATTAATGATAGACGTCGAAACCAACAAGTAACGAGAGTGGTGGTGATGATGAGGAGTTGGTTAGGTAGGTAGGTAAGGAGGTATCCATAGGTCGTGATCCCAATTTGATTTTTGGATTACTCGTGAGAAATAAATAATATCGTAACTTCATAATGAGTCTTTAAATTCGTACGTCATTCTGTCTGTGTGCGTTTTTGGGACCGCCCTGTATGCAAAATGTGTAATACCCTTGAGCCAATCACTCAGCCCAGGCTGGTGTATGGCTTTGCATTTTGAAAACGGAAAGCGAGAAATTGAAATCTTCAGTCATGCAATCGATGCGGACCAAAGTGCTGTTGTTCCAGTCTCTATAACGTGCAAGCTGTCGTTTGGGAGTGGTGGCAACGGTGCGTTGTCGGAAGTTAAACGTGATTCGTTAAATGTAGTATACTTCCTTATTTCCTAGTAGATAGGTAGCTACCAGGGATGACGGGAAGTAGAACGTGTGGGTGATGTCTTAAAACGTATATATGTGAGATTGGCGCTGCCGAGCGCCGTCGATGGTTTTTGACCATCGGGGAACGTGATGGTGTATATAACTGAGGTATGTTTTGTTGTTGGAGTGGATAGGGGTTATCGCCTTGGCTTCCTCGATGATCGGTGCATCTTTTTATTCCAGCACTCGTTAACCGCGTAGCGGACTTGATCAAAATCTCTCCCAGCAATCGAGCCGATGAAGAAGACCTTCACATTGTGTTCGATGGTAACTAACTTGGAGTAGTTGACGCGAGACTCCCTGGCGAGCGTCTCGCCCTCTGCATAGACTTGAAGAGCCACTGGGTCGAATCCTAGCTCGGGCTCGTTCTTGAGAGGTCTTGGCTTGTGCCCAGCCATGTAGATGATGCCATGCTTGTTGGGTCTTACACCCTTTTTCAGACATCCTCTTCGGTCGTACGTCAAAATCGGTCTATGTTAGGTACTTATGTAAGTGGGATATAACGTGGAAAATAAAGATGCATTTGCTTACACGCATGTACTGTGGTGGCTTTCGTCTGTCGTGACAATGATAAACCTACGGAAGCCAATATAGAACTTATTGCCGGCCGCATTCCTCCTTCTAGTTACGTCGGAGATTGGGTCATCCGGACCGGCTTGGCCGACCTGACCAAGAGGTTCTGACCAGAGGATCTTAAATACCTGGTTAGCTGGTTAGCGAACGGACAATTCTCTCGAACCTCGAGTAGGGTTACGTGGACTTACTTCGCCGGGTTGGAACTTGGAAGAATGCTCTACTCTATAACCTGCTCAATCATTAGTAAAATATAATGTTCGTAAATATCAGAACAAGCTTACGACTATCTAGCATTTCCGCATCTCCGGGTGTCCCCTGAATATACGATGCCGCGGGCGAGAATATAGTCTGAACAGGTGAGCCACCCCGCGGTGTTGGTGCATCCTCTGGATTCGTAGGTGGTGGATCTATTTAAAGTATTAGTTACCTACCAGTTTGGCAAAACTGGATGAAGCACTGACTTAATTCGTAAGCATTGGGATCAACAGTGCCAGACCAAGAAGATGTGGCTACATCGGCCGCGTTAGCCGAATACGACGGTTCACCTGCTTTTGAGGTTCCATAGTAATCGTTGTGACTTCGTCGAATAGCTTCGTTGTATGCGACGTCTTCGGCATTCTGGGTTTCCTCAGTATCATAACTGCTCCCATGTGGTTCTGCAGCATGCACAGTTGAATTAGATGTAGCAGATTCAGCGCTTAAGTAAACAGAATCAGGATCTAAAAAAACATTAGTCCTTTTTTTCTTATTGGTAGGTACTTATTATGCCTTACATTGCTGCTGCGTTCCTTGATCATAACCGTCCGGCGATAATTGCAACCCATTGACAGCTTGGGGTGTGATGCCATTTAGTGAGGAGTCGCCATATCCGTCTACCTGCTCAGTCTTAAGAGACTTTCCTTTTCCCTTGTCGCTTTGCTGCTGTGCTTGCAAATCGCCTAAGTAACCACTAGAGTCTTGAGGCTGGCTTGCATCATGAGTATAGGCGGTAGGGACAGCGGCATGATGGGTTCCGTATTCGAAAGACTGGCCTGGATCGTAGGAGTTTTGGTCGACAGCAAGGTTTCGGACCCCCTCGGCTAATTCATCTACGGCATGATCGGAGCGTGGAATGCTTTGGTTAGGGACATTAGGGAGGCTTGCTCCAATCCACTGGTACTCTAGACCTATTGAATGCCTGGTCAGTACCAACCAAGCCGGAATTCGTCGAACATCAAGGACATACCATTACGACCCTCTCGTTCCTGGTAATATTGTTGATATTGGTCGTGCCACTTGGGTTCGCTCCAAGGGCGCGACGATTTTTGCTTATGCTTCGATCTTTGCATTGTGACATTTTGCAACTTTATTTCTCATTTGGGAATGCCGATGGGCAAGGGAACGCGCGCAAAGTCTAGGCCGTGGACGGCGGCAGCATTCACGAGCAAACCGGAGGAAAGAGATAAACCCGATGCGAATTGAGCCTTAAATCAGTTATGCGGCTCTGCCTCGGGTGCGTTTCCTTCGTCTTTAAAGATATCCCAAGCCCTCGCAGGGCCGAGCTTAAGTTGAGAAAACGGCCAAGAGTGTGGGACAGCTTTGTAGCACACTACGCCAACGCGTTAAAGTGTCCCTAAGGACGGAAGACAATCTATCTAATCTGACCGCTCGAAGTCACACTTTATGCCTCGTGATGTGGTTGGCTAAAGGTCATTGGCCCCGACAACTTCGCGGCAATAAAAGATGCAGTCCTTTTCGCGAGAGTCAAATGGCGTTGACAATGTGGGAGTGGGAAGATGAACGAGCCAGGGATCGTAAAGGATCTGGAATTGGAAGTCGAAGACCCGGGTAGGAAGCGAGTATCATGTAGGCTTGAAGTGGGCAGCCAATCATCGGAGGGGATGGTAATGGCTGCAACCTCGGTGTTGGTATGACTGACGGAGGGTCTTCTTTTTCTTGAGGTTTTCCAGATAAGACGGGAACATTCAAATAGGAACGAGGGCAAAGCCGCATCGAGGATGGTATGCGGACGATGCCGGAGGAGACGGAGAAAAGGCAGCAAAGGCAGATGGCGGTCAATGATCAAGATGGGAACACAAAAGAGAACCGAGACATGCTGTCGCGACGGAAAGCGACATGAACAATAATAATATTGTAGAGAGAAAAAAGACACTACTAGTGTCAGTATGGCATGGTTGGAAAATGGAGAGAGAGGGGGTGTGGTGCGTTCTTATCAACTTTTTCGAGAAATTCCAATCCTCACTCCCCTGAAGACTCGGCCCACCTCTCGTCTCCTCTGTTATTGCTCCCGGTCCTGATCTTATTATTACTTTACTCTCTCGAGAAAAGCGAGAGAAAGAGTGAGCGAGTGAGTGAATGAGGGTCTGGGTCCTTCAAGGGTCCTCAAAGGACCGTTTTGCTTTTCGACAAGGGGAGACAAGTGGAGGAGAAGCTTTAACCCTCTGCAACCCGACGAAAGGGAACAGAATATCAAGCGTGGACCATCAACCAGAGGCCACTTGGCGTGACTTGGGATGCCCACTAATACTACTGCAGAGTCCGTTGTAGCAGCCGCAAATGGCCTAGCCAACCGGGCCAGCGATGTACTACGCAGCAGCTACGCAGCAAATATATGCAGCGATGGATCCAGTTCCAGTCTCCATATTCCAAACCACACACCCCACGGCCGGCCGGCGGGGGTGGGGGGTGCGAGGACCGGAGGAGGGTGGGTTAGGAAGAATCGGCAAGATGCATGTTAAACGACAAGATGAGGCTCTTTGCGAAGTACCGCCTAACTTGGTGTACCTTGTTGTAAGTTGTAAGATGGGGGATGATCGACTGCAGGCAATGGAGCCTTCGTTGCCTTGGGCGGTGTCATACATATGTGTAGCGTCGGGCTTCGAGAGTCATCCATGGTCCGACATTAGTTAGATACGCGGCCACGATTCTTCTTGTAGGCGGAGCCCGGAGCTAAAAAGGAGTACTGCATGTAGGTAGGTACAAATGTATGGAGGTATCAATGTAGGTAGATTTAGCTGAAGGAGGATATGGAGTTTGTGTGAGATTCGGTTTTGTATCGGTTTCCTATTTCGATAAATTTAATGCAGAAATAAAGAGACCGGACATGGACTGAGACATTCAAGGTCAAGCAAGGTTAGGTAAGTTTTTAGTTGGGGTAGGTAGGTATTATTCGTAAAGTGCAGGTGGAGTTAGTGGGATCCGGGGCTGGCGGAATCGGGAGGCGTCGCCTGCCCTGGATTGCCTGTGTTGGGTTCTGCTAGAGGGTCCAGTACTATGTAGAGTCTATGTGGTAGAGAGGGGCAGAAGGGGCAGAAAGGACTTGGAGGGTCTTTTTACTGGGATATAGTAAGTTCCGACAGGGCGCCACGTGCTAAAGAGTCGCCTGTCGTCTGCCCAGCCTGCCAACCTAGACGGGCTACTGCAAGCTATTAACGATCAGCTACAGCGATACGCGGTTGGGCTTGTGTAACTGGGTACAGTACCATGCCTCACCTCGAACCTTTTCCGCGTAATGGTTTTTTTTCTGTTTCTGTTTCTGCCCTTGTGTTCGTTCACTCAATCAAAAACATCCTCTCGCATCACTTCCGCGTCACCTGCTTACCTATCAATTTCCGTCCATAGAAATTAATACCAGCCTCATCTTCGATATTTATAATACACGTTCCCGCACCCTTTTTTTTCTTCTTATTTACGATGCCGCAACGGATATGCCAAATGACATCCTCTGAATGGCTGCAAGCATCGATTCTCGTCATGTAAATCTGGCCACACTACCCAGGTATCCTCTAACCCTTCCCGACAGCTTCAAGTCTTCTTCCTCCGAGCATGATGACTTTCATCATGACGTATACGACCGATCCGCTGTGTCTAGTAGCCAAGCATCCATCATGTCTACCGAGGAAATCCCACTTGATTTATCCCGTACCTTGACAACCGGTTCCGAAGGCTGGTCTGAATCCGGAGACGGCGATGACGACTCGTCCGTCACATCGGATACTTCCCACGCTCGCATTTCTCGTCGACCGCATTTTCCCCCTATCCTACCCTCCGTAAATTCATCTTCTAGTATCTCCAGGAGTCTGCCTCAAAAGTTGGCAGCCACCATTTCCGCAGCCGAAGGACCTGGTCGCCCACCAACCCCAAGCAAATCTCAGTCACCATCTGCTCGCTTCCGACGTGTGAAGTCACCGCCGCTATCTTCTCAGACTCAGAGAAGCTCTCTCATTTCTGATGCGCTGCGTACCAGCTACCCTTCAGGCTCGCAGATCCCATCGAATCATCTTCACGGACAACCAGGCCGGCTGACGCGACCAACACCACATGGTATCGACGAGATTCTTTCCGGAGGGAAAGGTTATACTAGTGCCGAGCTACGTAAATTCAAGCCACACGCCTGGAAAGGCTTTGAAGTAGAAAGTGACGTGAGTGATGACGAGGATGATCGGTCCGGGTTGGCCAGCTTCGACGAGGATGATGATGAGGATGATAATGATGATGATTTGGATGATATGTCTAGTCGCGTTTCTCATGGTCTTCGACGGCTAGCAGGGCGTTATTCGAGACTTAGAGATAGGCGGACTAATCTTTTGGAAATATTTGATGGCATCCGCCTAAAACGAACCCAAGTTCAAGATCTTCGTCAAGCCAAAGATGAAACTAGCCTCGCCTTTATGACTGCTGTGCAGGCCATACTTCAGAACAATCCAAATCTAGACCACCTATTCAAAAACATGCAAAACGCCCAGCTGAGATGCCAGGAAGCCGAGCAGCGCTTCGACGATATGCTGGACGAGCTTCAACATGGCGAAATCGAACTAGAGACAGAAGAACGACGATTCTACACAGCGGCTGCAGGCATAGACAGTGATGAGTCTGACGACGACTCTGACAGTGAAACCGGTTCCCAGGCTTCGGATAATTCAGTCTTGCGGGGAATTACTGGCGATCGCCCAGAAGATATCCACCCTCTCTTCGAAGAATTGCGAGAAGCATCTAGGAATATTCAACTGGCTAAAGAGCTTTTAGTGAATACACAGATGAAGAGAAAAGCTCTTAGCCTAGCAAAGTCTCATCTGTTGGCTCCTGATAGCATTAAGTTGCTAGAGAAATATGGAGATGCTGGCAAGAGACGAGCCTTGGAACTAAAAAGCTCTGGCGTCATGTCGGAAGAGGATATTGAGATGCTACAGGATTACGACCGGTTGGAGCGGAAGGCTATATTCGATATTGACCGTTTTACAAAAGAGGCTGTAAGGTTGGAGCAGGAATGCCGCGAAAAACGAGTCATGCCCAAGAATACCCCTTTCCAACAAGAAGGGTTTGGGTTTAATCCTATTCACCACGACGACATTCACCTAGGGGATGAGATGTTCGAACGACCCTTCGCAAGAGGAAATCCCAAGACACTGGCACATCCAATATTCCCAAAACTACTATCCAACCCCACACATTTACTAGAGCCGTTTCCGATGACGGCTCAACAGGCACTCCGGATAGCCATATCGCTACCTCCTGGAGTGTCGTCCCGTCAGAAGCACATTGGCGACGCAGCTCGTGAGGTCACCATCCACTCGTTGCTCCAGGAAGCCAGGGATGGAGATAAGACGGACTATATCAATCGTTGGCTGCTTCACAAACTCCATCTATCCCCTATAGAAGCTGAGCTCCTTTGGTCTACCTTCCATTCCCGTCTGAAAATTCTCAACACGGCCAGGTGGCAACAAGATGTACTTCACCTGTGGTGGAAAGACCAGGCAGCCAACCTTCCGCCGTCTCAGTTTGAGGGCTATGAAGGTCGCAGCTCAGCTTCCATCAATCCCAGGGCGGATTTACCATCGAGATGTTATTCTGACTCTGGCCAATTAGACCATATGAGGCTCTGGGATGTCGAAGACGCCTGGGGCTAGAAATGCATATGCTATTTTTATACTACAATTTTCTATTATATAGCCACTTTGCTAGTGGCTTCATTCGATTTGTCATTTTTGCAGATTTCCCGGGTCTCGTGTTGGTTTTGCGGTGTGGGCGCGGCATGCGCATATACTCTGGAAAAGATTGACTCACGGACTCCATATACCCCTTGTGCGATTTGACTTCACTGCGGAGTTTTGACCATTGGTTGGGAAAGGATAAGACTGGATTACTCTCTAATTTATCTACAGATACCAACTTATGGGAGGAGTCTGGCTGTACAACTTAGGTGCGTCTGGATATACCCTAAAGTCCCAGTCTTTAGTCCAGATCGCGTTGGCTCAGAACGAGATGTATCACAAAATCGGCCCCTGGGAGGACAAACTGATTATTTAGAATATTGGCTCTGGTCTCATTTACATACATTGTACTTACTTCGATACCCCATATCCCATATCACTTTTGTATCTCTACCTATCCCTTACTTGTCTCTAATCTACACGATGTCCTTGGATAGGTCACCTTGAGGTGGTGAGACTAAACTAGTTCAACGGGCCGTTCCACCCGGATAGGGCACCTAATTGACCTAACCCTAGTAGGGTGTGCGGTGTGATGATCCAGCCCACTGATCCAACAAGTAGGCTGCTCGTATTCCACCAATCTTCTATTATCTTGATGCGGGGAACGAGAGAGAGACCTCACTAGGAGGACAACCACCAACCAATTACTTGCCACAATGGTTCCCTGCGAGTTTGTATCTTTTTCGAAAGTATACCTCAGTCTCGCAATGTGACATGTAGTGCTTACGTTACACAGGGAGCGAAGGATTTCGATTACCGCAACATCATCTTAGAAGATCAGCAAATCATCGAGGCGGCCAAACAGATCAAGAGACGTCGAAATGCTACAAATTGAAGTCGCAAGCTCTTACTTCGTCTTACGCTATATCCTGCCTACCGTTCCCTTGAGAAAGGCAACATAATGCAGCACGACCATTTTCGCCATTGCTCCGCGTAGCATCCAGCCATAGCTCCGAAGTGAGAATGCCAAGCACCGCAGGATCTGTCTTGCCCAGATGTTACACCAATCCGGCCAATGTTCAATGCTAGACACGGGTCATCTGGCTTTAAGGACCGGAGTGACTTCTCATGAGGAGGGCCGCGGCACGCCGTAATACGTCCATTCTGCTTTACGGGATGCGGAACCTGCATCCCCTAGTGGAGGGACTAATATTTCGAAACATGTATAGCATGGTGGTCCGCTACCTTCTTTTTCACCACCCTCCACGTGTGTGTCTTAAGCGAAAGGGCAGATATAGCTAAGGTATACGATAAGACCACACCCCTCTCAGCCTGTACGACCCAAACTGCAGCTTATGCACGTCTCGGTGGGGGCCGACGAATCGGAAATTTCGGCTCTTTGAAAATTCAGGATTGCAAATATCAGAAAAGGGTTAGTCGGGCCATCAAACAAGCACGAAAGTATGCGAGACCGCGACTTGCGCCGTCTCTCACCACGATGCGGGGAAGAACAGGAAGGAGATGGAAGGTTCGAAATTTCCGTGTCCGGCAGCTACCAACATAATTCTTAGACAACAGACGATCCTGGACCCGAACCGGACTTGGGGTTCCATCAGTAGCTGTTTGCTGCAAGGTACCGACGCGTCGGAAATGCTTGTTGGCAATCCTGAGCCGCAGATTTTCGTGGGCAATGGGAACGAACTGCTTTGGCCGCCGGAGAGGCCCAGCCACTTGCGGTTCACTGGTCGCTACACCCGGTCAAGGCGAGGGACAGATCTGGCAGATGTGACAGCGCACGCATCGTTCTCAACCTATGAGTTTTTATTTAAGGATGCCGCTTAACAACCGGGGCGTGGTCAGATATTTCGTTCTTCGTGATTTAAAAACTGTCCCCTTTTATAGGATATATCCCGTTATTATGCCTTAATATCTACCGCCGAGACCTACCGAGGATGAGTACTCGAAATATAGCTGACAATGTCTTAATTCCATGACACTGTATGGTAGAGAATAGGGAATATCTAGTATTAACTCCAGGTTGGCCCTTTCGTTGCAATCAACCCAATATACCGCCGAATTCTCCTCTGACGTATTTCGGATTATATATCCAATACTGCTAGTAAATTGATGCTAACTACCCTACTATCTAGGTTGACGAATATGTACTCTCTATTCTGCTCCAGTATCAACCCTTTCTGCATTTTCCCGGCTGGTTCTTCAAGCACCATTGCCCACAACGAAGCTCCGGTCAACAACTTCTCTATCAACCTTGTGCAACTTTCTTACTTCAGTAAGGCAGCTAGGCACGATAAGCACTCCGAAGCTAGCCTGCCATACTTTTCTCCGTATACTCTAGCAGGTTATCTGCTACTCCTTGATTCCCCCTATATTTTGCAGTAGGTGGCCTATGGCATCAAGCAATTGGCCATTGCAAGTCAAATTCAGCCTACCCCATGCCATATGATGTTAGGTTCCATGCTGCTACACTAAAGCTCAAAGCTTTAGAATACAAAGAGTAGAGCGGCTATTTGAGCATCATATTTGGTCTCTGGCATATTGTTTTCTATCTTCACTATAACTAATATACTTGAAGATATTCTCGTCTAATCTCTCACGCATCTTATAAGCATGCGGCCATTGCCGGCACTCTCAGAGATAGTCTGGCTTTGTCCATGTGCTATACGTTACAGATTCATCAATTCAAAGGCTCAAGGGAAGAAATTCGTAAACTGAGTCGAGGTTACAACCCATAAGCTAAACACTTTGGGTATGTCTGAACCATGCATGGTAAAATGATTCCTCAAGCCAGATCCTCACAACTGATCCCATTTCCCACTACGATATACGATAAAGGTGGATTCTACGACACAGCCTCTATAGGACGTGAGGCGTCTAAAGGAGAGTGCCGAATGGGACAGGATATTTCTCCCAGCAACACTCATTCCACTTTGTTCTTTCCTTTCTCCTTCTAAACACAATCCCTCATATTGATTCTCTGATCACCTACCTACCTACTTGCCCTTCCTTGACCAAGACAAGCTTTAGACCAACCTTCACCTCAAGGTAGCCAGATTACCAACTCATTCACCTCTATTGAATTCTTCAAGCATCTGCCAGGAACCTGATTCTGGAGTTAAGACACCCCCCAAGCAAATCGTCATACGGCATCTCTGATTTTGAATCTTCGTAAGTTGTTTTCTTTGAATTGCTTCTTGTGCTCCTTCGACATCGACACGCTGCCACTAGGGCTTGTTAGGATATTATGATAAGAAAAAGCCCTCCTCTAACCTTTTGTCCTAAACATTGGGGCCTCCTCAAACATTAACCATTTCTTGACCTCAACTCTCTTTCCCTTCCTACAACCTACAACACCCTACAGACGTATATGCTGGACATATTTTGATGTCAACTTAAGCTGCACATCAACTGACAAGTCTCTCTTTTCATAGGTGTTTCAGTGTATGACCTTTCGCTGGCCCTCCTTATAATCCTCGTTCTACACCTGCAACGCCCATCGTTGTCACCTCGTCACTCCCTCCACTCAACATTTTTAGGGTACCAGAAAAATCAGAACCATTTTGACGGGCCTTACTCACATACCTATCTACCACTACTCTTGTCCGCACCATTCTAGTATCGGTTTGCAACACGCCATCGCTACTATAGCCCACGATGGCGTACAGGTACACCATCCAGAATCGTGACTTCCGAAATTGGGTGTCTTTGATTCCGATTCAGCCAGAAGACACCTCCTCGATGACTGACTCGTCGGACTCGTCGGACTCGTGCGACGAATCCGTATGCTACGAAGGATTTCAAGTCAATTGGCCTGCCAAGAAAATCCCCGTTCAACTATTCCTCGAGATTGCCAAGCACGCGTCCCACGAAGACCTCAAGGCAATGCGCCTAGTCAACACGGAGTTCTACGTCAAGACGACACTGTCCTTCCTCGGACGAGTTGTCATTACTCTACACCAAGACCTCGAGGAGAAGCTGAATGCTGTTCCTGGTGAATCACCTCCGGCTGATCTCACACGCCATCTGATGGAATCTTACATCTTTCGACACAGTGGCAAGAAGATCCTACGTCTAGGTCTGGCGCTTGAGCTCGATAAGAAAGAGCTAGCCAGTCCGAGTGTGGACTTGATCGATGGATGCCTCATGCGACCGGAAGACTGTCTTTCAAAGGCGTTGGGCAGACTCACTCAGACATTGGAGGAGTCGCAGACCGTTCTTAGAGTGCTGAGCGCCACTACTGGTCTTCGAGAACTTGCACTGTCTTGCCAGGGAGGCTTGGGATATCTCAGAGGCGTGGATGTCAACGAGGTAGTGCCCCAGGGTCCGCCGGCGATCTTCGACGACGTGGCAGCTATCGGCGAACCTTTCCAGGTTACCTTCACCAAGTCCTTCGCGCAAGAGGTGGTGGAACGCCAGCTACAGAAGGCCAGAACAGAGTCCGGTGGACACCCGTCCGCGTTGCTTGAGCTTCCGAAGAAGCTGTTCCGCGAGGGTCGCCGTAGACCTCCTCTCCCTGCCACTCGCTACGCGGAGGACGTCTTTCGTCCCCAGGTCTTCGATGCCCGATACCGTCTACAGCCTGACCAACTTACCGTCGCACAGGTCCGATACATATTCCAACATGTCGCTGCCGAACGTGCTTTCATCCAGTCATTCGTTCTGGCCGGAGTGGATCGAGGCCACACATTCAGTCGGTTGACCAAGGTTAACATTGCACGTATCCCAAGCTTGCATATCGAGGAACTGTGCCGTGATGACTTCTGGGCTTCGTTCCCCAAGCTGGATGAGGTCTCCATAGGCATTGTGCCCGACTGGAGAGAAGTGACGGGACCGAACATGTACCGCCTAGAGGTGGGACAGGTCTACCCGACGGATGCTATGCCCAAGGCCTACAAATTGTTGAGCTGTATCGGCAAGCTTCCCAATGTCAAGCGCCTCCATTTTGAGTGGCACTGCGGTGGCGAGCTCGCCGTGGGCGTGCTACACAGAAACACTCATATCCTACCGGCGCCATTCCTAGCAAAGCATCGACTGGTGTTGGACTCACGGATGCAGAACCTCCTCATACTGCCCCATGTGACTCACCTGTCGCTCAAGAACTGCTGGTTCGCCCCCAACGTCTTCTATCGCATCATGGATACCATGTCGAGACAACATGCTCTCAAGTCACTCGAGCTGGAGACCGTCTCGTTGTCAGGCCCGCCTAGGCACGTAGGCATCGGAGGAGGCATCGAAGGCATGGAAGAAGAGCTCAACACCACAGGGGATAGCTTCTTCAAGGCGGTCGAATTCAAAGACGTCGACGGGGATGTGTTCACCATGAAGAGACCCCTCGCGCTGTCCTGGCCTCACATCATCGACATGCTGCAGCCGGGATGGACCCTCGCCGAGGCTGAAACCGAGAAGGACAAGAGCCTCCCCCTCCTCCGCGTCGCGAAGAAATTGAAGCTGCGATGCATCAGCTGCAAGTCCTGCGGCTACGTCGAGATCCCCGATAACCGATTCATCTCCAGCCGACCGTCGCCGCCTAGATACATAATCAACGAGGTGTCGGATTCCGTCAGCCGTCGAAGAATTACGCACCAATCCCTGCAGCAAGTGTCCACCGACCGACATCTCGGCGCCATCATCGGGCGCCTCGACGCGGAAGAGGCCAACCTGCTGCACAGCCTGGGCTTCTCCGTGGGCCAGCTGGACGAGGAGTTGTGGCCGACGGTGAAATCGATCGAGGCGTCGTTCCGCGACGGCTTCGAGCCCGGCGCCGGACGCTTCAGCGGCCAGATCCAGTACGAGCCGATGCGATACTGCGGCCCCCAGGGCAACGCCGACGAGAACAGACGGCCCATCGTGGACGCCGACTACGTCTACTCGACCGAGAAGTACGACCGCGACTACGTCGACCAGGCCGGCCTGGAAACCATCCTGCTGGATCTCGAGACCCGCCAGGGCTACTACTTGCCCCAGTTCGGCACGCACCTGCGCTTTCGCCTCACGCGCGCGGCTAACGCGGCCAATATCGATCCGGAGACTGAGACGGCTTAGATGGGAAGGAAAATCAATCCCATTGGGACCCTGAAAGATGCCGGGGACCGAGAGGGTCCGGGGGATAGCAGCATCTCGGCACAAGCTCTAGAATTGGGCTTGCAAAACAACTTGTTTTTCGTTATTCTTATTATTTTCCTTTCGTTCGACCTGTGCTTTTCCTCGCACGGACACATCGGCATTACGAGGCGTCGAAGACGCTTTTCTCTTTCTTCCCACGGGGCGATGTTTGCCTCTATGATTTCACCTCTCCTTCGTCGATTTCTATGATACCCGAACTCAAACGACGGTTTCTTTATCACCGGATTTCGGAATGCGATTGCCATGACTGAGTCATAATATGGCTGCTATACGATGATAACTTCTCTTCGGTACAAACAACAAACAACATGGGAGCTACTCTCGCTCCCCAAGGTCAGCATGCAAGTCTCGATTTGTGTGCCGACTAACATACTCCGAAACTCGATTGTTAATAGGTACCCTATAATACCAGGGTAGAAGATGCTGTCTACCATCATAACCATCAAGTTCCTAGGAGGATCTAATGACACGAGAAAGCAAAAGCTTGACTCAAAAGAGGATGATGAAATCGGACATAAGCACCTAGTGCATTGTGTCTAATCATAACAAACTTGAGATCGGGATCCGCTGCAAACGCACCTATCATCCTCATACAGCAGCCAGCATCTTGGAATATTGTATTCCATTATTGTGTGTTTTGCACCGGACATCTCTTACCCTTCCTTCATTCATTGCACACTGCATTAGAACTGCATCACGGCCGCGTTGACTCTCTTGACGACGCGACTACTTTTACCGTGCTGTCGCTGTTTCCGACCAAGGAATTCTGAAGAATCATGAATAGGGGGTTCTAGTGCTGGCAATGGACAATCTCAAGATAGTACCTGGCTTTCCTAGTATAGCTGCAGGGAAAACGAGGGATACTGTTATTCCTCAGATCGTGCTGTTCCCATTCATCTACTCGTAGACGGATGGATGCACGCATGAATCTGTTTGATAGTTTGTAACTACGCGAATGCTTTTAATTTAGCAAAATGAAACTCTTCTCTTTTACACACTTGGCTAGTTTTAATGAAGGCAAGGCATGAGTGCAGTAAGTATATCCTCATGTTGCTAATTCGTCGAGCTTGGGATGCTCCTCTAAGAGTGACTTATAAACCGGTAGGCAAGGATACCCGCCGCCTCTCCGATATACGTAGCTGAGAGTCTTTGCATTTGGTCACTACTAATGGACAATGTCGAGTCCGAGGACACTCCAGTTGATAAATCACCACGAAGCAAAGATAAGACACCAAGAAATTTGCTTAGGAACTTTTTGTGATTGATATTTGGGGAATCCACGAAGAAGTTTTTGCGTGTTATTCGCGAGTTGCAATGCCAGAAACCTAGACCCTTGATGCTTTACGACCGCCTTGACACCTGGAGTTGAAAGCAACTTTAAAAACCCCGAAACCATCTCCATTAATCGTCACACCTCGCGCACGTTTTCTTTTCTCCGCCTTCTCCCCGTAGGGAAAAAAAAGTAGGAAGAAACCTACGAGGCGGTGATGGCCTTGCGGATGCGGGCACCGCGTTGTCGCGAGCTCAGGTGCGCCGGGTCACGACCGACAACGGCCTCCGACTTCTGAACAACCTCCTCACCCTCGGTCAAGATGAGCTCGATGTGGCACGGGTTCGACATGTAGGGGTTGATCTATATTTGTAACCTGATTAGCAATTCCATCTTCCCATACATTGCCGGGAGTATAACATACACGACCGTGAGCTCGGTAGGTTCGTCTTCGTTGCTTGGGGGCCTGGTTGACCTGGATGTGCTTGACGATCAAGTTGCTGGTGTCGAGGCCCTTAGCATCGGCGTTGGACTCGGCGTTCTTGAGGAGACCGAGGAGGAACTCGGCAGACTTTACGGGCCATCGAGCCTTGGAGACACCGAACTGCTTGCCTATTTTGTACCACCTGTGTCAGCCTTATCGTCCGTCTTAATTATACTTGTGTCGTGAAAATCTTGAATCTTCTTCCAATTGCAATTCCCAATTAAGGAGTTTTTTAAAGTGATTCGTACCTTGGGCAGTTCGGCCAGTGCTACCAGCGTATCGTCGCATGGGGACGGCCTCGGTCTTCTCCTTGACGTTCTCGAGGAACTTGACAGCACGGGTCAACTTCCAGCCGTTGATGGCCTGCGCCGTCTCTCGGGTGTTCTTGAAAGAAACTCGGAGGTAGGCACCGCGGGCGCGGGCCGACTTCGCGGAGTCGATCTCTGTGGCAGCGTATCGGACCTACATGGCGATTTTGTCAGTCAGTCAGTCAGTCATTCAGCGCATGGTGATAGTGATTATTATGTATCGTTGCGTCGACAAGTTGGATTTGGTTCGAATTCGAGAATTAATTCGAGATCGCATCGCAAATGCCGCAGCTTCAATAAAATAATTCGAACGGGTAATGTAAACGTACCATCTTGGCTGCTGTGTGGTTAGTATCGGATGGGGAGATGGACTCGTTGGCGGTTTGTTGAATTGAAGATTTTCGCAAAGTTCAAGATTGGGGAAAGTTCCAAATTGTGGAAATGGAAATTGTGCCCTCGCTTACTGCCCTGTGTGTGTGAGATACGTACCGAAAAAAAAGGTCCCCTCTCTTTTCGTGAACAAGACTTGGCCCAAGCGTTACTTTTTATCGATAATCAATTTTATCAAGTTTGCACGGAAAAATGTCGGGACCCTGCAGTAAAAGGAGCTCGGGCCATGCAGTAGTGTCAATTGCACTCCCCCCAAAGTGGATACGCATTGATAGCTCCAGAAATTTTTTTTTTCTTTTCGAAGCTTAACTCTGGAAATTTTATCGCTGGGAGCTTCACGCTTTTAAACAACTAGACTTTTCCTTCCAATCGTCTCCGCCCAACATACAACGCGACGATTGACGCGAAAACATCCGTCGCGCATCTTATACAAGTCATTCTTACTTAAATCTCTATTATTAAAATGGGTTTCCAGCCAAGAGGAGGTCGAGGCGGTGGCCGTGGTGGCGGCCGAGGTGGCTTTGGTGGTGATCGAGGTGGCTTCGGTGATCGAGGTGGACGAGGTGGTGGTGGTGGTCGCGGAGCCCCACGAGGTAAATTGAGCCTTCAACAATCTTCATTACTTGATTTGGTTTGTTAATCCGATTTTTAGGAGGTCCACGAGGCGGCGGCTTTGGTGGCCGTGGAGGTGGAGGTCGCGGTGGCTTTGGCGACAGAGGTGGACGAGGCCGTGGAGCTCCTCGCGGTGGTGGACGAGGAGGTGCCAGAGGCGGCGCAAGGGGTGGTGCCAGAGTTGTTGTTGTACGTGAAATCCCAATTACCTTGTCACTTTCACACACCAAACTAATCATCTTCCCTATAGGAGCCCCATCGTCACGAAGGTGTCTTCGTCTCCAGAGGCAAGGAGGACCACTTGCTCACTCGAAGCACTGCGCCTGGAATCGAAGTCTATGGCGAGAAGCGAGTCTCCGTGGACTCTACCACCAAGGGCGACGATGGTACGCCTATCACCACCAAGATCGAATACCGAATCTGGAACCCTTTCCGAAGCAAGTTGGCTGCCGGTATCATTGGTGGTATTGACAACATCTACATGAAGCCCGGCTCCAAGGTTCTGTATCTTGGTGCTGCTTCCGGAACCTCCGTTTCTCACGTCGCTGACATTGTCGGCCCGACTGGAAACGTTTATGCTGTCGAATTCTCCCACCGATCTGGCCGAGACTTGGTCAACATGGCGCAGAACCGAACGAATGTCATCCCCATCGTCGAGGATGCTCGTCACCCCATGAAGTACCGCATGCTTGTACCCATGGTGGACTGCATCTTCGCTGATGTTGCCCAACCTGACCAAGCCCGTATTGTCGCCTTGAACGCACACATGTTCTTGAAGGTTGGCGGTGGTGTAGTCATCTCCATCAAGGCCAACTGTATTGACAGCACAGCCGCCCCCGAAGCCGTCTTCGCACAAGAAGTGCAGAAGCTGAGAGCAGAGCGCATCAAGCCCCAGGAGCAGCTGACTCTAGGTATGAATCTTTTCCCTACATTTCAAACTACGTAATACTAACAATACCTACTAGAACCCTATGAGCGAGATCACTGTATCGTGATTGGACAATACCAAGAGGCGAAGTAAACAATCCACAGGCCAAAGGATAATCCTACCTTGTGATATATTACGGCCTTGACGAGATGATCATAATCCATATGGTTCATGGGATGGAGTTATTCCATCAGGTAACGGCGACTCGGCGTTAGGAAGGAGGGACTCTTTTTTGTGATTTGTTTGTGCATAGTCATCTGGTCAATACCATATAGGCAATTCGTTTCGCGCATTCATCCACTTCATTTTGGGTATACATGAATATCTTTCCGCTGACACTCTGAATACATATGTCATTTCGAAACTATGATGTTTATCCCCCTTTATCTATTCACCCTGTATCCCCGAGTCTTTAGCTTGTTGGCATACTAGCCATGCATCCAATGTGAGATTGCTTCTCCCTAAAGTCTAACCGTGAATTTTAACGACGTGAGTTCTTCGACCATCGGATCACTAAGTAAAGATACATGGTAATCATGATATATCCGTAGAGGGCCAACAAAAAGTTTTCGTATTATGAATTCCCTCCCTTAGCTTCTATACCAATAAAACATCTTACATCCGAACCATCTGAGGTACACATCGTTCACCCTTCATCTGGACCTCCCCTCTCGATCCGACCTAAGAACCGGCACAGCCACGCGCTCGGGGAAACACGTAGTCGTCGTCGCGGTGGTCTGCATCGGCGCGCGAGACGCAATCGGCGGCTGCTGCGAGTACTCCCAGAAATACGGACTAGGCCCCGGTGCTTCGGTCGCCGTCATCCCACCCACCAATCCGAACCCGGAGAGCGTGTTGTTGTTATTGTTATTATTATTGTTGCTAGCAGCGCGCGGTAGACTCCCGCCATCCCCTGCCAGCCCTGGGAGTCGATCCGACGTGACTATGGGTTTCGGCGCGAATCCAGGGGTGAAGAGTCTTGGTGACCAGGTGGTTGGTGTCCGGACGCATTGCTGATTAGTACAAGCGCCGAACGGCGGCCAGGCCCACGGTCCAGGAACAGGAGGCTGCCCGATAATACCCTGCTGCTGCTGCTGCTGCTGTTGTTGTTGCTGCTGTTGTTCCGCCCACCTCTGCGCCATGAGATGCTGATCCAGCAGTGCCGGCGATGATTCCTCGCAGACGCAGCACAACCGCGGGCACGGATACGAACACGGCGGCTCGGAGCCGGCGCCGCTGGACGAGGGCGAAGGGGAGGAGCGCAGGAGGGTCAGCACGCGCGTCACGGGCTCGGGCTGCCAGTCCATCTCCTCGGCGGCCCCGTACCCGACCCCGGCGTCCTCCGCCCACGACGCGAACCGCTCCCCGCACTGCCGCACCGCGTCCAGCATCCAGTCGCGGAACCCCATGTTTGCGGTCCGCACGCTGCTGCATTCCGTGCACGACCGGATTGTCCTGCTGCACGACGACGACGACGACGACGACGACGGGGGTGCGGGGAAGGAGGTGCGCGGCCAGGGTGCGTTGCTATTGTTTGGTGTTTCGTCTGCTGAGATATATTGATCGTTGTTCGGGTGGCTGGCGCGATGCTGTCGCTTTGTTTGTCGGTTGTTTCGCTTGGTGTTTGGGTTCCCGCCATGGTGGCTGTTTCTGCGCCCGCGACCACCGCGACCGCTGTGGGCGTGCGGATTCCGGTCGGGGTTGAAAAAGGGGTTGTTGGGGTTATTGCTATTGTTGTGGGCGCCGTGGTGTGGTTCGTTTCGACCACGTGGTTGGCGGTTCTGGTTCTTGTTCTTGTTCTTGCCTCCTCTCCTGTTTGGCGGATGTCGGTTGTTCGTCGCCGTCGGTTCGACACCTTGCATTGGATGATCATAGTTGAAATCTGCGAAGCCAGATCCTCGTTTATTCGTGGGGAAGTTCTTCTGGTGGGGGTGGTGGTTGCTCCTCTTCCTTGACATGCTGTGCAGTGCGTTCTCCGACTGGATCTCTCTTGAATGTAGCCGAGTCTTCTGGGTGAGCTACCAAGAGCTCTGGTCGCGTTCAACTTCTTCAGGGGGTCAGTAAGGTACCGAAATGTTAAGGTGGCTCTAGGGGGTGGGCTATATTAATGGCCTGGGGCTTTGGTTGACTAGCGGATGCCTGGGAATTCTGAATGGCAGCCTTCTTCATCTTAAATCTTCACTGATCTTGATCTCTGAAAGGGTGTAGTGTAGGTACTCTGGCGTGATAAGCTCAGCAGGGACGTTCTAGAAAACAAAGGAAGAGGCCTTCGTAGATAAAGTGATAGATCTCTGCGGATATTTTGAGTGTTTAGATTCTGAACTCGTAGATATCGCGAGATCTAGAAGTTTTCTAAGGCGCGGATATCTGAGTCGTCTTATGAAGATGGCTTTACAAAGAAGAATTCAGCCAGCAGGGGGGAACTCGTCGGTAATCATGCAACCGTTCTCACGGTTTACTTGATAGACAATGGGGGAGTTGAAGGCCAAGAGAGCGTTGGTTGAACCGCGAATCGTACCTGACACATGGTGTCACTGTTGAAAGCCATGAGGCCTTTATATGGCAATGAGCGATGAGACTTGGTTTCAGCATTGTGAGTATAGATAGTGTGAAAGAAGCTTCATCTACTTCTGGTATCGAACGACCATTCAGGATAATAGGCAAGTGCATTGAAGTCGACCTTGGGACGATACCTCCAATACGAACTCGCAGCTGTTTCTCTTTCTCGAGGAGTATGTTATTAGCTGGCATTCATTGTGGTTTTGACATACATCTTCAATATTTCTTTCTAGCCAAAGGTATGGAGTATTGTTAGGAATGACTGCATAGCCATACGAGATTCTTAGAAGATATACGCAAACACTGCCATTCCGTGGATGAAGTGGCTAGACGTTCAATGAAGCTTCCAGGAAGTTGCCAATTCTACTTACCTACCTACATAAAAAATCTTGAAGCGACGAATTCTTGCCACTGCACTCAAACGTGTCTCCTCAAAGCACCTTGTTTTCTTGAGGGAGCGAATGCGTAGAGCGTAAACTAATATGTTGAGGCAAACTAGCAGCTTGGTGACAGGAGCTAGAAAATCATAGCTATTCTCCAAACCTAGATCCAAAACCCCGGGTTTTCGGAGAAGGACCGCTGACGTCGGGTATCGTGTCAACCCTAGTGTGGAAAGGAGTATTTTGTAGAGTCCGAGTCAGAACGCACTAATGCCGCTAGATAAGTACACTTGATCAAGGTATTATCTCACCGAGAAAGCCCCTAGGGAAGATGATCATTGCTGAGGAAATACAACATTGCCCGGCTTGCGGTATAAACTACTAGCTATTCCAACCGAGGAATTCGTATAGAATTATATTTGGGGGTACTAGATGTTACCGAGACGCCCGCACGACGAGCTTTGGGCCGCGCAATTTACGAAGCCGGGTTCGGATAGGATATAGTAAACGGGACTATGATCTATCGTACCGCCACAATCTGGAGCAGCTTCAGAATGAGTGGTAAGTCTAACCCTCTCGGCATATGTTATGCTCTTAAATCTTTATTTCCGGTGGAATGACGCCAGAAGACGGTGTAGTTGCTTCAATTCTCCAAACTCAGCTAGCAAAAAGTCGGATATTTGTGTCCGGTAAGCGTCGGTGAGGAGACTCGTCGTACAGCATCATGCAGTAATGCAGTTCAGCTAAGTGCCAAGTGCCTAGCCGTGTTGAGTGCAATTGCCGGTGATGGTGTTCCAAGAATGAGGAAAGGCATATTACTTTCCGATATCCAAAGGGGTTGGTCTGGGAGATAGCAATGAGCTGAGACTGTAATATTGGTTTATAGTGATGCGCAGATGATAGCGACTCCCGACAAGTGGGAGAAGGCTTCAGGTGCGTATATGGAAGCTTATGGCTTGATGTACATGTACGGAAAAGGGGCATGTTGAATAGGAGGTAGCTAAGTCAAGGTGAAGATGCCTAGAATGTTGGTTCATTGAGACAATTCAATAGTATCGCAATATTATACATAGTAGAGTCCTGTTAACGATTGGCCTTCCGGAGTTTCCAGCAAGATGGTTGACGGCCTTCGCGTAGAGACGATTATATTATTTGGATATTATTTGGATATTATTTCAGCACGTGTTGTGTCCCCCGAGGAAAATTACTTGCATGGATGTGTACCTAACCTAGGAAGGTAGGAGGTATGTATATTTATGTAATATGCAGCTTACCTATGCACGCATTTTATCTAGGAGATACCTGGTAGTAGGGAAATACCTAGGTAGTCGGTAGTATGCATCATTATTCGCTAACCAACTCCAAATTTTTATTTTTCCCTCTCCATCCATTCTAGCAGTTTCACCCCGTACGTAGTTCTCATCACATTACCTACCAATGACGCACGTTGGAAGTAAGTTCTCTTCCTCTAACCACTGCGATTCTCACGTTTGGGATATCCCCTATTGGTGCTACTATACTATACTATCTTGTTGGTGAAACTTTTTTCCCCATGATACTAACCAGTTTGCCAACTTAGCTTCCTCGGCACTACTTATGATACCAACGTTGTCATCAGCATCCGACTGAGAAACTTTAGGGTCATCGAAAAAAAAAAGAAAGAAAAAAAACTATCTTCCCGAGCCAGACCCGTCTCCAAGCCTGTCACAGGAACACACCAACCCTTGCCGTCATGTGTTAGGGCGTCTTCAAGCTGGGGTAAATTGGCCTAAGTCTATGATGTCCCACATGTTCTGGGGTCGCTAAGTTCCCCGGGGCCTTTAGGTCAAGCTTGGATTGACTTCATACTCTGTACTGTGTGATACAAGTTTCGCTCATCATGACAAGGTATTGAGATGCTACCAAGCTTGAGCCTTTATGGAGCAGTGTAGGTGCAACGCGGAACAACGTCCCCTATACGCGTATTTATCTTACATAGTACATGCTTGTAATAATCATCTCCCATCAGTCAAAGTCACAGGGGCGAGAGCATAATTATTCCGTTCGCCATCATCATGTCCGTGTTTCCAGCTTCGGAACGGCACACAAGCTTTTTGTCACTTCGCATCTGGGCATCTGATTGGCTCCAGTTAGGTTCTACTCGAGTCACCCTCTTACAGATCGGTACTTTGATTATTTTTCTAGCTATCTCAAGCTAGCCATCATCTCCTTGCTACGAAAGAAGAAACACCCGGGGAACTCGGCTTCCCCTTTACCAGTATCCTAGTCAGGAAGCCGTGCCGGTGCATATCTAGTCTCCCTTTCCCCCACCCCCTCCTCCAAGACGGTGCAAAGACGGGGCCTGGGTTCGCACGTAGCATCTGGGAAGATACTATTACCAGACTAGTTTAAGTGGATGTTCGAGTTATAATATCCTCTTGGGGTCTTGCTCTTAACGCCGCCCTGTGAACAGATGGACATTGGGTTTGTTGGACAACATCTTGACCTGAATACCTTCGCGATATTCGGAGAATTCCATTGTTTGCCAAGACAGCTCATCTACACGATGCCAACCTATCTGTCTATTAGATCGAATATTCTCTGAAGACCAACGCCTCGTTGAGGTCCAGACTACCCTTCGTTCAGGCCGCTGCATTGTATGTAGGCGATGGTTGTGGATATAACCTGATGACTTTATTCGACTACCGATCCTCTATTTGAGCCTAACTATTCGCAACCCTAACTCGCTCGAAATCTTGTCCCTTCGTCAATACGACAGTCCCCATTTCGAGAGATGGCGGGCGAGTTGTCACCAGGTGTCCTCGAAGCCATCTGCATCATTGAGCGAGTTGGTTCAGTGTTCTCATTGCTAGGATGCCTCTTCGTCATTCTCACCTTCTCTTTCTCCAAAGCTTTTCATAAGCCCATCAACCGCCTTGTGTTCTATGCTTCCTTTGGCAATATGATGAGCAACGTGGGATGCATTATGTCGAGAGGTTCCCTGGGCAGTATAGACTCATTTGGATGTCAATTCCAAGGATTTCTTATCCAAATGTGAGTCCCATTATGTTTATTCAAGCTTTCTTACCGTTGTGCTGAACTTGACGAGGTTTCTTCCCGCCGACGCCTTCTGGACGCTGGCAATGGCTTTCAACGTATACTTAACCTTCTACCACAAGTTCGATGTTGCCATGCTCCGGGGGATGGAAATATATTACCTGATAATATGCTACGGCATCCCATTCATTCCTGCACTCACCTTTATCTTCATCAAGTCCGAGTCCGCCGGGAGGATGTACGGAAACGCCACGTTATGGTGCTGGGTTAGCGACAAATGGGATATCTTTCGGATTGCTACTTTCTACGCGCCAGTATGGTAAGGGATTAACAGTTCCAGTTACGTTTTCTATGTACTAACCCCGTGCAGGGTCGTGATTTTGGCTACCATGGCCATTTACATTCGTACAGGGGGAGAGATATACAGGAATCGCAAACAGTTACGAAGCTTGGGGACTAACAACAGCGTGCACGACCATGATCCGCCGCTGACGATGAACGACCCATTTTCCACGAAGACGACTGAAGTTACAGTAACGTCCGAAGCCGCCGAGAATAGTCACAATGGGATTCGCCTCGCCCCCCTTGGCCGATTGCCCACGAACAGACAATATTCGGTGACGATCTCTTCTGATAGCAGAAACAACAGCAGCAGCAGCAGTAGCAGTCAGCCGGATCAGCAGAATGCCATACACCCCGTCCAGAGCACTATGTCATCCACTCCACCAACCACGCGAGCGCAACCTAAGTCTTGGAGGCGAAAAACGAATCTCGAGGCTAACAGTGCTGCTTGGTCCTACAGCAAATGCGCCATCCTCTTTTTCACCGCGCTGCTCGTCACCTGGATCCCGTCCTCGGCCAACCGTGTGTACAGCATCATCAACACCAGCGAGGCGCTAGCGGCCCTAGAGGTTATGAGCGCGACCGTGCTCCCGCTCCAAGGCTTCTGGAATATGCTGATCTACATGGCGACGAGTTGGGGAGCGGTTAAGAGTACGTTTTCAGATATCAAAGCCCATTTCAACGGCCAACCTCCCGACCCAAATCGAGCCGAAGGCGATCACCAAGACAAGCACCACCACGCGTTTAAGCTTCCGAACCGAAGGTCACGAAAGGAATTAGACAGTGAAAGTATGAGGGGGTTAGCCGACAGTGGCAAATCGTCTCATTCAAACCGCGACGTCGGGGGATCGCCTGTTTGATGGATGCTAAAAGCTGGTTGCGGTTTTTTTTTTTTACGACTTTGTTTCACTCCTATTTCCAAGAACAAGATATTTGCACCTACCTACCTATTTTAGAGATATTCGACCTAGATACCCAATACTGAATAAATTGAAAACGCGTGATGGCCGAAAGTCGGCGATAAATCCTGTGCTTTGGACTTGGGTTTGACATGATCACACGTTCTACTTGGTGCTACCTACACACACAGAACACAGGAGTCACAGGACAGCAATTTTAACGAAGTTATCTTGGCGGCAGCAACATTTTCTCCCTTGCAGCGACGGGACGGGAGGGTAGCTAGAGTCGTCAAGTCGGCCCTTTCTCCCTCAGCGCTAGTTATCTAGACGAAGAAGAGCTTTTCATGAAATTTCCGGGTTCAAGTACCTAACACAACCGGGAGTTCTTCCGCTTGAAGGCCGAGGTATCGTTTAGGTGTTTACGCCGGTTCCATCCAGCCCCAACAGCTTTCAGCATGTACACACTTTGGAGGCGTCGTGCTCCCGAGTTTTTCCTTTTCTTCAACGCAATGCTCATTACCAATTCAACAGCCATTGAAACAAAAGTCACTCTTTTCGGGGCTTGCATCGCTATCATACATGAGGTTAGATGTTCCTGGAGAACCTAGTGAGAAGGTTGCAGTAGGATTCGGTTCTCCATGCCATGGTCCCCCAAGCGTCCCTTTACCTGGTCTGTGGACCACCGGAGCAAAATTACAATATCAATAAGGCTGTCGGATCCCAAGCCGCAAAGAGACAGGCAATATATTTTTAATATAAAATTTTGCTCGCCTTAATCGGGGAAGGAATCCGGAGGGTAGAAATTATTGGTGCTTAATATCTCCTCCCTAACGCACGTAAGTAATAGGCTTTCACCTCTACGCTAAACCAAGGCTCATATCGATGCATTTCACATTGAACTCGAAGGCCGTACCTGGTAGATAGCTACCCAGGCCTGTTGACAAGGAGGGGGGACTATTCCATGAAACATCCTAGGGATAGTCAACCAACAGTTCGACCAATGGTATGCGATGTATTCTGGCTATTTGGCTCGAACAGGTAAGGGCGCATTGACGCATGTGCCCTACGATCTAGGAAACCCGGTATGACTTCTTCTTCCACACATCATTAGAGGAACGACCTCCGCTAGACCAAGACATTAGTAGTAGAAAAACATCACACCGTTCTTTATCGAATCCAAATAGGGACGGCCAACTCTTTAGCGGAGAAATGTGTAAAAAACGAGAGGCTTGAATGGCTCTTGTTAGTAAGGCGAAGAAAAAAAAACCTTCGATCCAGAGGTGTTCGCCAACAATATAACTACGCCGCTGAGCTGCAGCAACGCTGGACCATGGCTTCGGGTCTAGAGAAATACATAAGCGTGCATTTTGATCTACATAGTACCATTCACTGCCATTCTAAGGTCCTCGGCATCGTATCCCAGATGGAGAAATGATCAGAGTTCTCAAACCCGTAAGGTCATATTATAATAGTGTAGAATCCCAAGTGAATCCACAAGCTCACTAGCTCATTCCCTTGGCCATGTTGATTTCCTTAAGGGATTTGAATCCAGGTGAAAGAGATGGATTTCAAATACCTATGTTGATTGAAGGCCTAGACAGTCGTACGCCGTATTAATCGACACTGTCTGCACTTCTGCCGATGTAAGCAGCCACCGCCACCACCACCACTACCACCACCACCACCTCCTCTCTGAAGAAATTGCTAGGTTGCAAGGAGAGGCAACCAAAATGCTCCGCGGTAGAGCTCAGAAGCGACGAAGTAACAGTTTAATCTCTTTGACGCTGTACATGCAACCAACAGAAAAAGGTCCGGTGATAATCACCGGGGACGGGATACGTCCCCGAACAACAGTTCCTAGGCCTTAGTCTAGTTCATTTCTTCTCCGGGGGGGGCTCTTGTTGGTGAACCCACCAAACTAATATCCACAAGGCGCAAAACGATCACCAATCCTCATATCCCAACAACCACTATCTATTGGTCCAATCGTGAGCCCAGGCATTCTACATACGAGCAATGATCTTTCAGGAGCATGCGCGTGATCAGAATCGGCACCAACCCTCCCTGGACGTGGCTTTGGAGTCGTCGGGTCTGTGAGTACCCGGTATCGGTATCATCATCATAGATCTCGGGTTCCCACAGAGCTGCACGTACTGTACGTGATGATATGCAGCGAATTCATGCAGCCGTACGTAGTATTATATTAAATGGGAGGAGGAGGAGGAGGAGGAAAAAAGCAAACACAAGTTGCCACCCAATAAACCACGATACCTAGCATCCGCGGAAATCCGTGTCCAAAACCACCCATCATCTTAGCGAAGAGATCGTTCGGACCCTCACCCGCTTCTTACCCATAGTACACCCCGGAAATAATTAAGAACAAGAATCACATACCTACCTAGGTATTCTAGTTCTATTGTAATTATTAGTACCTACACCCAATAGGTACGTTGACGACGGGATCCGGGTGCTTGGTATATAATAAATGCCGAACCAGAGGCGAACTGCATCGGCCGACCAGACAAACCATCGTCGGAGAGCATCTTGATCTAATGCAGGAACGCGGATCCAGTTATGTAACCGTTTATCAGCTTTTCCTATCCCATCGCATCTTACCTCATGTCATCCCAACTACCTACCAAATAAGCAACGGCTCGGGCCCGGCCCTAAATTACCAAAACAAAACAGAACGAACCCCTCCTCGGTAACCATCCCGTGTGTCGGTGGGCGATTGCATGTGCCCGTTCCAGAGAAAACGTTACGTGCTGCGGATAACGAAGTTGCACATATCCGTGTTTGCTAGATACGATCCTGCGGCAATTGTTTGTTATTCCATGAATGGGAGAGTGGGAGAGAGAGAGAAAGAAAAAATTAACTTCGCATATTTTCTTGAAGGCCGGCGATGTCGGGACCTGGTAGAACTTAGCAATCTTGGTGAGGGGATCAAGATCGGTATGTATGTAGGTACTCGCTACTATTCCCATTCCCTTGCACCTATCCCATCGCTATTCGAGGGCAACATCAAAGACCTGGGAGATTCTGGCAACTGGAAATATAGGCAACCCATTTAGTAGAAAATAACAATTCTGCATTGACATATCTGAAGACATCTGATAGTACTGGGTATAGAGCGTAATATCATCGCAATAATCATTCATCCCAGAACGCCTGTGCCATGATCTCCGAGATTCGTTCCTTTATTCCATGCTTTAGCGGGCTGGCAGGCCATTTCCCGAAGGGTGTATTTCCTCCAAATCTCCAACTATTTCAAAAAGGTTGCTCGAGGATAACAATGTCGAGTTAGGACGTCTGTTTCTTGTTCTTGACGGCCACGACGTGAGAATATTGCCAGTAGGTCCCCCTCTCCATACATTCCTTTACTATCTCTTCGTCCTCCCACCACCAACGATCTGCGTGGACAAACTTCCCCCAGACCTCTTGCCATAACATCCTGGCGAGAAGACATCGAAGTTCGCTCTCCGCGGAGCTTCCATCGTTGGCATCTTCTCCTACAGCAAAGCCCTCATGTACAGCACGCACCGAGACTGTCGTAATAGTACTTCCGGACCCACGAAGCTTCGCAACAGCCAACCAGGTCGGAAAAGTACCGCTTGGGTACGTCGTCCGGCAGCGCTTCTCAAGTTCGATCAGGAGATTCTCGAACAGCCACTGTCGTAGTTTCGGGCCCATCGAAGATGAGACAGGCTGAGGGTCAATGATAGTCAAGTGTAAGGCGCCGCCGGGAGCCAAACATCGGTGTATATGACGAAGCAATGGAGGTATCTCGCTCGAGGGGAATAACGCCGGCATTGGAAGACATGTTACCGTTGAAAAAAGATGTGGCGCAAGCGTTCTACACCCCGCAGACGCAGATACGGTTGGTACAAGTATTGGATGAACGTTCGGGAACAGGGCTGGAGATATTGGCTTCTGTGAAAGGTGAGAAATAGATGCATGCGGATGCAAAGCTGCAAGAAATGAAGCAGATGCTAATCAATATAGTTAGTCAGGTTATCGAAGACACCTTACTCGCCTAGAAACCTTAGACATACCTTGAGTTTCATAAAGCGCTAGCATTCGAGGAGGCCCCTGAGACATTGGCGAACCTAGGCTCTCCGAAGAACCACGTGGGGATTGCCCAATAGGGACATAGCCTTCGTTCTGCAGCGCAGAGAACATCCAACGCTTCTTAGTCATCTCAAGTTCTTTATAGACTGTAGCGTCTGGCGAATGCCCCATGGTTGACTTTATGTTGGCGAGTATGAGTTCCGTACTGGCTGCAGCCATCATCCGTACTTCGTGCTGTAGCGCTGCGAGCCCTGGGGGCCTGTATTGATCCGAGTCGTTACTTACTACTGAATTGTGCAGCCTCGCTTCCTCTGATACAGTCGGATTCTCCCTAGCAGGAGTGCAGTCCCACTCATGAGGAGGCTTCCAAGCGTCCGGGTTATTCAGCTTGTCATTATCATTCCATCCTGGGGTATAAATAGTGGCATTATTTCGATACTCGATAGGCGGCGGAGTGGTGGGTGAGTGGAGTGGAGATACCATAGAACCCGGATCATCAAAAGCTAAGGGATTTCTAGGAATGCATGCGTTAAAACTAGATCCATAGATCATATATGGACATAAAGACATGGGGACTTACGCTGTCTCGGGTAGGTCCGGTATAGAAGGCGTCAGCGACTTCGTCCCATCAGCGGAGATGTGGACTTCGGAGATCAATTGAATGTCTGATTCGGGGTCGTAAGTAGATACTGTGACTTCTGTAGTCTGAGTAACGAATGATGACGGTCCCAGAGTCTGAATTAGATGTTCTTTCGAGGTAGTCGTCACGTCTTCTACAGAAGCCCCGGCCCTAGTGCTGTTGGTAGCAGCAGAGGGTTGTGTCCATTTCGACAATGTGGAGTCTAGGTCAATGAATTAGCTCTTATTCCTGAGGCAAAAGAGACTGTTCGAAGTAGCGTACCTGGAGATGACAGGCTAGAAACATCAGTCGCCTCGGGGGGTTGCACAGGAAGATTGCTTCTCTCAAGCGGCTTGACAGTGGCCATAGAATCATCCTGGTGGGGCAGTAAAGACCTCACACCATATGCTGAAGTCCGATTGACCTTGTTTGAGTGACTGCTTAGAAGCGAAGATGGTGTGGGAGGATCTTTCTGTTTCGATGGTGTCGGGGTCTTCCTTCGGCCTCTAGACGTGAAGATCCCAAAAGCACGATCACTAGAGGTCGAGCTCTCCGTCGAGGTAGATTTGCGACTGTTCTCGGATTTGGCTCTCGACTTTTCCTTTGCCTCTTGTTCCTTTCTCACCATTCGTTCTCCCATAAGCTCCCGATTGGGGTCCGTCCAGATTACGTCGAACATTGCGCTCGGTATTTGTCCGTAATCGGGGAATTGTAGCAAGGCACTGTTACGTAAATATTCTGGATCTTGCAAGATACTATAAAGATATCGTAGGTGAACGAGACCTCCGAGGATCTAATTGAGGTGTACTCTGAAATGATGAAGAGTTGATTCTTCATCAGCAGTCAACTTTGAGTAGGTATTGGGCATGCCATATCATGAAGGATGATTAGAAGAATCGTGTAATAGATTCCTCGGTCGAGTGTGAAATGTAGGAGAACAACTGGAAAATAATTGGGAAACCTGTCATTCACTCGGCTTGACTTGCCCACCTTGGGCGTGCGAATGAACTGTCTTAGCCGAGTTGGAAGATTGGTTGCCGAGTCAATGTGAATTTTGGGAATAAAGATGTAGGTAAAAGAGGATTAGTAGTGGTGGTGGTGTGCGAATTAAGACGGATAACTCGGCTTAGGGAGGAGGAAGAGGAGAAATTACGGTCGACGATAATAACCACCTGAGGAAAATGAAGCAGCTTAGAAAGTTAGATTTAAAGGTGAGACAAATTCGATGCTGATTCAGGAAATGCAAGTCGGTTTTGGTTTGGGAAACAACTGCTGTAAGTAGGAAATCCACTTTCGTGCCTGCCTTAGCTTTCGGTAGGTAACTCGACTTAGACTTACCTACCATGTACATAGACTTGGACTTGAAGTTCGATCCGAACTTAAGATCGATAGGTAGATTACGGGAAGTCGCGCTAATAAGATTCAACAACGCACCTTCCCGTCGATTTCCCCTTTTGAGCCCTCCTTCGACAGTTCTCTGACACCTCGACGACCCATTCGAGATATCTCCCCTCCACTTAGTATTCCTGAATAAGCCCATGTTTGCTCAAGTCTTAGTATCCCCACGCCATCTTCTCCGTCCGTGCAGTCCATCTTTGATTGGCATTTGCCCCTCCATTTCAAATGAGTATACAGTAACTCAGTATAGGATACAAGAGTCTACGTAATGCTTCAGGGTGGAGGAAAACAGTGAAGCATCACGATTCCAGGTATTTGTTTGTTTTATCAAATAACAGTAGTGATATTATATATCTAAATTAATAATCGCGGGATACTCTCTCCACAGACTTGCCCTCTAGTCCTCAATTTCTATATTTAGGGATATGATATCGGTTTAGAGAATTCTCAAGACACCCAGACACCTTGACGCGGTAGAAAAAGGGGGAGGGCACGGACTAAGCTAGGCCCCCGCGACTAGTAGAACACGACAACTAACTGGCATCTTCAAGGTATTTTATTCGTTGCTGCTTCTTATCACCACACTAGTCTATTGGATCAGGATTATGTTATGCTAATGGGCACTCCATACATAGATTAACTTAAGACATTACAGGGTTTTCAAGGACGATGCGGACGATGCGGACGATACCCTCTGATTGAGACCTCCTTGATACCGCCACATTCCCATCACAACCAAACTTTACATTTTGGCCTATGATGCGAGTTGAAGGGGCCCTTACTTTAGGCTCGCAATACTTTATGTTTGCTTATCTCCCTGCGATCTGCCCAACGAGTTATCGGATAACCAAAAAAAGGAAACAAAGCCTAAGGAGTAGCCACCAGTTCCACGGGCAGGTTTTCTTGTCCTTATTGGAATATGGCCGAATATTATTTCTACGGACAATTGCGGTTTCTCAGATACCTGGCTATGTTCCCTTATTTACCTAAAGTAGCTAAGATACATGACCTTAAACACATTTGAAAGGCTTTAAACTTCTACAGCATGTTAATAACGATTGACTGGCCTGCCTCGGTGAACAATAGCGTATGAATGAATATCTTGAGCCTAGGATTGATCTGCGATACGTGAGGTGGCTCCCAGATGGTATTCTAGGGCACCATCGTAATGTCGGCTATGGTTATAACGAGTTGCGATATGTCAGTAGATGTATTCGACATATAATGCAATGCAGCCAACTCTCATAAGATTTGGCTAGCGTCTCGGATATCCAGCCGAACTGGAAGTATGACCTGTCTTGGGTAGTATTCATCTGCTTGGCTCAGCTGGCAATAGAACCTCATGGTTCTTGTTGTTGAGCAACTTAGAAAACACAGATTTGTCTCAATTATACCTCTCCAAATCACCAGATTCTTTATATTATGTCTCTGATATCTACCCTAGAGAGACGACCTGGGCTACTCGCAAAAGCCAAACTAGAGCTATACTCATCACTCGGTTGCTATGAACTCTTGCCTTATTCGCCCGGCAAGATCAAAGATAGGTGCATAACATGGTATGCCGAGGACTGCTTCTGACCTTGCCACGCCGGTTAGCGATAAATAGTTTCCTACCCCAGGAGAACACGACCTGCACGTCCCGGCTTACACGAAAGATATGCGATGACATGGACACACGTATCATCTCCACCCTGTACTTCGGCAGAATAGCAGCTTGCGTCACAGTGTATCTCGGTAATTGGCGAATTTTCCCGTATGTCTCGTGTTCTTGTCTGCTGTCTAGCCCAATGATATGTTATTGAGGGTTCTTCTAAGGCTCGATCCTTTGCCCATAGCTTGTGTGGTGCTTGTGATACAGACTCATCAAGCCTCTCTGAAGGCCCATGTTCTTACGATTACATAAATATGACCAATTCGTTCCCAACGTAGACGCAAAGGTTCTTAATGTTGACAAGAAAAGGGGTAGTCTAGGGGTCGCATCCAAGCTGCAGCAAGCATGGAGGCACACAACATCAACGCGAACATGATACTTGCACATGCCGGTGCTAGATCCACCTTATATCTGTATGTGGTGAAGAGGCTCAAAATTAAGCGGCGGAACGGCCAAACATTATGGAAGGGAGGCCGGCAAACTGCATGGCAATTTGCTTGCTTGCAGTCGAGATGCTTGCTTCCGATCGTAATATGGAAATCTTGGCGATGTCAGCGTTACTCTCTGCCTTATATGCCCACAATCGAAGACTAATAAGCTAAATATCTGCTTGGAAGAACCTTGGTGCGATATTTCTAGTTTTGCGCATTGGCTGTCCCTATTTATTTCTTGATTGTTTTGTGCTACGATCCAACAAGGATACACCTGATTCCATTGCCAATCTCGCCCTTCTGTCCACATGGCCATTAATTGAAGTGATTGTGATAGCACGATAAGGAAAAAGACTACCGGGCAAAATGTGTCCGTCAAAGTTGAAAAGGAGGTAGTATATGGCGTCGGTGTCGGTGAATATCGAAGACACTTTATTCCCCATCGTTCCCGTTGTCCCCGTCTCATCAATACACAAACAAATCCCACAGTAGCATGATCACAATTCGCAAATTGCAGAACAGAAAACTACCGAGAGCAACACCGGACAAGATTCAAGCAAGCTGACTTGGAACTCGATGTGCGACGTGTACCGATATCGCATTGCACCTGTGGATGATTGCGATTAAGTGTATGCAGGGGAGAAGCCTCAGCGTCCAGGGACTCGACAACAACCTCGAGGTATCAAAGGAAAGACAATCTGCAGAATTAAAAGTCAAAAACATTAAAGAACTTACTATCTCTTCAGAGTGGCCTGACATGGGTGATTATTCATCTAATTGGTCCAATTGAATTGAGTTGCACCTGCATACCTTGTAAACGTTTAGTACGTATATGTTCACGATTGTCAGGTACGACCTCTGCACCTGCCCTCCTTTTTTCATATCGCCTGGTGCCTCAGCCACAGAGGACCGGCTGCCTAATAATTATTCACTCGAACCAATTCCTTCTTTTTCGACTAATTATTTTCCGAACACCTTCGCGCAGAAGCTTTCAAGTCAACACATCGCGTCTTTACTTGAGGGCCTATTCAATTTGGTTTCCCTTCTCGACCTTCTTTTCCGTACACTCTCTTTCTGACTTTTTCTTATCGTGCGATTCTTCCGAACACACGCACAATAAATATCAACATTCTTTTGTAACTTACCACCCACTCTCTTAGGTTCTTCGAAGAATCGGCAGACACATCGGCGTGCAACTCTTCTTTCGGTTTTGTCCTCCACGTTTTGAAGCGTGTATCGCCCTGTTTCGTTCCTCCCACCCAACACGTCAACGCCCGATTGACAAACCCGACCTTCCCACCACTGACCTCAATCATCCTACTCGTTGCCTACTGTGGTTGGCTTCCACCAGTCTCTTGATTCTTTTTGCAACCTTCGCCTCTGGTAATCTGCCACACATTTCCGTGTACCTGATCCATTGGAGTTTGAGGCGGCCTCTCGTCGCCCGATCCAGCCATCATGCTTGATCAGCTAGCGAACTTCATCGACAAGTCGGTGAACAAGCTCAATGCTGTTGATGAGCGCATCAATCGATCGACTTTCGGTCGAGTCTTCCGCCTAGAGGGCTCCGGTCACGTAAGTCAGCTCCTCTCCATATCCAACCTACCAGTCGTCGCTCGCCTGGATATTGATGTGATCAACATCTGGAATGTTACTCTTCATATTTCAATTCCTGCTGCACATCATCCACAGCCGCACTACATGGAGACCACAATGCTAACAATCTTCAGCCGAAAACTGTTCGGGGTGCTTCCTTCTTCCGAGAGATCCGCGCTGGCATGACTACCTTCGCCACTATGGCCTACATTGTCGCCGTCAACGTGAGTACTGTTGTACCCACGCTTCCCTTTGATAACATTCTAACAAGAAAAGGCTGCCGTTCTTGCTGACTCTGGAGGCATGTGTGAATGCCCTCCGGGAACAAAGCCTGGCTGTCCTGGCGACCCTGACTACGCCATCTGCCAGACAGGTAAGTCTCAGAACCACAAGCAAAGGAAATATCAGTTGGGACGAAGGCTTATCCGGTACATATAGGACTGAAGCGTGATCTGATCACAGCCACTGCGGCTCTTGCGGGCCTCTCCAGCATTGTCTTCGGCTTCCTTACGAACCTCCCTGTTGCTCTTGGGTAAGTGAACTCTCGATGTTTAGAAATCTTTTGTCGCATTTGATTAACATCCCTCAAGACCAGGTATGGGCTTGAACGCCTATTTCACCTACCAAGTTGTCGGCTGGCATGGAACGGGTGCGATTCCTTACAAGATCGCCCTCACTGCCATCTTCGCGGAAGGCTTCATCTTTGTAGCCCTTGCTCTCACCGGAATGCGCCAATGGCTAGTTCGGATGATTCCAGCCACCATCAAGACGGCTTGTGGTGTTGGCATCGGCTTATTCCTTACTGAGATCGGATTGTCGTACTCTGCGGGTATCGGCGCTATCACTGGTGGATTCTCCACACCGCTCGCAATCGCAGGATGCCCAGCGGAATACCTTAATGAGGCAGGAGAGTGTTCTAGTCATATCATGACGAACCCCGGAGTAAGGTCCCTTCTGAAGCACCAAGTATCTCAGCTAACGATGAGTAATAGATGTGGATCGGTATCTTCGTCGGCGGCATTTTCGTTGCCTTCCTGATGGCCTACAAGGTCAAGAGTGCCATTGTGATTGGTATCGGAATCGTCTCCATCATGTCCTGGCCGTGAGTAGAAAGCTTCTTATATCTATCCAGCCTTACCGAGTAGAACCCACTGACAGTTTCTAGTCGCAATACCCCATTCACCTACTTCCCATACACGGATGCCGGCGAGGAGCGCTTCGCATTCTTCAAGCAGGTCGTTGCCTTCCACCCCATCGAGTCCGTCTTGAATGTCCAACAGTGGCATTTGGACGGAACTAGTGGAGCCCAGTTCGCCCTTGCTCTTATTACATTCCTCTATGTCGATATCATTGATTGCACTGCGACTCTTTATTCGATGGCCAAATTCTGCGGCGTGGTGGAAGAGGATGGCGACTTCCCTCGCTCGACCCTTGCTTACTGCATCGACGCCGTCATGATCTCGGTTGGCTCCCTATTCGGATGTTCACCTGTCACCGCCTTCATTGAGAGCGGTGCGGGAATCGCGGAAGGTGGTCGCACTGGACTGACTGCTATCTCGAGCGGTGTCTGCTTCTTAATCTGCCTCTTCTTCGCCCCTATTCTTGCCTCTGTTCCCCCCTGGGCCACTGGATCGACATTGGTCCTGGTAAGTTTGCCATGAGCGATTGAGTTTTGCGAGACCAGATCCGCTAATCTACCCTTGTAGGTTGGCTGCCTGATGATTCGTCAAGTCATCAACATCAACTGGCAGTACATTGGTGACGCTGTTCCCTCCTTTGTCACCCTAGCCTTTATGCCTTTCAGCTACAGCGTCGCCTACGGCCTAATTGCGTAAGTGATTATGACTGTATCAGTAAACATGAGCTAACTAGACCAATAGGGGCATGATGGTTTATGTTGTTCTCAACACCATGATCTGGATTGTTGTGAAACTCACCAACGGCAGAGTTACTCCGTCCAACTGGCACGAGAAGGAGGTCTACGATTGGGGCCTGGGCGCTAGAGACGTCCCCGGCTGGATCAAGTTCCTTCGTAGACGAGTTCTGCCAGCCCGCCTGCAGACGGGGTACGCGAAGGATGGCGTGGAGTTGGTTGACAATGATAGCGCCATGAATGCCCCCACCGATTCCAGCTCGCGAGGCAATTCAGCCGAAGAGAACAAGGACCCGCGAATTCTAGAGAGCCGATCCCACGTGCAGGTTCACATCCAGCCGCAGATCCAAGCACACTCGGCTACACCTCCGATGCGACCTCCCCCGATCCAACCTCGCGAGCACGACCTACCCTCTCTTGACTGATGGAAAGGGATAAGCATAATACACAAGCTTACTTGCATCAACTAAACGCAAATGTTCGGCGATATTCTCTCCTTTTAGGTCCATTGGCCATGGTGTGATGAATGAGAGATAATGAGTGCATGAGAAAAGAAAGCACATTGCCAGAGGGGCAAAAATCATACGATCAATCCGAGCCGCATACTATGGTTCGCATCGTATGTAATCTCTCACACGAGAATCAAGGACTACATTCAACGAATGTTGTCTTTGATAGGAATAGGGAGGATGGCATGAAGAAAATTGAGACTATAGACGATAATATCTGAGATGGCTGCGGAAATTGACTAGGGTCCCCTCCTAGGGGTGTATATAGTCTTCTCCATGATAGCAAAATCTCACTTGTTGCTTTTCATTGCAATAATAATTGACACGTTTTCGATATACCTGCATGCTCTACCTGTGAGATGAAGTATACATACATGATACAGTACTAGGTGAGGTCATCGTGTGCAGGCAGGAAGTTGTACATGCGTGTCGGTAGTGAATTTAATCCGGGCTGTCTTATCGATAGAAAGCACGCTAGAGTAGAATAGGCATTAGATCAGCCTGATTTGGTCATCCAAGCTCAAAATAGTGGCCCACAACAGCTCTACGCAAGTATTCTAGGTACCTAGAGCTTTCTCTACATACCTCTTGATTCACTTTTGACGTAACAGATGCTTTTCCTAGACAGCTACAACAACTACAACAGATAGTGTATCTTCGAAGGTATTCTATTGGCGGTCTAGTAGTATCCAGTTTCTACTTCTACTATAGACATTCTCTTGAAGGTATCTTGGTTCACGCCAAGCATCTACCACCAAATTCTCAAGGTTATCTATCCAACCATATTCAGTAAGTCCGTGGTCCGCGCCTTGCCCGGTCCGGCAAGTTCAGTTGAAAGATGAGTGGTGGATGGAATACCAGTTGAGTTTGCCTGCCTGGTTGTTTCTCGAGTGAGAACGTTTGTCACTAATTATCCTCTATACAGTTGAGTCGGATGCTGTATGCAAAGCCTGGTCTATCTTTCTTCGAGAAACCTCCGAGGCTAACGAATACTGATAGGGTGTCTTCACATACCTTCTAAATAACTTGGGCGTACAAAATGTCCAGTTCGAAGAACTGCTCACCTTAGAACCGGAAGCCTTAGCTGAGCTCTACCCCGTCTACGGCGTTATCTTCCTCTTCAAGTACCCGACAGACACACCATACACCTCTACCGACAAGCCGCTCGATGGATCGTTTGACCGCAACGCAGCCGAGAATCTCTGGTTCGCAGCGCAGACGATACAAAATGCATGTGGCACGCAGGCCCTGCTCTCGGTGCTCATGAACAGAGGCGAGACAGAAGTCGAGATCGGCGGTCCGCTACGCGAGTTCAAAGATTTCACATTGGCGCTGCCGCCCGAGTTCCGTGGCGAGGCGCTCAGCAACTCGGAGCTGATCCGTGACGTGCACAACAGTTTTGCGCGGAGCAGCCCGTTTGTGGACGAGACACAGCGCACGGGCGGAGAGACGGAGGACGCATTCCATTTTGTGGCGTACACGCCTATCAACGGCGTGCTGTACGAGCTAGACGGTCTGCAACCTGCGCCCATCACGCACGGAGCGTGCACGACGGAGGACTTCCCCGTCAAGGTCATTGAGGTGCTGCAGCGACGCATCGCACGCTACGACATGTCGGAGATCCGGTTCAACCTCATGGCCATGGTGCGCGATCGTCGTGTTACAGCGCGCGAGCTCGGCGATGCGGAGACCCTAGAGCGCGAGGAGCGCAAGAGACGCGACTGGCAGTTTGAGAACGCGCTGCGACGGCATAACTTTGTTGGTTTCGCGGGCGCTGTGCTCAAAGGCGTGGTCGAAACGAAGATCAAGGAGGGCGGCGAGGACGCCTATAATAAATGGATTGATGAGGCCAAATCGAAAACTAGATCGAGGCTCGAGAGTAGAAAGAAAGGAGGTGGCGAGGACGTCGAGATGGAGGGTTGAAAGGCTCTAACTGCAGAGCGGTGTACGATGTGCGATTTTACATGGCCATGCGATACGGTCTCTACTGAGCATTGTTGCAAGGCCTCGGGACTACGCTATGGTATGGACACGAGATACTCAAGCAGATCCACGGTTGCTTAACGCGAGATGGGTTAAATACAAAAATTTTCGAATAGCCTTCATGACTTCCATCGATGAAACAAGCGCGCCTAAGCCCGACTCTTCTTCAGCCCACCAACCACTCGCAAAAATTGACACGATCATGGGTACAGAGCACGTTTCGCATTTATGTTGCTGTACGATACACTTATACGTTGGTACGCTGTCCTCCTAGCTTAATTCCCTTTCTTCGTCCTACTTACTCCTAGAAGCGATTGGTTTTCAAGATAACTTCCCTGTTCGTAGTCACGAACGCCTGCATGATTAGAAACACGGATGCGCATCATTTAAACCCTTCCTTGTGACCAGCATGCTGATTGTTGGTCTCTGTGTTTCAACATTTCCGAACATTCAAACTACTTAGCTCCGGGGAAGGCAATATTCGCGACTCCCGTTTCATCAGTTCCATAACCTCGGGACTTTTTGAAACCAACGTGCTTAACGCTATAGATCCGAATATACAATACAGTCGTCGCTATTTGTTCAATACCAGTGTAGCCATTGACGTCATTAGGACCTCGGCCACGATCCCGTTCTCCACTCCCGGCTAGACCGATTGAATTTCGTTCTTTTCCCCCGATGACCCGGTTGCAAGAGGGGCCTACCTAGCCCCGAGGCTACACACTCATCCATGCCTCAATTATTCTCTTAAAAACGTGGCGAAATCAATAATGCACCACGATACATCAGTAGCACTTCCAGATTAAGAAAAGGTCGGAAAGGACCTCAATCCAATGCCGCGCCCATGCTTCGTCGCATATTAGCCGATGATGATATAGGGGGGGTGGTTAAAGGTGAGGGAGGAGATAGGAAAAACAGCGGCAGATCTGTTGGTGGCCCCGTGCTCGTGGAGAATCTGCCGATGACGACCAAGAAATACGACGAAACCCATCACGCTTCCCCGTCAATTTAATTTAACAGCATAGGTAAATTATTGACGGATTAGGTAACGCGTACCAAGCTCCGAGAAACGAGGAACTTCCCCAGAAAGCTCGAATGGGTTTTAATATATTTTCTGATCCTTGGGAGGATTGGCTTGGCTTGTCAATTAGGCTAGTAGATGAATTGTCTACGCCAGCTGGAGGGGAATATATTCTGGTGGTCAAAAAAAGATGGGTTTATATAAATGAACATCTGTCCGTCGACCTGGGGCGCCAGTGACGATCATACGCCGAACATTCGTCTGTTACTAATAGTTATCCATTTAACAAGAAAGCTATACTGGTAGTAATCATGATGCTGACTACTTCTCTCCTCGCCCTGGCATTCGCCGCGACTGGCTTTGCTCAAGCCCCCGAGGGCTACAAGACTGTCTATGTCACTTCGAACGTAGACACCAAATTTGTCTTGGTCCCCAAGTCAGCCACCGCTGGGAGCACTCTAGTCGTGTAAGTCTCCTAACTCCTATATCCATATCCAGGGACAGACCCAGTTGTAACTAACCCTTCCTTCACCGGCACAGCAAAACCGCTGCCCAGACGCCCGAGCAGCAATGGTACATCAAGGATGGCAGCACCAAGATCCAGCTAGCCGGCACCACGCTCTGCCTTGACGGAGGAGCCGAGAGTAAGCAAGCATACCTAAGCCCACCTCCTCGGGAGCAACATAACATACCTACCTATTCACACGAACCGAATCCGCTACTCTCTCTCTGTTGCTGTTGCTAACGAGTGGGGGGAAAAAACAGCCAACTGGAAAGACATGTCCAACATCTACATCCAAGAGTGCGACGACGCCGCCGACTCCCAGAAATGGGACGCCAAGACCGACGGACGGATCGCTCTGGAGCTGTCGAGCCCACGTACGTACTTTGCATTATAGGAGTTATTCCCACTTTTATAGTGTACCAAGGCTAACCATGATGGAAAAATCACAGAGGAGTGTCTCGATCTCCAGTACATGCGCGCCACGGAGAACAACCCGGTCGGTCTGTACAACTGCCAAGGGTTGGGAAATATCGGCGCCGCGGACAAGGGCATCAACTGGCCGCTCACCGAGGTTGCTGCTCCTTGAAATTAGATGGCATCGAGAGTACTCGAGTGCCCATAGGGAGGGATGGTAGTATACGGGTTGATGCTGTTAGCTGGACGTTGTAATTGGTGTTGGAGACTACCTACCTAGATAGGTAGTTATATAAACAAGCCAGAAAATAAACTCCATTGACCACCCCCCTTGAGCTATCCGTCGTAGCAACTTCATAGATCTGTTTCCTATCAAGGGCTGGGAACAATTTGACCGCGTGCTGTCTACGGGCGATTGGTTAATGTCTCAAGATACCGTAGTTCAACACCGAGGATGACTCTAGTAAGGAGACTAACGAAACCGTCCAAACAAGTTTCGTCCGATCCCAACCGTACATGACACTCTAACAAAATACCTAGTCAACCCTCATGCACCAACATAAACTACCCATCTGCGCGAAGAACCCGTGGACTCTTCACCACCACAGCGAGGAAAGGCTCGAGAACAAGTTTTTGCAAACCACGCCAATGTATCAACAAAGGACGAGTCGTCTGATAACCTAGCCAATTGATTGCTCCCACATTTATCTACAGTACGAAGTCGAGGGTGCCAGCCATGCATCCAATACGAGACCACAATAGCGTACAGCAGTAGCCGAACATTTGGCGCCAACCCAAGCAAGGGCGACGCTTTGGACACCTCCTTTTTTTCTTTTTTCTTTTTCTCTCGTGCAGCTTGGAGAAAGTAACGCAAAAGGAGGCAGGTACAATAAAAGAAAAAAGTGTATGGTGTGTATTAACAAGATAAAAGTACTACTATACGAGGAGAAACAGAACCGGTATAAAATCGTAAACCAAAAAAAAGGGGATATCCCTTCGTAACCCCAACCCCAATCCCAACCACCCCTGGTCTCTTCAAACGTATCCATATGCCATGAACCTTTCTTGGTACCCTCCCCAAACGCCTCGAGTGGTGTGACAGAAGAGCGGTCGCAATCCTCCAGATGGGTATGTATCTGGAGTATATATGCCTGTCTCGTCTTCTATCCCTTGCGAGGTCGCATACCCAGGCGGGGGATGTACCCTGATGTCATGCCCAACCCTTTCCATTAGAGCACTTCCATCTATGCCCCTTGAGTTTTTCTGTTTTATACAATTTTTACTTGGTTGGAGATAACAATCATATTCATGATTGCGAGTTACCTTCCCAAAACCAGTATCTGTTAAATATGTTAGCGTAATGTTGGGTTGAATGTGCGAGGATATTTAGAGACTTACTGTGCCGAATATTGCACCTCGAATGCGGCCGGTTGACCCTGACATGTAGCAGGTGGGCTGCCACCCGCCGTCTGTATCCGGTAGACCTCTTGTAGGTTTCCCGTGGAGCCGGTGTGAGTCTTGAGTCTCAGCCACGCAACAGCTTTCTCGCCTTGTTGACCCTTTGGTGCATCGTCCGGAGCGTTTGTTTGGCTGTCCTTGGAGCATCCGGCTTCGCCAATCTGGTACTGGGTTGTGTCCAGGTTGAAGAAAGGTGTTGTGGTGTTGGTGAAGTAGTGCTTGCCCGAGATGATCAAGTTCGTGGGGCCCATGCGTGCGTCTTCTTGCTCTGTGAGGTTGAATTGTAACGCAAGCTTTGGTAGCATGCCAAGTAGATCCGGATATGTTGCGGCAACGCAGCTGGCATTGAATAGAGTTGCGACGGCTCCTACGGCGACGGGGACTGCTGTAGCGTTTGTTGCGTCGCACGTGTAGTTCTGCGTTCCACGGCCAATAGCCACATGCTTTAGAACCAGACCAGCAGACGGGGCAGCCAGTGGTGTAGGAGCTAATATATAATGTTAGCTAGGAACCTAGGGATATTTTATGATATAATGACGAACCTGCTGCCATCTGGGCCTTCGACAGATCACAGACCGGAGCCTCCGCCATTGATTTCCCTAGCTCAACCTTCGATGCCAACATGTTGAAGTACTCAGAAACGGTCTCGAGCCCATCGGGCTTAGCGGCGTCCCAGTTAAACGTTGGCCATGTTGGAGCAGCGATGACGGTCGAAGCACCGAGTAATGATACCAATAATGTCGAAGCGTACATTTTGACAGATCTGAGTCAGAGGAATATGATGAAGAGGAGTATATTGGTTGAAGTCGAATCGATGTGGTTTCTTTGTTGAATTCTCAAGTAGTCTTGGATAGGTATATGCGTAGACTAGTAAGAAAAGAAAAAGAAAACCCAAAGAAACCCAAGCTAGAAGATAGACAGAGAGATATAGATAGAGATGATAGAAATCAAGGAAAAAATAAGGAAATACTATAGGAAATAGAAAAACGTAAAAGGAAAAGATCTCCCGGAAGAGAGAGATATATAGTATATAAGTTGAAGGTGTATATACAAAATGGTAGAAGACATATTCGGGAGCGGGATGCGATGGGGTTAATAAATCTGCAAAGACGCCGCCAGCCTACCTACCACGCCCTACCCCAGGCCAGCGGCACGGTAGCGTGGGACCCGTTCAGGGTCTTAATCTGTCTTAATTTAGGATCAAGTAACCTGCATAGCCAGACAGGGTTCAAAGAGAAGCCGTAGCTGAAGACCGGCCGTTTTCTGCCTATAGCTCTGCGGTAAAAGGTCGAACTGGGCGAGAGCTTAGACGCAAGGTTGGTAGCATCGTCTTTTGGAGCACCCCCTGTCATCGACCTAGCATGGGTCTTTGTATGGAGAGCCAAGCGATCTGCAGCTAGGACCCGTGGACAGGGGTGTAATCATCACAGATAGCGATCTGACTGGCTGACCACAGCAGCTTGCAAGCGCCAGGGCCGCCTCTTCCTCGGCCACCCGGCTCAACGCTTGGTGGACGTTTTCTCGTGTATCCTTGAGAGATGAGGGAGGGGTATAGCGGCAAAACGCTTGGTGTTTGAAGAGACTAGAGTCTCTATCGTGTTAGACAGAGAACTCATCCGAGGTGTCGAAGAGATTTGCGTTTTGCAAGGCTTAGAATGAGCAAAACGAGGAAACATAGCGAGCAATCCGTAGTTCACTCTTTGACGTGAGCAATATTGGTTGGTGGCTGGGTGGGAAGTACTGCAGACGTAGTATGGGTCTTCTGACTTCAGCACCTGCAACGCCATCTGCATGATGAAGCTCCAAAGTAAACAAAGAATACCTAGTAGTGGTGACACGTCGAGTTAGATAGGCAAGTGAATACCTGACTTACCTATCTACCAACAGCAAAGCGTCATCGTCATTGGTCATTGGCGCCAGCAAGGCATTCATTACTAAATGGCGATGACCTCAGACACGGCAAGGAAGAATACTAGAGTGCGTCAGCAAGGCTTAGAAGACAATCCTCGTTCTTTGCTGCTTGTTACTGAGGAATGTTGAGCATCGCTGCTATTACTGCTATTACAAAGCCTTAGTTTTTGGTCGGGGAACTCATAGATCCGGTTGGCGATGCAGCCATTGTGACTCTTAGACCAACCTAGAACTCGGTCAAAGCTTGGCTTACTCGCATCCTATTGGAGGATCCGTTGAAGAAAGAAGCAAAAGAAGCTTTAGTAGGTAGAGAGGCTGGGATTGCAACGTATGGATCTCGGGTTGCTTGCAGACGCCCATCAGATCATACTACGTGGCCCTCTTTTTTTTTTTTTTTTTTCTGTGTGAAAATGTGAAAGTGTAGAAATGTAGAAAAGTGATGCGGGCAGGGATTCGAGATTCGATGCTACTCTATATACCCCTGCACATTTTAGACCGGAATTCTCCAGAGAAGGTGGGTTAATTTGAACAGCGACTAATCAATCTGGGCTAATGTGGGCTAATTTGCTGGACCAACCCCGCATGGTGCAGCTGGCGGTTAGAGTCTAGAAATAGCAACAAGCGCGGCGGGAACGAACCCTCCCTCCAAAAATAACAAAATTAGCTTTCTTCGCTTAAGCGGGGAACAAAACCTACCATTCCCATTCGAGCCAATTTGCCCGGAATCCAACCTTCTACCAATCACGATGCTGTTCCTAGCAAATGCACCTTTATCGCAACTTTTCGGCTGCTGGACCTGCCGACTGGTTCTTCGGAATCTGGGCAAATTTTTGCATATCGGATGCAATGCTACCCCGCTTTAGAAGAGAAGCTATGAGCTATAGCTGCAAATTAACTTCTTATTACCTAGGTAGGTTGACTTAATATCGATTTCTTCGATGTCGCCTCGTCTCAGGTCGTGCTGAAAAAAGAGAAGGCGTCTCGCTCGCCCACCGGCGTTAAATGTCCACCGTCCGCTTAGCTACGTATCCTATCCTTCATATATAATGTATATTGCCGGTAGTGGATGCTCGTTTATTCTTACCAAGAGGTAGGTAGGTAGTACGCAATAAAGCCTCCCCGTCCTCTTCCCGTCTGTTGTGCCACGCTTCCGTCTCGGGTGTGGGTTGCAGCCATGGTCAAGAAACGGTCTTATCTGTTTCCTAATTGGTGTCTCACCAACGGTGAAGGTAGGACATGCACATCTATGTGTCTTCCCATACTTGTTTTCCACCCACATAGGAAGCAAGAAATGTAAACCCCGCAAGATGATGGATTGTGAATCGTGGTAAGCGGACTACACATGTTCATATAAAATTGAGTGTGATAACTAGATAGACAGGTACTCGCTGGAAGAGTCAAGCGCAAGTATTATTCGCCATCAAGACCGAATCCTTCCACCAATCAGTGGGGGATTGTATTCCATAATTCGCTGTTTCAGGCGGGCCGTTAACCCATTACGTGCATCGAAGTATCCAACCCGGCGGCTCGAGATGGGTGTCTGGCATCTTGGCTTGCCCTCGTTGGTGTGGAACAAATGTAGAAGGTTCCTTTACGTATAATAAATAAGAAACGAACTGGCTCTGAAGATTGACCTTGTGATTCTTCCTATAACTACCTCATGCTTGCTCGTGATCACCTCAAAGCTCCATCTTCTTAGATCCCTTGCATTTCTGATATTAATATGTACCAATGTGGTCTACTTCGAGTCCGGGTGATGGTTGCTGATGTACGCGCATTAGATAGTTCTGTGATCCGAAAAATTCGCGGATACCAAGCAAAATGGTCATGCTTGATACAAAATAGGTTGGTATACGATATATGACACATGCCGTTTAAACAAACGTCGGCTAGTATTGATACAACAAATGCAATTCCCTCTAGACATGATCATCAATGTCCATTGAAACCCTCTTCTTGCCAACCTCCAGGATGAGCGGCGGCCTGACCTCTTCCACCACTATTACCGCCGACCGCCCCTCCCGCTGCTGCAGCAGCGGCTATACCCTGGCTCAGATTGCTCGAATGTTGTTCGACGTCCGCCGCGCCGAGCCAGTAGAGCGAGAAGAAGACTAGGATGTGCAATGCGACGCAGTAAGCTGCGAAAAGATTCCTGCTCGTCCGCGAGGCTAGCACCATTCGGGTCACTGAGTAGACCATCCTCTCCGGAAGGCTCATTCTCTTGTATGCCCTCGCCGACTCACGTCCTCTGAAGGCTGCGAACGGCGAGATGTTGGACTCGTACGCTTTCTTGTACCGATCCAACGTAATGCCTGGGTTTCCCGTGCCGCCCATCGTGACTACTGATGGGTTTGGATTGGAAGAGTACGCCGATGATGACGACGCCGACGGCCCGTTCCGGTTATATGTTGACACGTACCGCGTCTTTTCATACAGCTGAAGGTTGTCCTTCTGCAAGGCTGCGATCTCTTGCCGTAATTGCGACACAGTTCGGTGGCTTTCAGACAACTCCCCTTCCAGCTGAGCGTTCCGCTTCTTGAAGCGGTCACGTTGAGCAGTAATCATGGGTAAGATACCCGAACCACCACCCATGGGTTCACCCCCTGTAGTGCGAGGGTCGAAACCGGATATAATGGACGAGGTGGGCGAAGTTCTTCCACCTCTTCTTCCAGGCGCTATCGACGGCGCGTATCTTGTATACGTACCGGCTACTGATGCTCCTGATGGAAAGACATTTTGCCCCTCGGATTGAAGGTTAGCTAGATCATTTTCTAGCTGCGCGTTGAGGTTTTGTGATCTTTCTAAATCCGCATTCGTCCTGGACATGTCCTCCTGTAGGTTCTCTAGCCTGCTCTGCAGATCTTGGTGAGAAACTCGCAAGATGGTTAGCTCGTCGCTCAACTTCTTATTCCTGGCTAATAGTAATTGTTCCAGTGTGTCGCCCTTCCCTTTCGGCGCAGATCCATTCGAATCCGAGGCGGCTAATACGTCGTCATCATCGCCCGTCGCGAACTCTATGCTCTTTAGTACCTCTAGTTCTTGTTTGATATCCTCGTAATCACTCCACTTCTGAACTTTTCCCTTCAAACCGTCACGTTCCTCTTTCAGGAGACCGACTTCTCTCTCCAAGCCTCGGAGTCTCGAATCGATATCCCGTTTGAAAGCTTCTTTCTCAACCCTCGCAGAGTCAAGTTTGCGGATGAGCGATGAATTCTCCGATCTCATGCGCATATATCCGGGATCGTCTTCTAGAACTGGTGCTTGGGCTGGAACTTGGGACTTGGATTGGGCAAGCTCTAGTCGCAGTTGCTCGTTTCGAGCTTCCACTTCTGCTAGCCGGGCACTGGTTCGTTCGAGATCGGAGTTGACCATTTCCAGCTCGGCGTTAGTTACATGGCCTTGTCTACTCTCACCATCTGCATCTTCGGATCCCTTTAACCGTTGATTGACCTCGTAGCTAGCTTTGATTTCATTGATGAGCCTGTCTTGGCTTTCAATCTTTTCCTCGAGCGCCTTCTCTTTTGATTCCCAGTTGTCTTTCTTTTCGTCCAGAACGGCAGTCCATGATTGCTCCACCTCTCTAACCTTGGACTCAAGGTTGCTTTCCAGTTGCTTTCGGTTGGCACTCTCCGATTGTAACTTGGCTTCGGTCTCCTCTAGTTGCGACGTGAGCTGCACAACGTTGTCTTGTAGATGCTGGTTTTCTTCGGTAAGCTTTGGTAATGTATCCTCGGCTACCAGCATAGAATCGACCGATGCCTCGAGTAAAGGGTACGGATCCGGGGCATTCTCCAGAGCGGAGTAGACCTGTAGAAATGCGGAATTGGTCGATTTGGAGTGGTTGGTAAGAAGATCGATGAATGTCTGGTAGGCTTTTAGAAGGCTCTTGATCTCGGTCAACTTGGTCGCATCGTCCGATTTTCTAAAATCCTTCGTTTTCTGGGCTAGGTCCTTCCTCTGCACAGTAGAGTCGCGCTGAAATGCCACTATGTCCGAAGCAGTATTATCGAGAGTCGATACCAACGAGTTCAAATCAATATCTATCAATGGTTAGGACCAAACTTAATAGATCCAATATGCAATCAGTATGCGTGCGTACTTCTCCATGCTGAAATAGCATGCTGGAACTGGTTGGCCCCATTTGGACCGGAATTATCGGTCTGTCCATCACCAGGTTGCGCGGCCTTGAGGGACTCGGACACGTTGGCCATTTTGTCGTCTCAGCTTTGGCAGAGGTCGCTGCCACCATTCACCGGGTCATCAGATATCGGACGGTAAAGGGAATGGTATACTGCAGTTAGCAATGCGATGGGACTTCAATCCACGTGGGTAGTTAGCGCTGAAGTAATAAATCGGATAGTTGATTTGGTTTGGTTTGGTTTGGTTTGGTTTGGTTCAAGAAGATTTATGAAGGTTGAACGTGTTCGTTCCCATTTAGTTGTTTAGTTGCATCTGCTAAATGCATGTGCAAGGATCCACAGGCTCGGTAACTTGGCTTGATTAGCGGGTATGGTCCGCTGTAGCTGTGCCTGAGGCCCCTGAAAGGTTACCTAAAGGTTCCATTAATATTCTTAAGTCTGACGCTACGTAATTTCAGCTATTCCTTGATCCACTCCAGCTTTCAACATTCGAACCACTCAACATCGTTTTCGCTAATAAGACTCAGGAATTCGAAAAGGCAACAAGATGAGCAAATGAGAGCTCTTATCATGTTGTCGCCGTCAATATGGCTTCTGATTCCCAAAGCGACAAACGCTCGCTGAAGAAGTTGGGCGCCGGTCCCTTCCAACTCCGTACTCTCTTCGCTGATGTTCCGCTGTCTGAAGATGGTACCAGGGACGACATCAAGATTAATTGTGTGGAATATCTAGGTGCGCATCCCATAGGACCCTTTCGCTTGCTATTATATGTCTATCCGAACTCAAATCGGCTAATTCTGTCTTAAGATGGCCATTTATACATAGGCACATCCGACTCGGAACTTCTACACTTCTTCCAAATACCTCCAGATCCTTCAGACAAGTCCAGCGCTCCAACCTTCATTCTAGCCTCGAGATTGCGCCCTGTTTTCGCTGAGCCTACAGCAACATCCACTACCACCAGACCCGGCGTGCAACAGATTTTATTACTGCCAACTGTCAGCAAAGCCTGTATTCTTTGCAATTGGACGGTTACCTTTTATTCGCTCCCAGAACTAAGCCCGGTCTTTGGTTCTACACAAGTCAAGAATTGCAATTGGGTTGGCGGCGTCGACTTAAATGGTGTGGGCACAGAATACAACGCACGGGGGGAGCCCGTTGGCGTTACTATACTGCTTTCGTTAAATCGCAAGATTCAAGTGGTCAGCATAGCCGATGGAGCTCGACCCATCAAGAAGTCTATCGACTTTGCCGGAAGTACGATATCTGTTAGAAGGGACTCGATCGCCTGTGTGGCCAACTCTAGGAGTTATGCGCTACTCGAAATCGATCAGCAATTGAAAATCCCCTTAATGTCCATTTCGTCACTGGATGAGGCCGAGCCGGGAAATATTCTGGGTCAAGCTCAACATATTTCTGGAAGTTCAGGCGGATTACTACGTAGCAACTCTTCCGCGCAATCTCGCCCACAAACGCAAAGCCCCGACCCCCCTGCTCATAGGCGAGGGACCAGTTTGGGCGACTTTATTGCAGGAGCAACACGGAGACAAGAATATCGTCCCAATGAGGATGAGGAGCCTACTTCTGGACAAGGGACTCCGCCAGAAATGGCGACAGGTCAGAAGTCACCCGGGGAAACATCGCGAGCAAATACTCCGGGTCCAGAAGGCGCCGCAAGAGGTCAAGCAGGCCGAGCAACTCCAACTGCACGGCCACAGCCAGGTATTCTCAATCCTCTTATCGTCTCCCCGACGCCAGAAGAATTTCTACTTGTTACTGGCACTACCCCATTGGAACCAGGCATTGGAATGTTTGTCAACTTGGACGGGGATCCAACAAGGCCTACCATCGAATTTGATCGATATCCTAAAGACATTGTTGTCGACGGTGGCCCTACAGATATAAACTCATCACGAACATCTATGGTCCCAGAGGACGAGGGTTTTGTTCTGGCATCAATGGGGAAAGACTTTCCTGACGGTGTCCATTACGGTCTTGAAATCCAACGATGGGACACCGACGCGACTGATGGCGAGGTCAAGAAATATTGGCTTGAGCCACCCAATGCTGGCTCGGTCGACAATTCTCAGCAAAACGTAGGAATCAGGTCCTTGTGTGGAACAGAAGATACACATCTCCCTGAAATTATCGACAAGTTGTGCCGTCGAAGGTTTGTCCCGTTCTCCTCGGGGAGTCTATACGCCTCGTCGATGTCGTTACGGACTGTAGACTCAAGGACAGCGTCCTCGATGGAGAGACTGTCAAAAGAGAAAGAGCTCTTTGACAGAGATTCTGATTCTCAAAGTGGGGATTCACTGCCTGAAGCTTGGCAGACCACCCGAAACGCTGAAGAGGAAGAGTATGCCCGCCGTCTCGCAGAAAGCACCGCTCGTTTGGCTGTGTGGTCTGGCAAGAACGTATGGTGGGCTGTTCGAAACCCATTGATTTTGCGGCTGGACGCACAACTAGAGGCAACGGCAGCAGCACCAAATCAAGCCTCTACCGAGCGACAAGAGCTATTCACAATATTGAACTCCTTCCGTGGCCAAGACGCGAAATCTGAATTGGAATTTCTAACGTTTAGCTACATACGACAACGGGCAGGAATACTATTATTGACAAGTTTCCTAAAATCGGAAGACACTACTTTCTCAGAGCCAGAACTTCGAGCTATGGAAGAGATCTTGGTGGATAGCCTTCTTGATCCTCGAGTCATTTTGTCACTCATACCGGGTGTTCGCAACGAGGTTATTGATACTAAACGAGGTATATGGATATTCGGCGGTGTCAAGTCGACTGCCGAAGAATTTATATCAAGCAGAGATTTCGATAAAGATAAGTCTACCATGAGCGCATTATCACAGCCCGTATTGCAATTCCTAAGGCGTTTTTTGATGGCCTGGCGACGCAAGAAGGGTTTTGGTAGCATACCAGACGAGAATGAGGTTTTCCGCACAGTTGATGCAGCTCTACTTGCCGTTCTTCTCGAACTCGATAGAAAATCACCTACAGGTCCAGCCAAAGCAAGGTCAGTCCGCGCAGACTTATACGAGTTAGTAGATACGGGTGTCGATTGCTTTAATAGAGCAGAGACTCTGCTCGAGTCTTACAATCGTCTTTACGTACTCAGTAGGCTCTATCAGAGCCGGAAGATGGCCGGAGATGTCTTGGCTACCTGGAAACGTATTATCGAAGGTGGGCGAGACGACGGGGGAGAATTAACTGATGGTGAACAGCGTGTGCGCGAGTATCTCATGAAAATCAGTAACCAAGCCCTAGTCCAAGAATACGGAATATGGCTGGCGAACCGAAACCCAAAGCTTGGCGTCCAAATATTCGCTGATGATAAAGGTCGCGCGCCAAAATTCGAGCCGAACCAAGTGGTTCAACTTCTCAGAGAGGAAGCTCCGGATGCGGTCAAATATTATCTTGAATACCTCGTGTTCGGAAAAGGTCACACCATATATGTTAACGAGTTGATCACGTACTATTTGGATATCGTGATTACCCGACTGCGGACATCACCCGAAGCCCGCGAGGTGGTGATGTCAACCTACACGGCGTACCGTGCTTTACATCCCCCGAAACCCACCTACCGCCAATTCCTGACGGACAACGCGCCCGCCGACGATGAGTCGTGGCATAGTCGCTTACGTCTCTTGCAGCTACTCGGCGGTAGTTACGACTACGATGCAGCAGTTATCCGAGACAGAATCGCGAGTCTGCGCAGCACAGCGGAGGACCTTCTCGTCCCCGAGACCATCATCCTCGACGGCCGGGAGCGGAATCACGAAAACGCGCTGCGTCTACTGGTGCACCGGCTCGGGGACTACGACACCGCGGTGGCATATTGCATTCGCGGTGGTGCCAGCATCTACACCATCTATCAGGCTCAGCCAAGCCAGCAGCCGCCGGCCAGCCCCAAGGCTGCGAAGGGGCCCAAGCGCCGCGACAGCACACCCCCGACGCAGGACCAGCAGGCACGTCTCTTCCGCGCGCTTCTCGGCGAGTTCCTGCAGCTCGAGGACGTAGGCGACCGCGTCGAGCAGACGGGCTTGCTGCTGGACCGGTTTGGCGGGTGGTTTGACGTCGGCGACGTGCTGGCCGTGATCCCCGACAGCTGGAGCGTGGATCTTGTCGCCGGCTTCTTGGTCAAGGCGCTCCGCCGCATCGTCGTCGAGAAGAACGAGACGACCGTCGCGAGGGCGCTGAGCTCGGCGCAGAATCTGCAGATCCAGCATGATTTGATCGTCAAGATCGAGGAGAAAGGGCCCAGCGTTGAGACGTGACGGGGTGGTGGTGGTATTGGTGTAATGGGATTTTACGCTGTGTGTATGTATAAGGTGGCCTGCGAATCTACGATATGAAATCCATCCATGTATATCTACAATTTACCTAAGTTCTTGGCAAAATTTTTGAATTTTTATCTATGCTATGGTATCATGCACGTAAAGGAGGTCGAGTAACGAGGTTTTTGGTGACATTTACATTAATTATTATGTGCCCTATCACCACAAGAAAGCCACGAGCAAATCCAGCTCATGCTCTGTATGGAGGCAATCAACTCGGTAAACACCCGAGCACCATCGCAATGCTGCCACATTCTCCCAGATACCTTATTAGTTCAGCACCGCAAGTCCGTTGTCATAAGTCGTGAGAATAGGTATCTATCCCCTCTTCATCATCATAACCTTACTCCTTCCTTCCGTAGGTAGATACCTGACTGACTAACTGACTGATCCTAGGGGTATTTATTTACTACTACTACCACTACTACTGCACCTGCAATATCTTGGTCTTCAAGGCCTTCTGCTTGACCAAGCCCTCGACCCACTTGTCGGCCTCCTCGAGTGCCTTCAGGGGCTGCTTCTTGCGCTTCAGGAGATAGCCCTGGATCTGGGCGGGCGAGAACTCGCCGTCGGGGATCTTGGCGCTGAACTTCTCGGCTATGGACGGGAGCTCCTCGACCGAGATGTCTAGGTTTCCATCTGCTGCTACTGCTACTGCGTTGGGGGTTTCTACGGCTGTGCCGCTGTTTGCTGCTATTGTGGTGGGTTCTGTCTTCTCGGGGATCGAGGACAGCGAAGAAACTGCGGTTTTCGATGTGGTGGCCTTGGAAGTAGATGCTGATGGTCCGTGGTCGCCCTCGTACATCCGGATAAATAGCTCCTTGGCCTGCTCCCTGGTCGCGTTGGTAAATGCCACCTGCAGGTCCACGCGACCGGGTCGGATCAAGGCCTCGTCGAGTTGCTCGGGCGTGTTGGTCGTCATGATGAGGACGCGGCCCTCGTGGCTGGCCACGCCGTCGATGGCGTTCAGGAGCCCCGAGAGCGAGATTCCCGTCTTGGCGTCGTCGCCTTCCTTCTTCAGCGCCTTGGCCAGGTCGCTTACTTTCCAGTCGCCCCGGGAGTGGTGGTGTCTGGACGGCTTGGCGCCGTTGGTCTCGGTTGCTGCTGCTCCTGCTTCTGTTTCTACTTTTTCTTCCTCCTCCTCCTTTTCGCTGGCATTCGACGGGTTCCGTCGGAGCCCCGCCGTGTCGATGTCCTCGAGCAGGACGATGCATCGCCGCGGGAGCGAGGCGAACAACCCGCTCAGATCCTCTTCTGTCAGGCTCGGCTCGAGCAGCGATATCACGTGGATGTCGAGGCCGAAAATCCCGGCCAGCGCGAAGGAGAGCGAGGTCTTTCCCGTCCCGGGAGGGCCGTGGAAAAGGTAGCCTCTTCGCAGCGGTATGCCCCGGTTCGCGTACCAGCGTGGCGTCTCCGGATGCAGGTACTCGTTGATGTCGGCGAGGACTTGCAACTTCTGGTGCTCGTCCAAGACGACCGTCTTGATATCTCGCACCGGGCGGTTGGCGACTTGGTGCCAGCCGGCGCGTCCCACGTAGCGACGATTCGTGCTGGGCCGCTTGATGATGGTTCTGGCTTGATGGCCGCCATAGTACTGCTCCTTGGCGTGGGCTAGGAGTTGTTTTATAGGGTCTGGTTATTCTGTGTAAGCTTACGGTGAAATTAAACTTGATTGGTGAGCGGAATCTTACCTGGACTTCTCCAGAAGCAGGATATGACTATGTCTTCCTGATCGCGGAACACATCCGAACCGCCTTCCTCGTTGAATATGGATTCTCGCTTGCGTTGTAGCCTGAAGAGCTGGCCCTTCCACCAGAAGCTGTGGATGCCTACTGCTGGGCTGAACTGTGCTGGCTTTATTATCTTGTTGTTAGCATGGAAATATGATTAATACATAACAGAGGTGACGGAAAACCTACAGCTCGAGCTTCCTGGTTCGAGAAATTAAGATAGCGACCTGAAATGTCCCGAGCAACATTCGACGCATCCTCGTCCTCCCACGCTCTTTTGCTCGCCGTCTCCGCCCTCAAAGCTCTCGTGTTCACCATATTGGGCTGAGAGGCAAGCCACTCCATAATGTGCCCATAGATATCATCGTTATTAGTGATGTGAATGCTACTCATGAAATGCTCGGTGATTATGCCGTTCAGAAAGTAGTAGATCTGACGGAAGACCTTGTTGAACGCCCAGAGCACACCGACGGCGGTTAGCAGATAGGACGGCTCGAGACCCAGCCACGTCCCTATGAATCCATAGATGGGACTCAGGCCGCGGAGCCCAACTAGAGTTAATAGACCTTCGACTGCTTTCGCATGGTGCGTGCTGTCTGACGCTGACGTATTGTGAGCAGCGTTTGATATATTGGCGCCTATGCTCGGGAGCAGCCCGTTCAAGGCTTGGCTAAAATCCATAACTTCTAAGTCGGCATGTAGATAACACCCCTTATTAAAGAGCGGGCGATTAGCGATGAAGTTCAATAGAAGACCGGGGAAGTCAAGTTAATTATACGTGAATTGTAGGCGCACTCTAGGGCGCGCAACTACTTCTCTGCCTTGTAGAAGGCGGCCGATCTAAAGGCGGATGTGGATAAGGTATACACGTAGTCTAACCAGAGTGGCGAAAGGTGTGAATCTTTTACGGCATGCAATGCAGCCGTTCATTGGCCGCTTACAAGTTTTCGGCATGGGACTACATGTAATATGCAAATCATCTAAGTGTTGCCTAGGAGGTACCCATGTTTTTTTATTAGTATTTAAAAATATATATCAGTCATTCGGTCTCTTTGAGTCATGGTTTATAATAGTTGTTATACTGTATTCAAACGAAAGGGTTATATAACAGTCTTACATGCATAAGTGAAGAAGCGGATCTGCCAGGCAACAAGACTATCAATAGTTTGCAACTGGCATAGGCAAAGTACATTAGGAGGTATGCATCGGCGTCTAAATTGATAGCCACAGTTGCAGTTTCGGCACATCTGGAAAGTTTTCATGTGACGGGTCGCTATATCTCTTCACACTACTGTCCTATAGATTTTATAGATACGCAATATACCGCAAAAAAAAGGGTAGGATTCGATGCATGTCATGCATAGAGGCGTGATCCTACGAACCAATGAACATCGCCGGTCCGGGACTTGTTAGGCAGGCTGCCGGAAATCATGGGTCACTGGGTATAGGATGCCTCGCCTACAATATGCGTCTTGCTGTATGATTTTGCTTTTTTACCACTTATGTGTAGTTGCATCTTGTGTTACCAATTATTTATATCCCAGATGACTTGCAGTTCCAGATCCATGGTAACCTCATGCAAAACATAGTTCGAAAGGTTGACGTACATAAATTATAGTTGGCAATTCGGCCCGAGCTAATCGTCGGAGTAGGCTAAGAATGAGGCTCTGGAAATAGAGTGACATTAGTTTACATCGAATGACAGCTTTCGTCCTGAATTGGCCCGAACTTGACGAGCCTCAGAGCCAACGAACGACGTCTTATTCCTTACGACGTCGACAATTATATCCCGAGTAAGCGGCACAAGACAACCGCTATCCCGATTGAGAGTCTTCTGCAGAGAGGCTATATATAGCGTACCACTCGGCTCTGAAGATGATGTCCTCGTGTTATAATGAACACTTTCCGCTATCCAACGGTCGGAGGAGCCGCGTCTGTCGGATGTGGATAGGATATCGAGATCCTTAGCCTGTAACCGAATTACATTCCGCCATTGCCGATATACCTTAGTTCGATGCAATGTTTTATTCTAATCCTATCCATTCAGCCTCGGACTCGCCCTCAGACTGCATCTGCTCATCCAAACCTAACCCTTCTCCTGGTGTCAGCATCTTCATAGGGGTGTCACCTCCGTCCGTGACTAAGCCCTGTCCGTTCGTGTTCGACTTTTTCGTATCCGCTTGCCCGAGGAGATAGTCTACGGTATATGTGTTGTCGTCCGCCAACCGTTTGATCTCATTTCGCATCCTTGTAATAGCCCTAGCAACAACCCGCATCTCAACATCTACCTTGCTTCGGTTTGATGTAAGCCAGGCTCCGTGCTTATCGACCAGAGCCTTGATCCATAGTAGACAAAACTCGATATGAGGAGATTCTTCGGTTTGAGCTGCAACAAATCGCAGTAGCCTGGCAACGTATACAGTGGGGAACTGTCCCACCACCAACGGAATGTCTGTATGTGGCACCGACTGGAAGACCCTCTTTATCAAGCGCGCTTCGTTGAGGCGGAATGCCATAACCAAAGCCTTAAGATAATCCTTTTCGTTCTCTAGAACAGCAAGAGTTGACGCAGGTGTGATTTCCATATTGAGATCGAATGGGTCGAATTGAAGATCGTTGTCCACGCTGTAGATGAGAAGACCTTCTGTCGAAGCGGCACAAAACGCTGTGCCAGCGGGGGAGAAGCCTACACTGTTGACCCTCACCTCAGGTAACTTCTTTCTAGCAGAAGGGTCGCCTCGCTTGGAACCAGGTAATAATCTGTCTTTCCGAGCTTCACGATCTGAGTGATCAGCCTCGTCATCAAATAGTCCCTCTGGTCCCGCTTCCGTGAGCAACTTGCTGTTCAAGAATTCTTGCGTTCCTGATAACGAGAGGTTAACGCTAACGGTGAACTTTTTCAGTAGTACCATAGTGGTTACTGAATACAGACAGATATATTTGCTGTTTCCTGCAGCTAGAATGCAGCTTCCATCGGTGCTGTATCGAATAGTGTTGAAGCTCTTGGTGCCAGCTACATTAGCTGCAGTCCTGCGGTCAGTGACTTTTCGGCCTCCAGACACGTCTCGCCGGCCATCTACACCCGAAACCTGCTCTGCTTCGGAAACCGACCAAAATGATAGCTGACCATCCAAGGTGGATATCGCGAGCTGTGCAGAGTCTGGCCGGACCGCAATATCTAGAACATCTGCTTGTAGTTGTAGAGGCTCGCTAGTCTGTGTACGATTGAATATTGACCACATCCTGGCTGTTCGATCCCAACTTCCACTGAATAACAGACTGCCGTTTGGTGCAAATGCTAGGGAGCAGACGGGACCTTCATGGCCGGATAACTGGTCGAGCAGCTGACCGGTTTGAACAGACCATATGTGGATATCGAATGAGTCTAGAGAACCTGCGGCCACTACTTCACCACTGGGATCGACTGCCATACACGAGAATGACAGTCGACTTGGAGCTGTAAAGGTTCGGAAATTTCGATACCTAATAAGATCCCAAGCTCGGACGGAACCGTCTAAGCTTGATGTAAAGAGTACATTACCCTTTTTCGCAAACTCACAGGCGGTCACACCACTTGTATGCTCGGTAAAAGTGACTATGCAGAACCCGGATTCGACATCCCAGACCTTGATTTTACCATCGTCGGCGGTGGTGACAATGCGCTTCCCATCAGGAGAGTAGACCAAGGAATTCATGGAATCGAAGTGGCCTTGCTGTTTTAATATGTAAGACTCAGATTGCCATTCCCAGACGAGAAGCTGGCCTAGCTTAGATGCGCCAAAGGCCAGCCACTCTCCGCTCTTGTTTATTGTAACGAAATCGATTTCGTTCTGGGATATGCTGAGGGTATGTATAGCATTGAAATCCGGCATCTCATACAAGCCAAAAATTCCATTGGAGAAACCGGCAACCAGAAGGTTAGACTCAGGGTGGAAAGCGGCGCATCGTACGTGGGCGCTGCCCTGCATGAAGTAGTGCCTCTGAACAATTCTCCAGCGCATGTCGTCTCCATCGATATCCATCTCCTCGTCATCAACCGACGGCGCATTAGGATGTTTTGTGTACTGCCAATCGAAGACTGCGCCATCTTTGCTGACAGTAAATATGGTTTCTTGGTCTCTAGAAAACCAAGCGCCAATCACGGCTTGCTTGTGTCCTGACAGGACCGTTGGGGTAAACCCTTCTTCCGCGTTCAAGCTCCATATTCGAACTGTTAAGTCCTTGGAAGCGGTTAAGAAAAAGCGCGAGTCGGTGGACCATTCGATGTGGCGAACGTCATCGAAATGCCCCATATGGGTGTGATGTCGGACGAAGGGCGCAAACTCCAGCTCACCTTCTGCGCTCGAGTCGGGAGTTGACGGAACCTGCCATACTTCGGTTTTTCGACCTAACCCGACGGCGAAGTGGCGCCCTGATGGAGAGAATGTGAGGGCTGTAACAGGAGATCGGAAGGAAAAGTGGTATATGGGTATTCGTCGTTGGACGTTGGTCAATATGGCATGGCCATCTTCGTCGATGGAGAGTAGGAGATTGCCCCGCGGCGTCAGGCCAATTCTCGAGATGTTTTTTCTATGCGCAAAGGGGAGGGTGTGTGATTTATTACTGTAATTAATGAATGGTTAGGAGAAATTCCATCAAAGTTAAGGGATATATAATGCGACTTACTCTACGAGGTTGAAGACGGTAACTCGGTTTCCTACGGGCGAGAACAGACATGTTCCGTCAGGGCTGTATAACAGATTACCCTGACAGTAGACGGTCCCCAGGAGGTTGGAAAACTATTTGGACTATTAGTATGCGTTTTTGATATGTTTAAAAGTGATACAGGAACAATCCGTACTTACCTTAAAATCTGTCTTCATTGTCACGATCTAGCCATTATGTCAACACCTTTAGTGAGGAATCATGTCTTAAAAACGATCGCGTTGAATGTATTCTGGAACTTTTTTTTCGGCTTCCTTATCGTTGATAAGAAAGATAATAATTCACACCACCCCCCACAGCCAAAGCTCAATTATGCATTGTAGCCAATTAAAATCTCAACTACTTCTTTAGTGGGTCCGTACGAGGTAGCTTCATTGGACTCTAACGTTATTAGGCTAGACCCTTGTCGGGATTGGTGATGGCAGGCGGTCAAAGGCTTTTCAACGCTCGAACCACCGCCTAGAAAATGGGGAAAGGGGCCACTTGCAGTTAAGTTAATTTAATCCTGGTCCCTTTCGGTTGCCCTGCACTTGGGGAGGTTTTTGTGCTAGGAAATTTGCTGGACCAGCAACGCTTTCCCCTGAAGTAGCCCGAACCCTTCGAACCTTCGAAACTTCGAACCCTTTCGTCGGTCAACATCATCGTCGGTTCATACCTACCTACTCAATTCTACTTAATTTTTCGAAGAAACATCCTGTGCTTTCTTCCTATCCCGAGTTTAGCCTTGATCTTCTTGGGCTAATACTATTATCCTACTACCATCAATTCTTGTTGTGTCTATCTAACAGTTAATCCATCATACCATCACGATGCCTCCAGCCACCGCCGAAAGCGCGTCGCCAATTGGCATTGCCAATCTGCCTAACCAGCGACACAAGATCGTTGCTAAGCGAGGTGCTGCTTTCACTATCATGGTATTGTGACCTGTGGAATTATATCTAGGAGCGTATGTCACTAATACCTTCAATAGGTTGCTGGTGAATCTGGATTGGGAAAGACGACGTTCATCAACACCCTCTTCTCCACCACCATCAAGAACTATGCCGACCACAAGCGACGACACCAAAAACAGATCGACAAGACCGTTGAGATCGAAATCACAAAGGCCGAGTTGGAGGAGAAGTTCTTCAAGGGTAATAGCTCTCTCCTTGCATAAGTAGCTATTATTTACTAACCTGTTGAGCTCACAGTCCGCCTGACTGTCATCGATACTCCCGGGTTTGGCGACTACGTAAACAACCGAGATTCGTGGATGCCAATCATTGAGTTCCTGGATGACCAGCATGAATCGTACATGCTTCAGGAGCAACAACCCCGCCGCCAGGACAAGATCGATCTGCGTGTCCATGCTTGCTTGTACTTCATCAGACCCACTGGCCACACTCTGAAGCCTCTGGATATCGAAGTCATGAAGAGACTGTGCTCCAGAGTCAACCTTATTCCCGTCATTGCTAAGGCTGACACCTTGAGCCCAGTTGATCTGGCTAAGTTCAAGGCCAAGGTAAGATAATTATTCTTCGGTCCGATATTTCTAAGCTGACAATAATTAGATTCGCGCCGTTATCGAAGCTCAGAGCATCAAGATCTACCAGCCGCCCGTTGAGGAGGATGACGAGGCCGCCGCCCAACACGCCCGTAGCCTTATGGCCGCCATGCCATTTGCTGTCATCGGATCCGAGAAGGACGTCAAGACCGGCGATGGCCGCATCGTGAAGGGTCGCCAGTACTCGTGGGGTGTCGCCGAGGTCGAGAACGAAGACCACTGCGATTTCAAGAAGCTCCGTTCGATTCTCATCCGCACGCACATGCTTGACCTGATCCACACGACCGAGGAGTTGCACTACGAGGCGTACCGAGCCCAACAAATGGAGACTAGGAAGTTCGGTGAGGCTCGTCCCCGCAAGTTGGACAACCCCAAGTACAAGGAGGAAGAAGAGGCCCTCCGCAAGCGCTTCACTGAGCAGGTCAAGATCGAGGAACAGCGATTCCGACAATGGGAGCAGAAACTCATTGCCGAGCGCGACCGCCTCAATAAGGACCTCGAGCAGACCCACGCCCAGATCAAGCAGCTGGAGAACGAGCTCGAGGCGATGCAGGGCAGCGTTGCTCGCAGCGGTCGTCGTTAAGAGAAGAATTGGACTCTTCCTACCTACCTCTTTATACCCCCCCTCTATTCGCCAGCCAACGAGATGTTTTGTTTCCGTTGCTGTTTAGTTCATGCTGGCCCTGGAACAGCAATTATTGATTGATTCTTCAAGGATGGGTCGTTGCTGGAGATTATGCTTACACTTACAAGCAAGCAAAGTTAATTATGTGTGTTGTTGTGCTGCGTTACGAAGAGAAAGAAGTGAAATGTTACTACTGCTGGTCCCCAACTCTCGTTGTTTGTCGCCCACAGGCGCGCGGGTTGGGACCTTTCTTCGGCCGTGGGTTGATTGATAGGCAGGCGTGTTTGGGGGGTGTACACCGTGATATCAAAAATATTCTCCCCCGTTTTTTTTTGGGAGGCTGCTCAACTTACGGCCTCCGTTTCTACAGCTCACTTAGGTTTAGTTTACGATGTAATCGCGAGTTTCTATGATACCAGTATTAAGACACGATGATTCTTCGCTCACTTGTGCTTATGAATATATGTACTCTTCTATAATTACATCTCAATTCCAATGATAGTGTCCGCAACGCCCAAGCCCGTATCCAACAATTGTTGGTCCGGTGCTCAATCAATCAATGACTACGCTGACTTTTGGTATACCCTCCTAAACGGCATCCATTGCCGCCCTCGTAGCGAGCTGCTCGTTTTTGTTCCCTAGCTTCGATATCTGTAGGAAAGCATCGACACCATATCCCTCTAGACTATGCAACTCTAAACTCCCAGCCCAGTACTCAGCGTAGACCCGACTCAATGGAAGACCCATACCGAGTCGAAGGTTGGGCGGACGCGTAGACAGCGAGGAAAGCGAACTGTCGTACGAATTCGCCCCCTTAGCGTTCTGCAAGGCGGCAAGATTCTCGTCGCCGACTCTTAGTTCCTGCAAAGTGGCTGCCATGAGCGGGACCTGGCCGAGGTTTTTCAATCGCTGCTTCTTCAGAGGTCCTTTGCCGAATGACCACAGGTACGGCATGACGTCCCGCGGGATACCACCGCCTTGGTCTGAGATGCGGATTATGACGTGTTTCTGCGCCTCGCAGACTGTCACCTCGATGGGCGGCGGGTCGGAGCTGGAGTCTTGGCTCCGGTGCTTCTCGATCACGGCCTGGACCGAGTTGCGCAGAAGCTCCCCAATGATGTACTCTAAATGACTTAGGATATAAGGAAACGATGCGTCAAGGTGACCGGTGATCTTGATCTCGGGCACCTTGGTATCTGGTCCGTAGGCAGACCGGGCGAGGTTTCGTATCGCTTCGGCGCAGTGTTCGATTACGTCCTTTGCCATGCACTTGATGAATACTTCGCCGATGAATTCGGATTCTGAGAGTGTAGCTCCGGGCGAGAACCAATGGGAATTGTATGTTTCGGTTAAAGCTAAGTGCTGCTCTGCGATAACTCTACGGGATATTCGCTGGAGGTTTACACCATGATCAGTATTGGTCCTTTGTGGATTTTGTTTGCGGCGCATCTACTTACGGATCGCAATATAGTATTCATGAAATGGTCTAGCTCGGCTGCGGGCATCAATCCACTGCATTCGAGTATACCCATGGCTAATTTTGGAATGACAGTCAAGTGGGCTTCCAGCATCCGAGCTATCTCTTTACACAGGCGCTCATTGTCGTCAAGCGTCTTGATCTCCTTTATGCGCCGGAACGTATCGAAGGCAGTATAGTAAAGCTCGTATACGTCGCTTATATGGGGGTTCGTGACGACTACATAGGGCAAGCGTTGCATATCACGGATTCTGTGGGCAATTCTTGTGGGCAGCTCGATTCGAAGGTAGTTCGCCGAACTCATCAGTCGCGCCTCGGTCAGGGATCGTCCGAATACCATCAATTGTCGCAAACTAATGGGGCGAGCTTCTTTGGCTACCCACCTAGATACAGACGAAAGCGACTGTTAGTCACTGGGCGCGATTGGTAGGTAGACAGAGACATAAGGCTGGGAAGATTATCGTACTCATCCAGGACTTGCACAGGCCTCCATTTTGCCGAATGTGACCACCGTTTACATGTTCGAGTGAGATCGTTGGATTCTATCGCTGGCCTCAAGGTAGCTGACGGCAAGAGGATGCGAGCTGCATCTATCGAAGCTCTCGAACGGGTGGTCAACCGGAGGGTCTTGGTGGCATTTTGCACCGCGAATGGTAACATGCCGATGATTCCATGCCAAAGTGAACCGTCATGCAGCAAAATTGGGAGGAACAAGAGAAGCGACAAAGGTTTATTATTACTTTGAATATGGAAGAGGTAGCTTAGTATTAGCTGTGTTTGAATTAAGACATGCCCTTGCGTGTGGTCATGAGGAAGGGCGTTTCCGGTTTTGCTAGCTTCGGGAGGTTACACGTGTGGGCTATGCATACATAGGTACATACATTTCTAGTAAAATAGAGATAGGCAGGTATTTGTACCTAACCTCCTCCAGTGACGTTAAGCATTTGGTTGTTTCCTTGTGATTGATTGTTCAGATGGAAATGTAGGTAGTAGGTACCACTTAGCAATTGAGTCGGGCCTTCAGATGTTTGCTTAGTGTACTGGTTTCTTTATATCATACCCCACATTTCTCCAACTGGTACGGCACTGCAGGTTGATCCCGATTCTATTTTCTCTTGCTGATTTTTTTCTTTTGAAATTGGTTGATTGCTAAATCTATATTTTGCCTGTCTTCTATGACATTACCAAATACGAGATCTATATTTTTCTTTTTAGTATCATTACGAATAATAAAAAAAGGTTATTGGACTTTATAGAAACTTGACAGGTTCGGGTTCTGCAAGATCTTGGCGGATTATCTATTAATACTAGGCATGTGCGTGAATGCAGCTTCAGTAACTAGCCCAACCTGCCTAAGTGCAAATGTAACTAATACTTACTTGCAAGGTGATATATATGGAGCTATTTGACTGCTTAACTGCATGTAAATCAAAGTCTCATCTCATATGGATTTTAGTTAAATTTCCCACGCGACAAGAGTTCGGGGCGTAAGGCAAATCCAGTACAGTACCTTTAGATTTACAAGTAGTAACGTCATTGCGAATTGGGGGGTTTTGGCGGGGCCGTCTCAGAAAGAATGTCATTCTGTCAGCAACATTTTCTTTTCGAAAAATATACCTGTGTATTTGAAATTTGTCAAAGGGAAATCGGAAGCGAAAGCGTCCATTGCAGCAGCATGGTCCATTCAGAACTGGATTAGTAAAAGCAAATCGTTTATGCCTACCTGAGTCCCTCCCAAAGAATCGCTCTCCGCATCCCATGGTTCCTACCTGAAAAAAAGGTCGCTACTTACCTACCTACCTTACCATTAAATCCATGAAGCAACCTTAGCATCCATCATCGCAAGCAACCACCACCACCACTACGAACCCCGGCTGCGCCTTTGTCCCGCTCTCTAGGCTTCTAGTGTATGTCACCTACCCTGCCAGTTGCAAATCAGTCTACCAGTCTACTTGCTTGCCTCGCGCCTTTAATACGCGGATACATCCATCTAAGCAGGTACGCAACCACATGTACACGTATGGGTCCCGGCCGGTGTCACAGCCCACTTTCCAACAACCCACCTAACTAAAGTTGCTGCGGTTGACAAGATCCATGAAGCAATTCTTGAAGCTTGAACTTTTATTCCTCTTCTTTATTATTTTCCTCGCTCTTCATTCAACAGCCTGCGCCTAGTCGCATATTTTCCCTATCACCATTTTTCTCTCCTATTACACTCTACGCTTGTGCTGTGGTCTCTAGCAGAGAGCTATATCTCTCTCTTTTCCGCTATTTCCTTTTCCACGCCACCCTTTCGTAGCCCCGCCGAGTGCAGCTAGAACTCGACGACATTTCTTCCAACTGCGATTTGGGAGCACCATCTAGCTATCTAAACCTGGGAATCGACTGTCGAAAACACCGATATAGTGTAGAACATTTGAATATTCACCGGTAATTATGGTAAACCCGTCTTCCCTTCTTATCCCTTCGATATTTTTATCACTATTTATTACTCGAAGCTCTACCAAAGAAACGCCACGCGATAGGTAGTCGCTCTTTATTGAACCAATCCTTCCCCCATTCGTGCGCTGTCTACTTCCTACCTCGGCGTCTGCAGGCCAACTCTTTCGAATTCAACCAATCCCTAATGCCATAACCTATTAATGCAAAAAACACACTTAGTTTCATTGTCAAGCTTCCTCAATCGCAGCGCATCCGTACCTGACTAACCACCCTCCCCCAAATAGAGCTACGATTCGGAAATCCACTCGCCGAACGACATGATGGTCGACACACAGGACGAGATGGTCGTCCAGCCGACCCTAAACGAGAAAGACCAGATCACCGAGATCAACCCAGATCCACTACCTGACAATGAGGCTGAGAGCCTCGAGAACGTCGTCTTGGCCAATGATTGTATGTTTGGTCTCGACATAACCTTAGCACCAAGACTCTTGCTGACAAATACACTTTCGTTACAGTCGAGGCCATGAAAGAGATTGTTCTCCCTCCTCTACTAGACGAGCCCAAGATTTTGGAAGACGTGGTCAACACCTGGACGGTAGAAAATTGGAGAGCCCTCTCTAAGAAAGAGCATGGACCCATATTTGAAGCCGGTGGATATCCATGGCAAGCATTATATCAAGTCTCGTAGCGGCCGAGCTATATACTGACCTGGCTACATAGGCGAATTCTCCTCTTTCCATTTGGCAACAACGTCGACCAGTCCTCTATATATCTTGAGCATGGATTCCAGGATACGAGCAGCATACCAGACGACTGGAGCTGCTGCGTGCAGTTTGGGTTGGCTATGTGGAATCCTAGTGACCCCGCTCTTTTCTACCATCATACCGCTCATCATCGGTTTACGAAGGAAGAGAGTGACTGGGGTTTCACACGCTTCCTCGAGCTCCGAAAGATGTTTCAGCAAGGATGGGATACATCGGGTCGCCCACTGGTTGAGAACGACTCGGTCAACATTACTGCATACGTTAGAATAGTGGAAGACGAGACGGGTGTGCTGTGGCATAACTTCAACAACTACGATTCCAAGAAGGAGACCGGTTATGTCGGTCTTAAAAACCAGGGTGCCACATGTTACCTCAATTCACTTTTACAGTCATTGTATTTCACAAACGCCTTCCGAAAGGTTTGGTTGCCCGTTTCTTCGACGGAGAGGAAGACTTGCTAACGTGTTCCAGGCTGTCTACGAGATCCCGACTGCCGAGGATGAGAGTATAACCAACAGCGCCTACACGCTCCAGAGACTGTTTTATCAACTTCAAATATCAAATTCGGCTGTGGGCACCAATGAGCTCACGAAGTCCTTTGGTTGGGACACGCGACACATCTTTGAGCAGCAAGATGTACAGGAACTATCCCGCAAGCTAATTGAGCGCATGGAGGAGAGAATGAAAGGCACTGCAGCCGAAGATGCCCTGCCACGTATGCTGAGCGGTAAGGTTAAAACGTACGTGTCCTGCATTGATGTCGAGTACGAATCCAGCCGAGTTGAAGACTTCTGGGATATTCAGCTCAACGTTAGAGGGATTCCGAACCTTGAGGAGAGTTTCAAGGATTACATCCAGCAAGAGACGCTCGATGGAGACAACAAGTACTGGGCAGGCGATGAGTTCAAGTACCAAGATGCTCGCAAGGGGGTCATCTTCAAAAGTTTTCCCGAAGTCCTACACCTACATCTGAAGAGATTCGAGTACGACATCCAGCGCGATACCATGATGAAGATCAACGACCGTTTCGAATTTCCCGACAGGTTAGATTTATCGCCATACCTTGACCAGGAAGCAGACAAATCCGAACCGTGGATATACAAACTTCACGGTGTCCTAGTGCATAGCGGAGATTTGAACGCCGGTCATTACTACGCTTATCTAAAGCCCAACAAGGATGGCTGGTTCTACAAGTTCGATGATGATAAGGTCACGAAGGCGACCATGAGAGAGACGCTCGAAGACAACTTTGGGGGCGAGTACCCTGCATCGCTTGTACAATCTCGCGCAGGCGTTCAAAAGAAGACGCCTATCATGCGCCAGATGAGCGCATACATGTTGGTCTACATCCGGGAGTCGCGCCTTGACCAAGTCCTGACTCCCGTCGAAAAGGAAGACTGTCCCTCGCACCTCCGTAAGTTAGTATGGTGGTTATCAATTGAGTTTCGACTAACTATTATTACTAGAGAAGCGGTTAGACGAGGAGGCTGCTGCACGAGAGGCCAAGAGAAAAGAGCGCGAAGAGCAGCACCTTTACCTTCCTGTCAAGGTCATCACAGAACAGACGTTCAAGCATCATGGATCCACTGATCTTACTAACTTTGACTTGAATCCCGTTGACGACCCCTCGGCACCGCTTTTCTACCGTACAAAGAAACAGACTACCATTGAGGAGCTAACCGCCTTGATTGCTACGGATCTCAATATAGATCCCAGAAGAGTACGCTTGTGGATCATGGTAAATCGACAGAACAAGACGACTAGACCCGACCAACCGATCATGGACCCGAGGCCTACGATAGAAGAGACCTACCAGCGCATGGCCACCACGACTCGAGATTATGCTTTGCGTGTCTGGGCTGAAGTAGCGGAAGAAGTTGATGCCGAGGGAGAGGCTATCTGGCCTACCTTCCAAAGCAACGCTAACGGCGTCGTCGTTAAGAATGACCTCATTCTTCTGTTCCTGAAGCATTTCGACGCAGAGAGGCAAATCCTCGAAGGCGTTGGTCACATTTACGTCAGCAAGGAGAAGAAGGTCGAGGACCTGGTCCCCGTGATCGCAAAGAAGATGGGCTGGGGCGACAAACTACCCTCGGGAGAGCAGCTGGCAATGTGGGAAGAGATCAAGCCTGCCATGATTGAAAGTCTTAAGGCGAAACAATCACTGAAGGCGGCCGAGCTCCAGGATGGTGACATTATATGTTTCCAGAAGGTTGTCGAGAAGAAGTCCGCCGAGATCCTCGGCAAGATTCCGCGCCTTGGAGATAAGAATATTGAGGACACGCCAAAACGCTGGGACCGATACGATGATGCTAAGTCATTCTACGACTTCCTCTGTAACAAGCGGGAGGTCCGCTTCGATCCTCATCCCCGCTGCGAAAAGGCGGATTACCAAAGTTTTATTCTCACCCTCAGCACGAAGATAACCTACGATCAATTATCGGAGCGTGTCGGTCAACAATTAGGAGTTGATCCCACGCATATCCGTTTCTTCACCGCGAACGCTTCAACTGGGAGCCCTAGATCGGCCGTGAGAAGGGCTATCAGCCAAACCCTTGCTGCGATACTCAACCCGAACGGGTACAGTCAGCAAGGCATGCAGACCAAGACAAACTCGCTTTTCTACGAAGTTCTAGATATGAGTCTTGCAGAATTGGATACCAAGAAAGGCGTGAAGGTAACTTGGCTAACTGAAGGTATCACAAAGGCCGTAAGTTTTCCATCCAAAAAGCATATAGCAGAACACATTCTAACCGGCCCGCAGGAAACATTCGATGTTTTAGTGAACAAGCAGGGTCATATCGAAGACCTTATCCAAGCGTTTGCCAAGAAGGCACAGATCGATGATATCAACGAGGGCGGTCGAATCAGGGTATATGAGATCCACCACCATAAGTTCTTCCGAGAACTAGCACCCAATTATCCAGTTATTAGCATCAACGATTATGCGGACGTGGTTGCCGAACGGATACCAGAGGAAGAGTTGGAAGCCGATGAAAGAGATTTCATCAAGGTGATGCATTTCCAGAACGACCCCAGCCGCGTACACGGTATCCCCTTCAAATTCCTCCTCAAGGAAGTATGCAGATAGTCCAGTCCAATTCCGGAGTAAGACGCAAGACTAATTTCAGCTAGGGTGAACCATTCTCCGAGACGAAGAAGCGACTTGAGAACCGGACAGGTATCAAGGGCAAGGCGTTCGAGAAAATTAAGTTCGCAATAGTACGCCGGTTCCAAAAGCCAGCTTATCTCAAGGATGGTAAGAAAACCACAAGTCGCAATTTGTCTGAGACAGTGCTAACTTTCAGCAGAGGATATCCTGTTCGATGAAGGAGGCACCATTGAGGATGATGTGGTGCTTGGGTTAGATCACGTTGACCGTTCAAGAGCAACACGGAATGGAGGCGAGATGTTCCTCAAATAAACGGCTCACATCCGAAGCATGCCTCAGAGGTACGCTTATGCTCGAAACAGGCCTTTTTGGCTTCTTCGAGGTCCATCGGTGTGATTAGGGAACTCAGTAACAGCCTCGGCCGATAACCGAAGCTGGACGGGTAGACGGACGACCCTGTATACCTTTTGTATCAAGTAGGTAGTTACTAGCTTTCTACGGTGCCCCCTCACCCACCCCTTACTAGACTTGATATGTAGCAAGCAGAGACAGATGGGCGAAGCAATCAGGAGGGACGGCGAAGGGACAAAATCACACGTCTTAGTATAATATCACTTATCAGGACGACGCATTGCGGAAGGCGTACATGCAGGATTATGCCCCCATAGCAGTGAAGGATGTTCTGGCGATTCCGGTTAGACGTCTATCTTTCTACCTGAGTACTGAGTGTTAGGTAGTTTATACAATTGGCTGCGAGCTTGTTTTACCCTAGGCACGAGACGAATTTTGATGTCTCGAGGTATTAAATGTTTCTAGGGAACGACTAGCTGATATGTGTGTTAGGTACCTCCAGATAGGTAAAGAACAGGGACGACACTTCATCACGGGGTATTATAGGTAGATACTCTCATAAAGTTGGTGCGAGTGCCTAGCATACTACCTAACGTCTGTCTCCTTACAATGTGATGACACCTGCTGTGGTTTGAGAATAGAACGAACTCGAAAATTTAACTTATAGTACAAGTACAATACCTCCTCCCTCTCGTCTCTGTCTCTTCTCGAATATCAGATGACCATCCCCTTCCAACCGCGATTTGTTTCTTGGCGGCCTCGAAAGACCACTATCCTCATTTCATGGGTGAAGAGAAACAGCCTATGGAAGGGTTTTTTCGGATAGAAATCAAATGGGCACTTAAGCATGACTTGAAAAGGGGTATCTGCGTTGCAGCTCTCCGTGTCGATGCGTGAAAATGGTTCCAAAGAAGCAATTGGTGGTGATCCGGTAGGCCCCGGTCTGGTCGGTGGTCGGTGGTAGATATTGGCCAGTGGGTGCGTGCCGATTAGAAATGCTCGTGAATCGGGCTAAGGAGATAGGCTACCTTGAGAGGTACCTTACCTTGGGTATCATGGAGACGACGGCAAGATCTCGTCGTTCGAAAAAAAGGCAAGTGAGATAGATGTGTGTCAGTCAAAGTGTGTTCGCAAGTATTCCGCACCATCTTTACCGGTGACCATCCTCGTAATTGCCGTCGCCGAGGCCCCAGAGCGAATAGATACGGGCAACCGTCCGATTTGGTTGCTCGAAGAATCCATAGGGCAGACGCTCCGAAGGGGGAATATCAGGGGGTTGGGGTTGTTGATGATGCTGATGATGATGATGATGATGATGGACACCACCACCACCACCACCACCACCACGGTGGTTTCCTCGAGGTCCTCCACGGCCGCCGCGCCCGCGCCCTGCTCTTCCTCCTCCCCCGCCACGACGGACGACAGATCCTGTGTCGCGAGAAGTAGGCGACACGACTACGAAACCCTCGGGCTTGTCGTCATCGGCGGATCCTTCGTCCTGCTCCTTGGCAGCGGCGCCGCGCTCGTACTCTTGAAGCGGCAGCTCGAAGACTTGCGTGAATAGGTCTGTCTTGGGCTTAGGCTTTCGGCCGCGAGGGGGAGTCGTGGGGTGCTCGTAGTCGTTGATGGTGTTGATGGTGCTAATGGTGCTGCTGCTGCTGCTTATGGTGGATTCGGTCATCTCGACGTCGTTGGTTGGGGCGGCTATCTGGATTGCTGTTTTCTGGTTGACCGGAGTCAACTTGGTCTTCACGTGCTCTGGCTTGGGCTTGGGCTTGGGCTTGGGCTCGGGGTCTTGATGGTCCTGGTTCTTGTGCTGCGCCTTCTTCTGCTTCGGCTTTGGCTTTGGCTTCGGCTCTTGCTCTTGCTTTTGCTTCTTCAGCGGCGGCTGCTGCTGCTCCTGCTCATGCTCTTCATTCGCCTTTGCTGCCGCCTTACTCTTCTGCTGACGAGTCTGCGCCATGCCTTTGGACATCTCGCTGCAGCAGCGGTGGTGACAGTTAGATTCTGCGGTCTCGGCCTAGGAATCGTTTGCCTTCCTGGATACCCTTGCAACTGTTTCCAAGGCCACGGGTAGGGCGCGGTAGCACTGTCACATCAACGTTAGCATGGGTCTGTGGTAAATTTGGAAGCCATGTTGAAGCTGTGCTGATTGAACGTGGAAGTCCTGGATCCTGAGTGGTAGAAGGAAGAGAGGAAGGTGGGAGGAAAGGGGATGATGCATACATAAGCGCTCTGCAGCTTCCTAGCAACTATAACCAGTGTACCGTAATAAGTGGCAGGTACTACTTGCGCATAGTGAGCTATCTAGTCTAGCTGCGTGTTATTACCAAATGGAAAAGGAAAAGGAAATAGATGAAAGATGTGGTAGTTGGTTTGCTCAAAGACCAATAAGGATAGTGTGCAAGGAGGAAGAGATGGATGGATAGCGACGTTTTGAAAGAAAATGGGAGAGGTGGTGGAAGAAAAAGAAAATCGCTGAACTGTTTATTGAATGTGAAGAAGTATCCATCGATAATCACCTGTTTGCACTTTCCACTATGCTTACCTTTATTTCTCGGGATGATGCTGTCGTCAATTGTGAAGGTTGTAGTAGGCGAAGAAGAATCGATGGTGAAGCGAACAAGTTCTCTTCTGTTTTGTTGTTGATGTATGGAGAAGTTTATTTAATGATAGAGTACTGGTAGGTGTAAAAAAATATGTTTACGACAAATATGGGTGTATTCACGTCAGGTTCTATCTTCTCTGTCCTAACCATAAGGCATCTCTTGTCAAGTCTGGGTTGCCGCCCCACGACAGAATGTTGCAAACTGTAGCAACTCCACTATCCTTCATTGAATAAGGTATCTATGTTGCCTTGGTGCTGGAGTAACAATATTCGGCAGGTTTTTCTGGTCCCATATGATACTATCTGCTCCTGCGTCACTCGTCTCCTTTTCAAAGGCAGATGCCACCAAGGCGATGTTATTGACCAACTCCTTCGTCAACTTGACAATACCCATGCGTGATATCTACATGCATGTTTATTCGTTCTGTCGATAAATCCAGCAGCATGATACTCACAAAACTTGCACCTTTCCTTCGCCGTAGAATGTTGCTCCGAAAATAGGGATGTGTGATGGTCTTGCCCACTGTTAAGGGGCTGATTCGTAGCTACATGTTGAAGATATCCTTTCGAAGTTGCAGCACCGAAGTATCGGCCGTATAAGGCCAACCTGAGGTAAATTACTTCACGAGAAGCCTCATTTCGCCTTGACGAAGTATCCATATTCACTGGTAGATAGTCAGCAATATAATCGTGATGCTTAGTGGAACTTAACTGGTCATTCAAAAATATTCAAACCAGTTTATCATAGTTTATGCTAACATAACAAGCATGATTCTACCCCTTTAGGACCTTGAATGTGAAGGCTACTCGTTGAGACGGATGGATGTATAAGAAGTAGTCATCGATCAATGAATATACTTGATAATTGCATTGTGGTATGGCCTACATGCACAAAATGTCGGTGCGTCTCTCGTGATGTCACCCTGATGGCAATCTCCACCAATAATGACTCAGAAAACTCCATTTAAGCCCGTTTATTGGAATATCTGATAGCTGGTTAAAGCCGGTTCGCCTCTACACATAATGCCGAAGCTGAACCTGGAGTCATAAGATGCTCCTATATCCGGCTGGCTGTCGGATAGGCTATGACCAATGCACCTTGGAGTATCGTCCCAGACCTTATTATTGATGGGGTTGCAAAGCCAAGTCTACGATCCGACCACACAGAATGTCGCGGTACTCATCGCGGGACGGTCCCAAGCGCATATCGTTCGTCATAACTGTTACCTAAACAACGCCCCGACAGCTCCCTGGTAGGTTATTATTTGTAAGCTTCGTGACTAGAGTCGGAGGCCGAGTTATGAGATGTGAGAGGCTTGGCATGGTGTATTTAACTGGTATAAACCGATATGTCAAGCAAGTCATGACTACTACTATACTTCCCTGGCGTGCTGTGCGGAGTTGCTCCAGGTTCAGAAAGATCACAACTCATACTCATAGGAAGTTAGCAACTATGTCGACCGCATATCATATCCAGATTACCCCTGACAACACTGGCCTTGCAAAAATCCAGCAAAGTGAATCTTCTGCTAAGAAGGTCACCGACTTGTTGAACGAAGACGTCAAGGTAGGTTAGATCTGGACCCTTGAATAAGACAGGGCTAATCAAGAGTAGAGACATCATGTATACTTCAAGCATGGCGGGTTCCACAACCAGTAAACTTCCCCAACTCCATCCAAGGAACCAAAGACGACATCGTTAACCCATTGCTCAGCATAAGCCATCAGCTCCTATCCTTATATGGCGCCGGCGCTTCACCAGAAGATCTCCAGAAAGCCTACGATGACAATGCGTCGTACCAGCGTCCAGTCTTCGAGACCCATGAGGAAGTCTCTCAGAAGCTAGGGGACTGGGAGACGGCCAAGAAGCATCTTGGTAAGGAACAGTAAGTCGAACCATAATATGAGCAATATTCTTCTACCTGTAGCCCACAACTCATATTATGAATGACAACCCCCAAGACCCAGGATATCCTATTTGTGACTAACCCTAGGATTAAGATACTACCCTGACTTCCTCGCCTTCTTCCAAGGCGAGATCGAAAGGCTGGGCTGGGAAGAGGTGTTGAAGGAGTACCTGTTCAAGGGCGACGAGAGAAGTGACGATATGTTCATACGGATGTTTGCTGGTAAGTCTACCCAGGTACGGGCGACGGAATTGGCTTATGGGCTAACAGTTGACGAGGATACCACCACTCCCTAATCCAACTCATGTACGGGCTGGAATGGAAACAGCCTTTGATAGTTGCTATGGGCCTAGCACAGGGCGCTTCTCATCGCGATAACATGCGGAAGTTCCTTCTTACGGCCGAGGAGGCTGCCGAGCCAAGCCCAACACCGATGCCTAGCATTGCGAGCCTGATCGAAGAGGTTGGATCAAACGAGAAGCTTCGCACGGCTGGGAAGGGCCAAGAGAACGGCTTGAAGATTGACAAGGGTATCCTTCCCAAGGCATGGGACGAGATCCTCGAGATAGCAAAGAAGGTAAAGGTCAAGCCGGAGGAGTTAGAGGAGAAGACGGCCGAGCTATACCACATGGCTATCTGCGCATGTGTTGCCACCGCATTCCATCCGACAAAGGAACCTAGGATGGATTTCTTCCTCATGTAAGTCCATCTACAATTTTTTGCGAATCGAGACGTCCGTTGACGAAGGGGACGAAGGCACGGGGTAACCGTTGCACCTGTATTCCTCACCATCAATAGCCTAGACTGGATCCCCATTGAGTCCAAAGTAAGACTTCTCGAATGGATGATAAGGATGGAATTAGTCCAATACGCAGCGAGAGCCTGCCCTCCTCTCCAGTTCGACAAGCTCGCCTCATACGTACCAAAGGACAAGAACGTGGGACCGGCGAAAGGTAAGTAGAGTGTTGGCTACAGGTCAAATTAGTTGAGTCCGTACTTATTCGAAACAGATCAGTTGCCCCGTATCTTCGCCCTAGACGACGACGGGCACGCCATCAAGCTCGTGCGCGCCCTTGTCGTAGGCCAAGAGGTCAGCGAGAAGTTCCAAGACAAGGACTGGATCAAGATCAGGGGCAATGACCTCTGGACCAGGATACACCACCTCGCGGTTGACTGCGTCGAATCCGGCAAGCCCCAATGGGTTTACTCGGCGGGCGAACCGGAAGCGTGGGAGCAGGTTCCGGATCGAAAGGACGCTGTTGACGGCGTTTCGGAACAGCTTGAGCAAGCCCACCTGTAACAGAACCATGTATCAATCGCGATATTGTATGATTACTTGACGAAAATCACAGCTCAGCCGTATGTACTTCTATATCAAAGAAGAAAAGGGGTATCTGGTCCCGGAACAATGTCCTTATCTCGATTGAGTGAAGCACTGCTACTAAAGGTTGTTACGCATCTGTTCTCCTGCCTCTAGGTGAGATTGCTAGCGCATGTTTAGAGATGAATAGCTGCTGCAGAAAGTTCGTCTAGTGTCTATGACTCGTCGTGCTAGGTACTGGCAATAACTCTATGCCTCCTGTCTGGGCTAGCACAGATGTACGTGCTGAAGAGTCTCGTCTTAGGGAACCCGTAATCCCTCCGAATTCTACCATGAAAGTTTAGTCAGGTGGTATTCAAAGAAGATTCAACTATGAGGATTACATATGAAGCCCAACAAACTAATTTAGGAACCATTCAGGACATTTGCAAAAACAGTGTATATAAGACCTCCATTCGTCCCCAGCTCCCCTAACCAATTCCATTCCCGTCACATACCACAACACTACCTACTTTCTTCTTCGACGCCCTGCATAAAGCAGAGACATCAATGAAAAGAGAAAAAGAACAAAAATTATTCCGAGCCCGCCCGGACGCTAAGGCCAAGAAGAGCTTCCAGTGTGCAATGAAACTGCTTCTCTCGAAAAGAGTCCTCTTGATCGACTCCGTTCATCGGCCGTGAAAAGTATGACGAGAAAGGAAGAAAACAAAGAAAATTATTCGAGGGGACCAGGCGTCTTATATAGTGCTACGGCAGCCAAGCTTACATCATGCTGGATTTGAGAGAGAGAAAGAGCTGACCAATGTTGTGATAGGCAAGGACACATAAACGAAGTCGCGAGCGAGCTTTATAAGAAGGAGTAGGACGATGCCGGATCGCTAGGGGGGGAGGGGGGCATATTATGCGTCATTATCTGCCCGCTCTTCCCACGCATACGCTGTTTGTTCTATTGGTCTCTCAGGAACTCCTCGTGTTCGACCTCGACCGCCACAGTTGGGCCCTACTATTTAGCAGATACACTTCCTCACACATGACTACGCGATTCCGAGGACTTAAGCTTACCATACTCACCTTCCAAGATCAATAGTGCCCGTGTCGTCATTAGAGACACGCTGATAGCGATGGGTAATCGGCATGTTTTAGATAGACTTCGACGCAAGCCTTTGCCATTCAACGGGCACTCTTGGGGCCGCAGAGAGAAGGAGGAAGGAGAACTTGTATCATCTGGGACGGCAAAATACCTTAGCACGAGATCTCCGGCGTATGCGCTTCGGGCATGGAGGGATACGGATGAGCCTAAGTATTGCGACCTTGCGAGACATTCATAGCACCTTCACTTTACTGCTATGAAGAGCTTGCAAATAATGACACCAGGAATGGGGATGGTACGCCTTCCATTCGACGCACCTAGCCCCTATGTCGTCGGATGCAACACGTCACCAATCCTTAGAGGCCAAGGTGATGGTTCTTTCGATTCTGGTACGCACTGGCTGAAGGAAGTACAGGGAAGTCATGGAGGAGAACATTGAGAGGCAAGCCAATCCTATTAGCATCGTGTCTGCCACTGCTGAACCTTACGCCGACGGAAGTACAGCCAGCGACTAACATTGGGATATCGTAACAGTGGATTCGGGAAACTCGGCCCAAAATACTGTCTAGAAGGTGATACAACCTTATTGAAAGGAGTCCATGAGCACGAATGCCTAGTGTGATGTTTGATGGTGATGGCCTCATGGTAGAGGGTATTAAGGGGACGGAAGGTGTCTGCCAATGATATACTTCTCATGTCAGACGATTCGAGGAGAAGTCACATTGGTCATCTGGCAGTTGCGGACATTGATGGTGGTTATGTTGGGCAGCGAGGAAAGGGGTTCCGCGGAAGGCGGCGCGATAAGGAGCAAAGTATGTGATTAATAAATACATACTAAAGTTTCTGCTTCAACATGAGTTCATTCTTGGCGAAACAATTGTGAGCACTATCTATGTAAACTATTTAGAGATCGTGTGGAATCTGGGAGAGCGATTGTCGGTTGTCAGATCCTGATATACTTACCTACATATCTGATTGTCGTGACATGTCACTTGTCTCGGCAGCATACGCACCTACACGAATAAAAGTATCCTAAATCTCGGTTACGTTATTATCATTATTCTTCACAAGTAAGAAAAATGATATATGAACATGATCTAGCTGCTAGAACTCCTACACAGCTATCAATGGAGGGTAGTTCACCTATGTTCGTGTGCCTACCATAGTATTGGATGATCTGCCGAGTCTCCTTTGAGGTCTTGGTATTATTTCTGTTCACCCCATAGGTTTCGTAGTGCCAGGGTGAGTCTCTTACGATCATATGAGATAGTTGTACCTTTGCTAGGTATCTTATTTCATGTATTAGAAGCTACCTACCTAGAGTGACATCGTGTTATGTTAGAGGAAAAGACTAATGAACTGTGGTTATTTCACAAGCATAAGTGGTTTATAAGGTATAGATATGTCTACCTACCGTCTATATCGCAATAGTCTTGGCCTCTCCTTTCCTAGGTATCTATGTATGTATAACCCACATCTACCCAGCTATGTTCATCCCCTAGGTAGGTACCTGATCTACCAAAACTGCTATCTTTTTCCTCTACATCTAAATCCCAGTCCACCAAAGTATCCCCAATAAAACCACGAAAAAGCGTAACCATCTATCGTAACCCCCCCCCCCCCCCCCCCCCCAAAACCACCTATAAATCCTCCACGAAAAGCCATCATCAAGTAGCCTTCCCACCGCCCTCCTCCCAAAGCGAAGCCCCAGCCTCCCTCAGCAGGCGCACGCACTCCGCGTTCCCCGTCTTCTGCGCGAGGAAGAGCGGCGTGTTGTTCGCGCGGTTCCGAACGTGCACGCTGGCGCCGCGGACCAGCAGCTCCTTCAGGATGGCCGGGTCGGGGCCGACGGCGGCCAGGTGCACGGCCGTGTTGCCCATGTAGTCGACGCGCTGCAGCAGGGCCTCCTCCACGACCACGACGCCGTGTTTCGCCTCCTCGAGGATGTCGTTGACGGCCGCGACGTCGCCGGCCGCGATCGCGTACCCGAGCGTGGCGAACGCGGCGTCCGACGCGCTGAGCAGCCGGCCCGCCGTCGCGGTTTCCGGGATCGTCGGGTGCGAGAAGGACGGCGTGACGAGCTCCGCGAGCTCGCCGCGCAGCGAGACGCCCATGCGCGCCGCGATCTCGGCCGCGGCCAGGTCGGGCAGCGCGAGGAGGTAGGATAGCTTCGTCAGCGCGGCCTCGGACGTGAGGTCGTGGCCGAACACGACGCCCGCGCGACCGAGCGCGAATCCGGGCGCGTACAGTGGCGACACGAAGCCCGACGTGCACTGGCTGACGTTGACGATGATGACGCCGCGCTCGACGGCCGAGGCGATGACCTTGGTCAGGCTGCCGTCGACGCCCTCCGGCGCGTTGCCCATGCCGAAAGTCTCCAGGATCAAGCCGCGCAGGTGCGGCACCCTGAGCACGGAGTCGACCATCTCGGGCTTGATGCCCGGGAAGATGCGCACGCAGGCTACGTGCGCCGTGTCCAGGTACGACGTGACCTGGAACTGGGCGATCTTGGTCGGCCGCCGGACGAGCGCCCAGTTCACGTCGACGCCGAGGCTGGTGACTTTGGCCAGCGGCTCGCAGTTGGGGCTCGCGAAGGCGTTGAAGGACGAGGCCGAGACCTTGGTCGTTCGGTTCCCGCGGAAGAGCGTGTGGTGGAAGAACAGGCATACCTCTGGGATCACGAAGGTGCCGGCGATGATTAGCGAGCCCAGAAGGTTGTCTACGGCGTCGGATTGGAGGGCGAAGATGGAGGCTTGCGAGCCGGTTAGGACTACCGGCTTGCCTAGGTCTTCCTATCTAATGTGTTAGTGTTATTCAGGGAGATTGTGAATCTGGGGTTATCAGATGTTTCCGTAGTAGATGCTTCTGAACCTACCATCATGAAAGACAAGGCCGAAGCCGAGTAAGATAGAGAGTCGGTTCCATGCAGGACTACGAAACCATCGAACAGGTGGTAATTCGCCTTGATAGTGCTTGCGATCTGAGTCCAACCAACACTGCTAATACTGGAAGAATCAAGTAGCGGCGAGAACTCAATGGCGCCGTACCGGATATGCTTCGAGTATGAGCTTGGAGGCGTGCGCAAGCTGTCGATGGTGACCTTAACACCATCCTTGACAGCGCTTATAGGAACTGTGTCGTATTAGCTAACGTTTCCTCTTGAAATAATCAATCTTTCGAATTATTAAGATGTTCATGATGCCGTCTTTTAGATACTCTAACATTTTAAAAAGGGACCCGTTGGGTTGTCTTGCAGCTGAATTGGCTTGGGACCTGTGGCTCCTTTCAATATACTTAATCCCCCTATCCTCCCACCTTGTCTGATACAAATGCATCAAGTATTATCTCTCATGGATTACTGAAGAGTCCACCTTGAAACTGAAACGCTGGATAACGAGATTCCACACATACCTCTCTCGGACATATCATTAAAAGACGGTCGCGGCGCCATGGCATTTTCTAGAAACCCATCAACCGGCACGAGACCTCCCGCCGAGGGCTGCATGCATATCGTGCCTCCGGTGATGATGATGAGCACTCTCGACTCGGGATAGGTGGATTCGGCATTGCCGTTTACGACAGCAGTAAAAGCTCCCATCGCCGCGGACTGGAAAATAAACAGTAGATAGGTAGGTAGCTAGGGAAGAATAATAGCTTGCTGTTTCTTCCTGTTTCTGCCTGATATATTAAGTACCGGTGGTATATATCGACTGCGCTTAGGCTGTGATTAAGCTGTTTGGTCGCCTAGCCTGAGCAAGGTAGGTAGTGATAATTCGCCTTACTCCAGACCGTGATATTATTCGCAAGTTCGACTGTTGATATCAGAAAGTTACCTATCCAAGGAACCCGACCAATCGTTTAATGAATGCAATTTCCTAGCTTTTGAGCAAGACGAAGCGATGCGAGTTCCAAAATAATTTGTTTCACTGGGAAAATTCACAAGACATTCTGTTACGAAATACACGTAAGTGTACCAAGTCCGTTCGCTGACTTATACCTAACTCCTAGTCACGACTCCGGCAAAACTTTGATGGAGCTAACCAAGTAAATAGGCAAGGAATTAAGTCAGGAAGTTAAGAAAATTGAAAAGAAAATTCTGGTCCTGATCCCAGCCATTGGCAAGAACCGTTTTTACGTCAAAGAAGGGTAATGGAAATTCATCTAACGTAGGTTCGGCTAGGACGAGGGACTCCACATAAGAACTCGGACTAAAAGAAAAGGGAAAAAAAGGAGAGGTAGTATCGATTAGATACAGGTAGACCTACCTATCTATTTACCTCTGCTTAACATTGCGGTGTGAGTGACTGGCCGGATGGCTTATCTCTTGAGGATCCGGGGGTTGAAAGAAGGGTGAGATATATGTATACGAGATGATTAATATCGGCGGTTAGATATCTACCCAGGTACGGCGATATGTACAAGCAACTCTGAGACAATATCACGATGGACCAATCAGAACGAGGTCCGATGACGGAAGCGCGTCACACCTTTAGACCGGCAGACCACGGCATTCCTCGAGAATGCTCACCGAAGACTATTCGGGCAGTAAAAGAATCGTGTAGTTCGTCATTATTTTCCGGCTTCATTATGTATTGATTCTCTATGATCAATGCTGCTTTGTCGCTTCTCGAACTTCGACAGCACCCATCCATTATCGTAAACCTAACCATCTACCATGTACCCAGGCGTTAGAAACTCATTTGATGCTCGTCTGCTTTTGTGTGAATTTGCCATTTTCTGGTCGTATCACATAATAAATCTCCGTCGCCTTGGCTGTCTATTTCTTTTTATTGGTCTCGCTTGCTCTCCTTGGCAGCATTCCTACTCGTATGGTCGACGTCGACATTTCGTTTTCTACGCATTGCCGGTTCCTGATGCAGACCAAGTCGCCTTTCTACACAGTAATCTCTTCTATTGCTGACTTAAACTCCGGTGATCTTTTCGCGCCGCTCTTTCGTGGATTAGCCTCTTGCTCGTTTCTAAATCATACCCGATAACCGTCGTGAGATAATGAACCCTAGCTACGGTTAGTGGCCATTTTAGAAGTAGATAGGGGGTGTACTCACATCTCCGCATTTGCCTCCTTCACCTTGAGGTTTTCGAAGCGTTGCTGACAATCGGCCCAAGCCAGTGTCCGCTTCTTAGGCGAGATAGACTTAACAGTAAACCTGAACTGGCCGCTCACCGGTCGGTGGTCTGACACTCGGACCTCGTGGCGCCTATATTCAAGTTGCTGTATCCTGCCAAAACCTCGGTGAAGGAGGCGATCGCACCAGGCTGGGGAGCGCTTCTTCTCACTTGTGTCGTAATTATCTGTCCCCACATCGTATTTGTACGTGGGTGCGAACTCGATCGGCATTTCGTCGAAGGCTCGTAGTTTGAACGCCGGATTCCTCCGACGAGCTACAAGGAGCTGATCCCGTTCAAGGAGCTTGGTTAGGTTATTTTGCTTCACAGCGATTACCACCGTGTCTCGCGACATGGTATCGATACGGTAGTTGAGATCACCATTGAGCAGGCAAAGTTCGTGATCAAGAACCATGGTACCATCACCACCTCCTATGTAGCTGTCGATACGAACGCTAGGGTCACGCTCCACAGGTAAAAGTGAGCTCTCCATAATCGCGGCAATGTCGTTATGTCGTTGATTCGCTGACGATTGTCCCGCTGCCAGATGGCAGTTGATGAAGCAGAGCGAACTATCATCTACCATAAACCGTACAAGAATAGCACCTTTGTTGCCATGCAGACCTCCCATCCCTCGTTTTATCTCGGAGGCGTTAATATTTCGTATACGATCACGGAGATGAGATTTTACGAATATGCACGTAAAGAGGCCCACCAGAGTCGCAGTGTGAAGTAGATGATAGAGGTGCTCGGCAGGCATGTAATCATCGAGGCACCTAACGAGAAAGTCCCTCCAATCCCGGTATTGATGGCTCATCTTTTCTTGGTCTGACGCATCCTTCTTCTTTGGTTTGAAAAAACGCTTGGCAGTCGCCGTTTTGTCTTCTAGGTCGACCAATTCTTGGAATCCAAAGATAAGAATATCCGGAGAATCACTCGACTGCAGTAGATTTTGCATAAATGCAGCATCGGAGTCGGAATATCGTAGGCTGTTGGGGGTTGACGCCCCGGCGTTCCACGTCATAGCCAAGAGCTTGATGTCTTCGAATTTGCAGTATTGTGTATCGAGGGACTTCATCTCGTTTTCCAGAAAGTCGTCTTGTAGTAAGCCATCCCAAGATTTCACCATGTTGTCTGCTCCGAGGGAAAGAACTTGGGACCGATCAAGTTTATAGAAACTTGCCGGATCAGCAATGAGTTTGATGGCCGGGTTATTATGTGCTTGCCAGTCTTTTTTAATGACCCAAGGTGACTCGGCAATGTCGTATACACAAATCCGCCCAGTATTGAAGGCCGCCCATATGTCATTACCCACACCAGCCAAAGAATTGATCTTGTAAGAACTAACATTGAGCACGCTCAAACACGAGAAATCCTTCTGGGAGTAGATGCTGACCTTGCCGTCGCTGTGGCCGAAGAAGACCTTGCCTGGTTGAGACTTGATAAGAGTTCCGGATGTAACCTCTCCCGCCCCTTCGGAGACAAGGGGTCTCATTAAAACCTGTAGTTGATTATGCCCTCCGGTCGTAGGTGTGAATATGCGAATTTCTTTGCCCGCTGCGTGCCACAGTTCATCTCCGATGATCATCGAAAACGTATGTCCTTTAGGTAGTCTATAAGTCTGGTGTGGGTTTAGACTAAGGCGTGGAACACCTTCGCTATCCGGTCCCCAAACATGTAAGGTGCCACCTTCATCGAGAGTCCACATCTCGTTATAGTGCCTATAAATCTTGGCTATCTCATACCGGCCATGGGCATTCGTCTTAGTGTCGATTATGTTCTGCGATATAACATCTGCCTCTATGATCTCACCAACATTGTTTCCGATCCAGAGTCGAGTGCCTTCGTCTTGAACGTCTAAAGTTGGCTTAAATGCCACTGCGGTGGCTTTGACCCCCTCTCCGTGAGCAAGACTCATAATAAGTTCGCCATCAAGGCTGCTCCAAACCCGGGTGAGATGACCGGTAGTACAAACATACTGGCCACAGACATCAAATACCCTAGTATCGTATTTGGTATAGATATCATGAGCGCCTTGTTTTATGAAAGGCGGCCGGCGGTTTATCCTAGTAGAGTCGGGATACTGGGCTACCACCTCTACCTGAGTAGTGGAAGCTGATCCTACAGAGTCGTATGGGCGGTTGTCCGTATCATTTGCTTCTTGCCTCCTGGTAGGCCCGTGGAACTCGGCCGGAATCTTGTCAGAATTTCTGTCTACTGTCATGGATCTCCCATGGGTACGTGGTGGGGGAGGCGCAAGTTGAGTGGTCGGGGTTGAAACAACGCGTTTAGGCTGGGAAGACGCCGGACTTTCTACAGGCATGTTAGAAGTAGCAACGGTGGGCCTTGGGGGTCGAGGCGGTGGTTTCATCGCCGTATTAGCCGGTATTCGTACGGATGCCGGCTCTGCAATCGTCAGGGGCCGAGCTGGGAGAGCAGGCCGCTCATCGGCAAATTGAGGCGAAATGGGACTTCGGATATTCCCGTTGGCCTCGTGGGCTCCTCGTATATTTGCAACTGTATGGTGAACAGGAGGTGTGTCGAAGCTTCTCGGTACGGTGTTGATCTTCGGTACGGCTTTCGGTTGGGGTGCTCGCGCTGGCCTGGAAGGAAGCACAGGAGGCTCATCGTGCTCGGCATCACTTCCACTGGTAGGAGGACTATTAAATGGCGAACGTTGCTCTGCAATTTGAGGAGTCGACTCTAATTTAGGTGCGTTTTCCATTAGTCTAGAAATTCGATTGGCCGGCTTTTCAGCACGATTTATGGGCGGCGGGACAGGCGGTGCCGTCCTGGTTTCGCGATCTCTCCTTAGCTCAGCAGACCTTCGCGGGGGCGGCGGGGATGGTGGTTGGGCGGAGGCACCGAGCCTGGGAGAACGGCCGGGCTCGAGAATTGGGGTATGCGGTCGACTAGGGATCTTGAAGGAACGAGGCGAGGCGGAAACCGGAGTATTAGGGGATTTGGAAGGATCGGGAACAAGATGAGCATTATAGTCACTCTGCAGGGTAGACAGTGGCCTCGCCTTTGGTGGTGACTGCGGCGGCTCGATCAAAACAGCTGGTGGTTTGGCGGGCTTAGGACTTATGGGTGGAGGGTTTGCGCCCTGGACAGAATGATGACCCGTGATAATTGAATTATCCTGCGGCTTCGGCCGTACGCTGTCCGGGGGCACATTCACGCTTCGATTTGGTCTCGTGTCTGGTATCGCGGGAGGCTTCGGGGAAGGCGATGTGTTCCTCGTGGGTGGTGGTTGTGAATGAGTTGCTGCTGGCTCCTCCTTTGCTTTTCCCATGCTCTCAAAATGAGATCTCAGGGACGAGACAGGTCGCTGTAGCCCTAGTCAGTAACGTTATATGGTAGCCTAACAACGTAACATATGGCTTGGATAGAGAACATGTATCTTACAAGGGACGAGTCGTCAGGTCCATTTTGTCCGTTAGACTCCATGATGGCTAGGGAGAGTCACTCTAATCCTACAAGATGCCGGGCCCTCGCACTCCCACGGCATCACTAACCGCAGACCTGTCCTTCAGGGTCATCCAATACGTCAATTCGAACGTGTTCGATGATAAGTGTTCTAGGATGCGATGCTCGTATCTTCGTTGGTAATCGACTAAATTCCGAGGGAATGAGGAAAATAGGCACGTGGCAGTGTAGACTCTATTTCCAGATATACAGATCGAATGTTGCTCCAGATAAATTATCGAGCAATAGCATCAAGCAATAGGAATGCCTCGGCCACTAATGGTGATCATGTTCTGTTCTGGTTCCTTGTCTGTCTGCTGAATCTACCGTAGCCTCAACGAACGTTTCCTAGATTTGTAGTAACAATGTCACCTAAGAGAATGGTAGGCAGTGGATTGGCGGTAGGTAACATAGAAGTGGTTGGTGAGATGGATGGAATTGTAGAGTTTATTAGGTGTTTGATTGGGAGCTGATGGTGTCTACGTAGGTCGTTACGCAGTGCTGCATGAGGGAGTTAGCGAACGGTCTAGTGTGTGTAGGTGGGGTTCTAGGTTTCCCACATGCCAGGTTAGGCTTAAGAAAGTACCTAGGTGTCCCCTGACAGTAGCCCCACCATTCGGTAACGAGCTAACTATTTTTTTCTTCTTTTCCCAACACAACAAGCGCACCAGCACCAGCACCAGCACTACACCTACAATCCACAGTCTATAATCACTACGATAACCGCTATGTTAAAACATGAATTGAAAGCTAGGCAAGATGGCCGAGTGGTCTAAGGCGATGGATTCAAGCATTTCAATATTCCTTGGCCTCAGGAAAACTGAGGACATGCTTCCCATTGGAGCAATCCGCAGGGGTTCGAATCCCCTTCTTGTCAGCTATTTTTGTTTCACACACTTATTGACTTAAATATTTTTACCCCCGAGGTAAAATATGACGTACCTATCTTGCTGTTATTATATTTTTAACTTGTTCGTGTTGATATGTCTCATTCCTAGGGCTGCCTACTTGAAGCTAACAAACACTATTTTGTAGCTGGCGGAACTTTGATACAGAAAGAAAGCATATGAAGTATATACACCTTAATTTAACTAGGTAGTGACTGGTTCAATACTGATCACCTTTACAAACCAATATTAGACTGTTAAAGGAGTGACACTTTCTTGCCCAAGTCGTTTCTTAACTACCTACCTACCTACACAACTAATGCCATATCAAATTTAATACCGATTAAAGTAAACGAAAGACCAGCATCTAAATTCTGCATTGATTGATAGGACCAGCCACCCAGCCACCATGGATATTCCGTTAAGAAAGATTGGACACGAGCAAAAATTCTGTAAATGATTCGAAACCATGGGCTCCAATGAAGCCGTCTCCGGTCTGCCGGTACCGGGTCCCTAACAGACCCCAGTTTTGTAGGTACCTATCAGCACTGGCTTTCAGCGCTAGTTACAGAAATAACCTCGTCTAAAATAAAGGCTAAAATGACAGGGGAATCCGCCGAGGTGCGCTAAACCGACGGGAGAGCTTGCAGGGTTGCATCTTTTTACCAATTCTGATCTGATGAAATAACGTACCACTTTATATTCACCACTGCAATCTTTTGCCTTCAAGCTTTCCTACGTCAACTCACATAATTACCTACCTATTCCCGAACTTATTCCTTTCTAGATCCCATCTCCAACTTCGCTACGTGACACATAGAACCCAAACTCAAGTATTCCATATACAACCTTCACAATGAACACAGTGAGTATCTTGCGAGAGAGCTAAGAGGCTAACAAGTGACGCAAGTGGCTAATATCTTATACCAGGTCAAATCTTTCTGGTAGGTAAACGAATCGCAAAAGCGCAACAATGCAATGCGCCGTCTATTAAATCCAATTACTGATTGCCAATTGAAATTGTTAGGGCTGGTTGGGGTTCCCTCTGCCTTGGTATGTGGTTATTCTAGCTTTCGTTGTCGCATGCTGTCCACTTACACGAGCGATTTGTAGCCGGCGCAGGAGCGTACTACTTTGCGAAGAAGAGCATCAACGCCGATAGGGCCGCGCGCCTCGAGGAGACCCGCCGAAAGAAGCAGATGATCGACTCTCTCGAGTACTCCAGCAACGTCCCTAGCAAACCCCTATCCGCGTCAACGATGGGTGGCTCTACCACCGGCAATGGCACGCCGGCTCGGACTGATACGGCCGGGTCGCCAAGCCAAGAAGCCAGCAGCGACCCGGCACCGACGAGGCACGCCCCGGCTACGGAAGGACAACAAGTAATAGAGAAGAGCAAATACGAGAGTAGCGTTCCGTATCGAAGTCCGAAAGGCGATCGATTTTCCTAGTCGTGGTTGGTGGATTGAGGGGCTATGTCTATATTTTACGATGAGAATATTATGAAACTTCGATGTGTACATTGCTATGAACAGAAAGACAGGGATATTAATCACACTACTCTGAAATCCGAATTGCTGCGGTGTTGAAGATATCTATTCTTATGATCAGGTCGATTCTCAGTTTATGGATCATGGGAGTTCGATGTTATGTGCCGTACTCCGTATGAGATATGCGAAGTATTGTCGCCAATGTTGTCGCCAATGTCTCCTTGCACTCGGCTGGAAGTTGTTCTTGGAACTGAAACAAATGAATTGCGTATGGTGATGATGGTTTTTATGTTGAAAATTGAGAGGTTAGGTTGGCGCAGACATCAAATGCTTCTCGTCAGTATCATCGGCGCAAGTGCCCCCAAGTACTACAGTACATGTATTTCATAAGGGTACGGATAAATCTAGCCCGATACCGATGTTTGCTTCGCTGCATGTACCACATTAGAACATGGGCTGAAATCAAACCTGCGCTAAGAAAGTGGGCCTTGATGCAGCAGGCCGTGTCGTACGAATCCAATCAAGCTAGCTGCCTTGCGTCTCTGCTGAATTCCATAATACTTAGTACTACTACTACCATTTCATACCTCCCAACTCAAGAGTTAGACTATGTCCTCGAATTCCTTGACAATTCTTCTCATCTTATAACAATGGCATCGCCTCAATTAGATATAGCAAAGGTCGCCTTTTCGGCCGTTCTTTTTCGAGCCGATCCGACATCTTGTTCGCGCGCCGAGATCGACGAGTTCCTACAGCTTCTCGACGCGACCATCTCGCGATGCTCCCGGCCCAATGTTCAGGTTTGAGCAACACAATCCTATGAAAACTTGGTGTATTTGTACGACGGCTAAACGGTCGTCAAATAGAAATGCAAGCAGTGGATAGTAAAGAACTTGGTCCAGTCCCCTACAAGGATCGCCGCCTTGGTTAAGTACTTAACAGCCTTAGCCAAGTCCTTCTCCCAGGACATCGCCGCCAGTAGAAGAGTCCGCGAGCCTTCTTCGAAACGGAAACGCCTTCACATCCTCTACATATTAAACGATGTGCTCTATCATACTCATGTTAGGGATCGGAATGTCCATTTCGCAGAAAAGCTAGAACCCGCTCTCCCAGATCTAGTCCGAGTCGCTGCTGCTTTCCGGAATTCCCCAAAACATACCAAGAAAGTATCAGATCTTATAGAGCTATGGGATGAGAAGGGATATTTTTCGAAGACGATTATCCAAAAGCTTCGAAATGCGGTGAAGGAAGCTCCCGAGTCCATTTCCAAAGCCGATGCGCCCATCGGTGGTACCTCCGCCACGGGTACTAAATCGTCCAAGGATGCACCGTTTATCATGCCAGCCTTCCATGGTGATGTCACCGTACCATGGTACGACTTGCCTGCCGCCAATTGGCTACCTGCCATCGAACCCAACTCTACGAGACCTATGAATCCGGACATGATCAAGCCTTTGCAGCTTACCGCAGGTCCCGCAGACCAGTCCCTGATTGATGCCGTCCAGGATCTACTAGCTGATGTAGATCGCATCTACAACAAAGATCGAACCGATCCTAGTCGGGCTGGTGAAGACATCGATCAGTTGGGTCAACGAATTGTACGTGATGAAATCACCGGAGATGTCATTGATGGGGAAAGCTATTACGGTTGGTCTCGCGCCTTCTGTGAGAAAATGAAGCAGCGTCGCAAGAAGGCTAGCAATTCCGAAGATGATCGCCGCGGGCGTAGCATGTCGCGGTCGCACACACGAAGCTCGTCCCGTAGTTTGTCACGGCCTGCATACAAACGACAACGTGTGTCGAACTCCCGGACCCCGAGTAGGAGTAGGACTCGAAGTCAAAGCCGAAGCCGAAGCCGAAGTAGCTATAGCCCAGGGCATCGGCAACGGAGGTCTTACAGCAGCTCAAGATCACGTTCTCACTCAAGAGGTTCACAGTATAGGCGGTCACACACACGATCACCAAGGCGAAGTCCCACGCCCCAGCGATCATATGATCCTCCCTATGGAGGTTCAAATGGAAAGCAGCAGGCGAATTTCCCAATCCCGAACCAGCTACCACACCAGAACCCCCAATATCCACAACCCGCGCCCCCTTTTCCTCATTCATTCCCTCCGCTACCCTCGGACCCCGGTCAATACATGATACCACCTCCTCTCCCTCCGCCGCAAAACTACCAAGGTCAATGGCCGCCGCCACCTCCGATGCCACCGATTGGCGGCATACCACCGCCGAATATGGCACCAAGCTGGCCACAGAATCCAGCTATTATGGGTGGATGGCCTACATATCCACCACCTCCGCCTCCACCGCAAGAGCAGCCTCCATATCAGCAAGGTGGCGGCTTCCAGCGATATGGCAGAGGTGGGAGGGGAGACTATCGTGGCCAGGGACACAGAGGGGGTTGGGATCGCCGAGGACGTGGTGGTGGATGGTGATTAAATCCAGATAGGGCTTGGTGATGTGTTATGTGTCTCTGATATTACTGAGGACCTGGTGTACTACTGTACTGTACTGTATCTTACTTAGTTAGATTCCGGGTCGCGAGAATGGAGAGAATAAATAAACCAATGTGATTTATTAAGAAGTATCAAATTCGCTTTAATTGCTTGACTCTGTATTCACGATGCTTCTTCATACAACCAGTGTAGATAGATGTTTTAACTAGTAAGGCCCTTCCTTCCTTTATCAACTCCATCTAAGAGCAATAAAAAAAACATCGCGAGTATTACAGAGAGAGAGATACGTGCAAGTGGAGATAGGTCAAAATAGACAGACAATAAACAGGTACTGCTAGATAGTTACATGCCTGTAACATCACTGGATGTACCCAATGATACATACACACACACCTGTCTGTGGAAACCGATAGGGCATATTCAGAAACTCTTGGGAACAAAGGAGAGTGAGTGAGTACTTAGTTAGATAGAGAGGCTCTTCGCGGAACAACATCTGATTGACCCCTAGCAGAGACATACATATGCATCATGACAGGCAGGTACAGACAGCAAGCACCATGCATACATGATGATGAGCAGCACACCGCACGTAACAACAGACAATGGGAGAAAAAAAATTTAATGAAGAAAAAAAAAAGTCAAGTCTCTAGAAAAGAGAAAGAAATAACCACAAAAAAATTGGGGGGTGGGGGGTGGATCCTCAGGGGGATCCCACCACCACGACTCACGTGCCGACTTCATTTGCCTGAGATACCCAGGTAGGCCACCTCAGGGGAGGTCAATCAGAAACCGGAGGCGATATCGGGGCATCCTCGGGTTGTCGCCTCCCCGATTCTTGCCTCCAAATACCTGCTCCGGAACGTCATGCCAGGGCCCATCGGGAAGACCGGTCGTACCTCACACCCTGCCCCGCTCGTCGCAGATGGTGAGAAGCCCTCCTTCACCAACACCCAACCACTAGACCATGTGTGTCTGTCTGTGATTGGAACCCCCCCACCGTTGGAAGAACTGACTGCTACACATCCCTATATACTCACTTTCCCCACCATTTGGCCGTTCGGCCAATTGTCGGGGCCGGATTTACCCCCACCTAACCGATGATCTACCGGATTTGTCCCACTTTTCCCTCATATTTAATCACGTGCGTGCACCAAATTGTCTGCCGTCGTCGCCGCCCGGACTGCGCTTCACGTGATGCGGTTGCATTCGATTCCCGCCCGTGTTTTATGTTTTGCACAATTTTATGCATTTTTGTACTTTGTCCTCATCACGTTGTCGTCGCACCATCTCTTTGACGTGAAGCAATTAGTGACTAGAAACATCACTAATATTAAATGAACAGTATTAAAATTAATTATGAAAAAATTACCTTGTTGTCCCTGTACCAAAGTCAAATAAATGCCCAATGCTTTGCGACAAGTACCCATGGTCTGTTCCCCCAGCCAGCATTCTTTAAAAATGAAGGAAAGGAACTGTGTGATCGCATCAGAGGTTGCATGTTCAATAAATCCTTAATAGAGAGAGCTTGGTGATTAGAATCGATGCATCCATCGCATGAGTAAATATGAGATCTTAAGAATTGTCTATCATAGGATCTAAGAGGTAGCCAGCCAGTCCTTTGGGGATGCCATCATCAGTTTTACCGTGCGATCAAGTTCATTAGGTGGTAGGGTAGTCTTGGACTCTTAGATCAGTGTTAGTCGGTACTAGGTCTCTCTGTAAGTTCAAAGATTTAACCTGATATTTTCCTGAATTGGGATGTTGTCAATACGTGGTACGTACATACATGATGTACGGCTTTGCTAGCATCACAATGTCAGCAGCTGTTAAACTCGACTTTCACATCCCCATTCATGTATTAAGAATATAAGAAACTGCTTCTTAGAATCCATATCATCATCACGCTATCTATGTACTTGAATAATGCAATGCCATCGGTCAGTCATATTAAATGATGTCTGCTCATCTATGCCAGAAATAAAGCACTCGGTACCTAGATATATCACCAAAACCAAGGTTATGAGATGTCAAGAACCCAAAATTATATCATACAATTAGTATTACATATCTCTCGTACAATCATTCGAATCTCTTAGTATTTTTTCAGTAGCCTAGATCGCCCTCAGCAGTAGAGACATGTTAAGCTCGTCAGGTACGGGGAAATTTGCTATCTTCTCTATCTACGTGCTATCTACTATGACAGGTATGGTGATGAGTATGAGGAAGTTTGAATGTAGCAAAGACATTGATGGTATGTGTTGATGTTGTTGCCCTTGAATATACGTGCCTAGGTATCGCATCATGTCACTTCGTATCGTTATCATATCGTATCGTCCTGGATTGAAGCACACAAAACGTCGGGCCGAAAAAATGTTCCAGTCCAGCTGCCAATTACACACCCTCCAAATGGTGGTGGCCGTGTTGTCCATCTGTCGGAGTGGCCTAAAAATGCGAGTTGTTGTGCCATCCATCCATTCCTTGGACAACCACCTGTGCCCATCCATCTTCATCGTCATCATCATCAAACCTGTCCCTCATGCCGTTAACCATTAACTACTATTGACGTTGAGCGCTTTGCTCTACGTTGCCCGGTTTATCCTTCCTAACTTTTTTTTCTCTACGCACAACTGAACCAATATGAGCTAGCCTCATATATCAACTCGATGCGGAGTCACCCGCAGCCCTCCTCCTGCTGTCGACGTGGTTTGTCTGCTTAACTCACGTAGCTCCCAAAAACCATTAGATAACGAGTCACAATGGACCCTAGATAGGCGTTGATTCTGTTCATTGTGATGTAGATCCCTGAAGACTTGAGGGGGTCTGCTCAAGTCTTCTATTCCGACTGTTGAATGACTCGTATCTTACCCGGAAGTAGCTGTCTCAAAAGGTGTAAGTTGATCGCAATGTCTGTTGATCCTGAGGTTGTAGCTGTCCGAAGAATTGGTCGAACTGAGGTATAATTTGGCGATAAATGCCCAGGATCTGACACAACTGTTAGAATCTAACATCTCGCATGATAGCATGTGATCTGCGGAGTTGCTTACCTTTTGGAAGTCCTCGTGCAACCCACTCTTAGTCTCACTTCGCAGCTTCAAGTCTCTATATCGAGCAATCGACGTGAAAAAGTGCAGGAGGGAATTCTCTAGAGCCATGGGGTTCTTTTCGACGATGGCAGTGAAACCTCGGAAGGCAGTTGCCTTTTCGTCGGAAGGGTCAACCTCATCCATAGAGCTGAGGAAGTCTTCAGCGAAGTTGGCCAGATGCGGTGCTAGTAGTTCGCCATTGCCAAGTCCGAGGCGTCCCAAGGCAATCGCGGCGTTCTCAGTCACACCCTTGGGGATACCAGGGTTGGTGACGATCTCGATAAGGCGTTGGAAAAGCTCGGGTACGTAAGGAGCCATATCGGACTTGTGTCGAATAGCGATCTCTCCTGCAGACCAGCAGGCATTGTTAACAACGCCAAACCCGCTATCGATATCCTCATCAAGGATGTTGTCCAGGTCTAGCTGCTTAAGGAGCGCCGGGAATATGTTTGACAGTGAGGATTGCAACTGCTCGAATACGTATTTCGCACAGTCTCCAAGGAGAGCATAGGCTGACTGGCGCACTTCATCTGTCGGATCTTCCATGCAGAAAGTGAGGAGCTCAAAGAACGCGGGTGAGGACTCTTGAACGAGTGCGGAGGACTTCGCAGGGTCAAGAGCCTGGATAATAGCGCTAAGAAGATCCAGGCTGGTGACCAAGAAGTCCTTGTCCGGCACATCAAGAGCGGGATCTCTTGACAGGGCAAGAGAAGCTTCAAGATTTGAGTGTACGATATTGACGCAACGGACGAATATCGGCTGCGCGTATGGGGTGAATGCATCATTCAACGCCATCGCAACATACGAGAGACACTCCAGAAGAGGGAAAAGTTCTCGCGACTGATCAGTAACCTTGGTCCACCTCTCGATGAGAGCTGGCATCAATTCGTTGACAAGATCCGGTCGGGCCAGAACAGGACCAATATGCTCGGCCAAAGTCTGCACGCAGTCATAAAGAATGTATATGTTCCGGTCTTTGTACTTCTTGAAACACCGGACGTATTGCTGGATGATCGGGAGGCTGTAAGGCTCCAATTTCTTCCCGGCCTTTTCTTCCAGATTAGCGAATGCGGACGCGCCCGCTTCTTGAACCTTCTTGTTACTATCCAACATCTTAGTCAGAATGCCTTCCATCATCGGCTCGAAGAAGGCTTGCTTCTGGCTTGGGTCCGTCAGCTCGGCCGCCCAAGCAGAATAACGACCCAGAGTCCAACAGGTGATTTGTCGGACCACCGGCTCAGGGTCGTTCAAAAGGGAAAGGAGATAGGACACCAATTCAGGAAGATGGGGTGTCACCACGTTCATGCAACCTTCCGCCACGGCGCCCAGCGCAAGAACGGCGGCCTCTCTATATGGCCAATCCTCGTGTTTCAAGTTCTTGGTGAGATACGGCAGAATAGATTCGAAGACCGGGTCCCTAAAATCACGAGCGAAGACATCCAGTGCAGCAGCGGAGCACTTACGTAGGGTCCACCTCTCGTCCGGATTTGCGTCATCGCCGTCCTCAAAGTCCTCAATCTCGCCTTCCTCAAGATCGTCATCCATATTAGCCAATTTCTCATAAGCGTTGCCGTTCTGAGAGGGATCTGCAGAACCTTCTCCGTTGGCCTGACGTTTTGCCGACTTCTTCGCAAATTGGGGCTTGATATCCTGTTCCAGATCTTCCTCATCCTCATCGTCAGATGCGCCACCAAGAAGAGCAATATCCTCGGCACTATATACCATGCACTCAAGAAGGACCGGGATAATCTTGCTAATATACGGAGTCAAGGAATGCCAAAGATGTTCGTGCTCGCCAACTGTGAGCCAGAATTCAGCTGCGTCGGTAGCCAAATCCTCATCGTCGCTTCGTTGCTGCGTGATGATGTAGTCAACAAGGCCAGGGAGGTGAGGCTGGATCTTGTCTGGACGGGATTCAACAAGTTGAGCAAATGCCCTGCAAACTTGTCTTCGCACATCGTTGTTGGAGTCCGAGGCCAGACCGAACAGATGTTGGAGTAGATCGTCAATGGAGTTGAGCATGGCCTGAGACTTTCGCGCGGTGAAGACATTGATTGCCGTCAAGGCGTGTGCGCGAACCTTGGGCAACGGACTCTTAGTAGCTTGTATCAACTTCGGCAGGATGAAATTCAGCGGTCGCTCGCCGTTTAGTTCGCGCTCAAGCATCTTAGTGTTGTCTTCGCAGATTTTGGCCATAGCCGCCATAGCACCCTCTTGCGCCTCATTCGTGATCTGACCAGACTCATTCCCAATCATTTTCAGGAGTTCTGGCAATAACTCAGGCCAGCTCATTATACCACCTCTGCGGACCATCTCGGTTGCGATGTTTCCCGCATAATTGCGAATCTGAGAGTTCTTATCCTGCAAACACATCGGTATGCCCATCTTTATCAGGGCGACGCTGCTGTCGGGAATCTGCTTGGTACTGGCCTTGATGTTGTTCTTCAACATAAGCGCCGCAGCGGATCGAATCATGAAGTAGTCTTGGGCCGTACATTGCAACCCACTCGGAGGATCCTGGCTAGTGAACAGATAGACGAGGTAGTTGTTGATGTCAGGGGACGATTTCGCTTGCGTGAGCATCTAAGAGCAAGAAAGGCTTGTATTAGCTTGGCTCCAATTGGAAGAGACATCGATAAGTTGAGAAATAGTCTATCGCTTGTCGAAGAGATGGGAGAGATGGGATCCTTACAAGTTCGGCTTGCTTCTGCGCAGCTTTGTCGAAGCCACTGAGAGAGTCCTTGAGACAAGCAGCCAGCGTGCTCAAGGACTCGGGCGACGGTTGCCACGCCATGGTGGGCGGCGGGGTGAAATGAAGAAAACGGGATGTGTGCGCTGATGAGGTTCCCGGCTTCAAGTTGCAATGCTCCAATACAGGTCGCGTTCCACGATGGTAGGAAGGGAGAGTACGAGAAGTGGAAGAAAGTGTGTGTGTGTGTTTTGTGGGAGTGGGAGAGGTCGGTCAAGTGTTGATTGTCAGTAGTAGTAGCATCGGCTCTGGAGATGGTGGGGTCTAAAGATGATGGGACTAAAGTGGTGGAATGAAAATGAAAATACTGTGTAAGATAGGAAATTCGGATTTAGGACAAGGCAAGATGACTCTTTTTTTTTCTTGTCTCTTTTTGTCTGCTGATAATTGTCTCTTTCACTTGCCTCTCTACTATCGGTTGGTATTGTCGCGATGATACAAAATGGCAAATGACCTGAAGTGATCGACTTGGTTTCCTGCTAAATTGCGAGGAGAGACGGTGACCTTTTCAGTCACTGCACCATGATTGAAGGGCTTGGACCCTCTTTTTTAGAAAAGTTCAATGGTGGGGTCAACCATTTTTACGTTTCTTAGCTCTTTTAAGCAGTGCGAAGCGGGTACCCATAGGTGATCGATACATATTAGTACCTTTTTAGCGTGTGGATGGATCACCCACAATCCAGCACCTTAAAGTATCGATACCAGCCCATAACTATGAGAAGCAAGGAACCATCTGCGCAAAGTGAGGATATCAGGATTTTAGTTTAGTGCAGGTATGATTGGGTCATTGGATCATTGGATCTTGGAAATGGCATTTTGAAAAGAGGGACAAATGGAAAAAGAAACCACATTGTTGTTACCGCTCGCTACCTACCTACCTACTCTGTAACTTGTACATTTTATCCCATGTGCCAAGCCCGCAAATCTACATCTAGACTTCTTTCCTTCCACTGAATTTTTATCTCATGTTACCCTAAAATGGATTGATATAAAATCGTGAATATATAGATCTAGCTTAGTATAAAAGAGGCAGATGAAAATCAATATCATTAAAAGACCGACTCAACACATGCCAAGATATATACGCACGGATAATGTATAATCAAGGAAAACAGGCTGACAGGTAGCTAGCTTGGCTGTTTTATGACTTTGAATGGTGCTAAAATCAGGGGTTCGAGTACATACATGTATGTATGTCTACTAAGCAGCTAAGGAAAAAGCAAGATGTATTCGCAAGTAGCATGTGAAATAAACATTGAGGTCATGCCGGGACCTGCCCAGGCCTTTGTGCATACATAGTACTGTGTTGTTGTAACCTGCAAGGCGCCAAGTCGGACTAGAATACGAAATGCGCATACGTAGGAGGGCCATGGTAGGGGCTGAGATGCTACATACAATGAATTCCTGTGAAACGGTGTCAATATTTTGCGTGATACTGAGTCAAACTGCTAATAAAGAGACAGTGTGAATGCATAGAAAAGGGTACAGTCAATAAATGCGGTTGTAGTTGTTTTGTATTAACAATGACACCATGTGTCAATCTCAACACACGATGAAGCCGCCTATTAGAAGAGAAGGATAGGGGAGATTGAACCTTTCATCTAAAATATTGCCCACGCGATCCCATCACATCTACCACTGAATGTTTGTCAGCCGGCTAGATTAAAGGAAAACAGTTCCACGGCAAGGCTTCCAAACATCATGGGGATCTGTTTCGTGCTGCCAAGCGCGTGTGTTCCACGAGACTGCTAGATACGTGCGATACCCCGAATGACCGCGCCATAATTTTGTCATATTTCTCCAAGCCACCTCGATGGCCAAACGCTGTGTAACTCGGGGATCTGCACAGGAGATTATTTGATCCGTAGCTACTTCAACGGCAACCTGCTTGGACCCTGGATGGTATGGCCCTGAAGCGCTTGTGTTGCACGTGTGCTGAGAGCATCCAGGATCAAGACGTATGCAGATAGCCGTCCGAGTTACCGATTCGATGCAGATCAGCCGCCGTTCATCGTAGGTGGTGATAATAATAGTTCGTAGAGCTATATGAATCATTTCGGGGCCGCAATATCGCCTTGCATATAATATATGTAGAGCGAACATGGGGGTACGCGCTAAATGCCTTGTCTCAGACTGACTATCGAGGCCAGTGGTGATGTTGGTATAACTGAGTAGCAGCCTCATAAGACAGATAATTTCTAGGGGTATTTCCTATACAAATCAACTGTGCTTTTTAAGAGCTACCTGTCCCATTTGGCAGGGCGTCAGGCGACTTGATGACACTCTGAAGCTTGTCTAGAGTGACTTCAACAACTCTCTTGAAAGCTTCCATTTCCTCCTCTACCGTTCCACCTAGTCCCGTGTTGGCGAAGCTGATGGAGTTTCCGACATACACAGGCATCTGCGTCTTCTTGGTCAAGATCTTGGCTAACCGGGTGGTGAGTTCCAATGTAGCTTCCACGGAATAAATGGTGGTTGAGAGTGGCTGGCTTGGATTGTATCTCTATAGAGTGGACATTTTAGTAAGATGGACATGTGCTGTAGATATTATATGGGATACATACGTCGGGTAGAGCGTAAACGAAGGATCCCATAGGAGCTGCCTTCTGTTCTTCGTCTGCAGCCATGGTTGTCAAGAATAGCATGATGACTTTCGACTTGACTGTCAAACGAAGGTGAATTTTTGTGTCTAGAGATCGAGGCAATGGAAATGAGACCTGTACTGGCTCATCGATAGTTTCCGCCATTTTTCTTATGTTTCTTGTCCTAGATAGTGGGTAGCTGACAATCACTTCGTCGTGCCTGTAAAAGATGCGTCGAATTTAGGGAAAGCTGTTACTTGACTAGCAGGCTTCACCGGGAAAATTGAAATCAATATGACTTTAATATTGTATCTCGGGTTTCAGATCGTACGTCTTATTAATCCAGTCCAGTGTTTGTAAACTTGAATGTCTGTAGCACAGAAAAGCGATACCCCACATTTGATTCTATCAATACCTCTATGACAGGGGTCGACTGATCGATGGTTGGGGAAAGCCTGCTTACGTACATACGATTGATGCGCTGCTGCTTGGTACAAGGTACGTACCTGCTTCGGAGCTCTGCGGTGCTTCGACCAATTAATTAATTGATCTTGACGTAACTCAATTTGCTTTTACAATTTACATCCCACCTTCAACTTGAACAGTAGAGGGAAATCTTTAACAAACCTGTTTGTCACCGTGCTGACTCTCTTTAAGCATTATCACGGCGTCTCGGAAATAGCACAGAAAAATGCGATTAGTATGACCGACATCTTCAACTCCTGACAGGATGTGCTGGAGCTGTAAAATAACCTGAGCTTCTTTTCCGAATCATTAATTCCAGCTGCCCCTCTGTCCGGAGATCCATCCATACAGGCCATACAATACACCAGGTCACCCCACCATTATCACGGGTTTTCCCAACTTCGAGTTTGTGATTATCTAAGTTGTGTAGTTTGTTTTTGGGTTGCTGTCTTTCTTCCTTCACTCAGCCGAGCCATCAACACCATGGAGCTTGCAGAGGTAGCTTACAACGATGATAAGCAGTGGAATGGTGTGGAAGAAGCTATAGAGGACCCAGAGGAGATCAGAGTTATATTCTGTGCACTCGATTCATTCAGGTTAGTATATTACTAAGTTGCTATAATGTTTGAGTTGGGCACAGTCTGATTCTTGGTGAGGGGGCGCGATTTTGCTTCCTGTAGGCATCACATCCTCTTCCCACACTACCTCATAGCTGCACATGTTTCCGTTTAGTTACTCCCCACTAACAAAATCGGCCATAGCCAATATGCGAAAACGGCGCATCTAAACAGCACCCATTTACGTCGACAGGCTTTCTACGCTCTGCCACAAGCGCATTGGCAATTACTCGCTAAGCCCCCATTCAACTACCTGGAGACTCTAAACCGAGTAGACGATGCCATTGAGAGCAATGCGGAACTGGCCCGCATCATTGTCAGATTTGGCTTGCGGGCCTTCGGCGTTGCTGATGCTGCCCCAGAAAAAGAGCCCAATATGCCGGAAGAATGGTCTGGCATCGCTAAATACAATGATCTGGATAAGGCCCGAAGCACCATTCGACAGTTCTACCGTGATTGGTCTGAGGATGGTGCTGTGGAGCGGGATGCTTGCTATGGACCTGTGTACCGCGCTCTTGACGCCGAGAAGGCTAGATATCCTGACCGACAGCCATTGAGTGTACTGGTGCCCGGTGCTGGACTAGGGCGTCTTGTCTTCGACCTCTGCCGAAATGGATACCAAACGGAAGGCAATGAGATATCTTACCATCAGTTGCTAGCTTCGTCATATATCCTCAACTCTACGGAACGTGCCGGCCAGCACACAATATTCCCGTGGATCCACACATTTTCGAACCATCGAAGCCGGGAGAACCAATTCAGATCTTACAAGATTCCAGATATTCATCCTCAAACTACCCTCGCAGAGACGCAGGGTATTGGCTCGATGCAGATGTGCGCCGCGGACTTTCTATGTCTTTACGGGGACGAGAGTCATAAAGACACATATGATGCCGTAGCCTCCGTATTCTTCCTCGACACAGCGCCGAATCTCATTCGGTATCTTGAGGCGATCCGACATTGTTTGAAACCCGGTGGCGTTCTTATCAACGTTGGCCCTCTGCTCTGGCATTGGGAAAATCATGTACCCGGCCAGCATGGATACGACGGAGACGGCGACTATGACGAAAATATTTCCTTAGGAATCGCAGACCCAGGAAGCTTTGAGCTTACGGACGATGAAGTCTACGCCTTGGTAGAGCGGATGGGATTTGTCGTGGAGAAACGGGAAGCGGGCCTTTACGCCCCCTATGTGCAGGACCCCCAGAGCATGCTGCATACAGTATACCGGGCCAGCCACTGGATCGCACGGAAAACGGAAAATATACCAGAGGTCAAGGCTACTATCTGAATCCATCTACTCGGACATACTTGTGGGAATTTAAGAAGTATCGCATCGGAAATCGGCGCTTGATTTATATGGATACCAGCTACGAACAAAAGGAGATGAGTTAACGAAGCTATGCCAACTTACCATATCTAGCATTCTACACGTGTACTTAGATGAAGACATACATATGAATGAAAGCATATTGATCGTAATATATTACACACTCCCATTCATATACATTCATACCTAAGAAACTGCTCTCGTACTGTACCTATGTACCTCTAAAGCTTAGGCTCGTCCACAGTAGCCTCATGCAAGCCCCCTCTACTCCAAAGCGCGCCTCCATCAATCTCTATAGCCGCACCGTTGACATGCGACCCAGCCCGACTTGCCAGATACACGACCACGCCGGCGATATCCTCCGGCTTTCCCAGCCGCTTGGCCGGGTTTGCCGCAGCATGCTTCGCGATGCCACCGGACAACTCCAGCAATCCATTCGCCATCTTGGTCGGGAAGAAGCCCGGACAAATCGAATTGACGAGGATATGTCGCGGCGCGAGCTCGACGGCCAAGTTGCGACCGAGATGGATAGCGGCGGCCTTGCTGGCGCTGTAGCCGTACGTAGCCTGCTTGCCAAGGGTCCCGATGCCCAAGCCGGCGACGCTCGCGGTGATGATGACGCGGGCGGGGTCGTCGACGGAAGCGTTCCTGCGCAGCAGCGGCTCGAACTGCTGGACGCTCAGGAAGATGCTCTTGACGTTGAGGTCCAGCACCTTCTGGAACGCGGTGTCCGGGTGCGTCTCGAAGGCCTCGCCCCAGCTGGCGCCCGCGTTCGCGAGCAGGACGTCGACGTGCGACGTGTGCTGCGAGACCTGCGCCACCAGCGACTCGATGCCCTTCAGCGTGCTGCTGTCGGCCGGCACCGAGATCGCGCGCGCCCCCGGCTGCAGGTTCGGCAGCGTGTTGAGCTGCGCCACGGCTCGCTCGCAGGCGGCCGCTTTGCGGCTCGTTATGAAGACCTTGGCGCACCCGGCTTGGAGGAAGCTGTGTGTGTGCGACGTTGGGTTAGTTTGTCTATCTGTCTGTCTGTTTGGACTGGAATTCTTGCTTTTGCGATAGACTACTGGCTTGGTTTGGAATTGATGCGGTTGCTCGGATCGTGCGGGTGTAAAATGTGCTATAGAGATGGAACTTACGCTGAAGCCGCGTTTAGACCGAGACCTCGGGAACCGCCTGTGACAACGGCGATTTTGCCCTTGAGCGAGAAGAGCGAGGGAAAGTCTGCGAGAGCTGTTTCGTCGGCCATGGCTATGTTTGGTTTGAATTTATGTGTAGGTATGTATTTAATTGGCAATTGACAGAAGAAGGCTATGTGTGTATCTAATATTTAAAGTACAATACAAAGAGATTATAATTAATAAGTATTAGTAGCTCCCTTGATTCCAAACGATGTTGATGATCCAAGAAGGAGCTTGGGGTCGCTCGGTAATCCCCAGGTTTTGCGGGTAATTGCCGAGGTTCTTACCCGATTGAGACTACGGACAAGAACAAGCGTGATCGAGAGTTCTTTGTATCACCTCCTTTTTATGTATCTGAATGATGCTCAGCTGAAGTGTACATAGTATGGGTATCTAGCTGGAGAATTCGGGAATGACTCTGAATGTCTAGTCATAATTGTCCCCCTCAGGATCATCGTCCATGACTGCATCTTCATCTTCCTGATCAATATTCTCATCATCGTATCCTTCTCCATCCTCCATTCCATCTTCGTCATCAGAGTAGCCCTCATACTCTTCCACATCTTCATCCATGTCCCCGTACGCATCGTCAACAATGTCCCCATCGTAGTCTTGGACTTCCACGTCCCAAGTGTTATCTAGCGAATTACCATCTTGCTCTCCTGCCATATCATCGCCGTTGTTTATGCTGTCGCCATTACCAGTCTCGCCGTCCAAACCCTGCTTCTCTGTAGCATCTTCGCCGGGACGTGGGAGTATTCCTTTTGTAGGGGGCCCGGTCTTGAATTTGAGTGAGGGACCTGGACGACGCCGGCGCGGTAACCGATTGGCGTCTCTGAGAGGACGTATGAATGGCTCAAGCGTCATGCCGAGCAGCTTGGCCTTATCGTCAGGCCATTGCTTAAGCTTATCGACAATGAAGGAGTTATACAAGAAACCCGGCTTCTGCGGATCATCGTTGTCCGAGCCCATTCTCCCCTCTTTGATAGCCGTCATCTTCGCCTTCATGACTATCTTGACCTTGGTCCAGGTGCCGTTATAGTACCATCCAGTGTCGTTGATATCGCACTGGGACATTAACGGCGCTTGGTCCAGCATGTCGCGCACAAATGGGTCCGTAATGTCGCAAACCTGCCAGAATTTCCCGTCGGTGGAAAATTGTGTGCCGTCCCAAATGTGACTGCTGCGATTCTCATATTCGGGCTTCTTCACCTGCTTTTTTCTTATCTCCTGCCATGATTCATTCTTCTGCCCGACTATATTTCTCTCCAGCTTGAAGGCTACAGTCTGGTAGACACGAAACTTGGGGTCAAGACGAGGGTCGACACCATATTTGACGAAGGCGTCACGCCAGGGTCCGCCTCTAAATTGATAACCAGCAAGCTTGAGGGCGACCTTGAGGGCCGTATCACTGAAGCTACCCTTGATACGGTTGAGGATCACACGGCGTGTCCAGATGGGCCTTTCGTCCATAAGCGCGTTGATTTGGTTCGTGAGCGACTCTGGTATAGGCATGGTGGTCTCGCGACGAGGTTTCTGAGGTACGGGATATTTATTGTGGTTGATAAAATATCCGTATGAGTGTTTCTTTCTGCCTTGAACATTGACCAACTTTTGCTCTCCTTTTTTGTCTCCTTGGACTTTCGTATTTGGATTTTGTTCATATTGGTAGTTAAACCCAGTGATCTTGTCCGAAAAGTGTGGCGGAGGTATAATCTCTTGGCCAGGTGTCGTTCCTACGCCCGGAGCAAGCTTAAACTCTCGCAACTTCGAGACTAGAATACATGTCAATGAGAAAGTCGTTGGTGGCCGAGTAGGTTGGATTCTCTCCTTACCTTGCATTGGAAGTAAATGCTCCGCAGCTTTCTTCAGAAATGAAGGGCTGGCGTTGGCGAATTGAAAATCAGCCAGACCTCGATATCTGTGGGTATCTTGAACGATGCCGACAGCTTCTATCTGATAATCTTCGACGTTATCCTGTAGTTTTCGGAGAATAGACTTGGGTTTGTCACGTCGCGCGGCTGAGCTGACTTCATCTGCGTCTGAGTTGGTAGCTGGCACATCTGTGATGCCGACATCGCCTGTGAATGGATCATTGCTTCCTCGCTTCCGTTTCCTACCTGTCCTCTTCGGGACAGTCACCTTGAGGAGAATATTGTTAGTCGCTGCACGATGCGATATAATTGGTTTTGACGAAGGGTTGTCAGGTCGAAACCACAAGGGAATTGCACTAGAGCCCGAAGTGTCGGCAAGAAACTGTTGAGTAAATTAGAATTCTGATCATCGCCTTTGCTGTCGCGATGAGGACACCTACTTTCTGGAAATCGGGATCCCGACCAAACGTAGCAAGTCCCTTGTCAAGATTCATCACTATACATGGATGCTCAATAGCAACTATTTTCCTCTCGGGAACCTCGAATATAGGAGCACTTGTCGACTCATTGGTATCATCGGAGGTGTAGGATTGATATTCATATTCTCCAGTTTCAGCCATCGTGATTCGATGATTCGCCTTGGCTCGGCGAGTATGAGTGATGACCTTGAATTTTGTAGAGTGCCGCCAGTCCCTTGCACGCCTGCACCGTTCTTATTAATATTAAAAAGCGATGCTGTTATTGCTCTCAGGACTATGATTCTTAGAGTAGTTCTGCATATTTATTAGCTAGGTTGGTAGGCTGACGGGCTCAATATTCTATGGCGCATTTGCTTCAATTGAAGTTAAATTTGTCAAGTGTGAATACAGTGCGTGACATAGTGTGAATTATCAGATGAAAATGGAGATTTCAGCCTATGAGCGAAACCCAATTTTACGTTGCGCAAGCAGAGTTAGGAATATTACAGTACTACTCCGAGTCTAATGCACTGTATGTTTTTTTTTTCAATGAAGGTGCATGTTGCAATTTCTTTATATAAAAATGCGACAGGACAGAAATTACAAAATCAATATATGGAGAAATGACCGAATTAAATAGACAGGTATTTTATCATTGGCAATTTTTATACTTGATACCAAGCCGTTGATGAATTTGCATGGCTGTACGATGTAGATAGTCGGTACGTATATATGTATGTATTGGAGATTGTTCTGGCGGTAAAAATAATATGCCTCTAGAAGATATGGATATATGTAGTTGCAGGGATTGACAACTCACGAGACGTCAATTAGGGACACTCTGCCCCGCCAACTATCTTATGATTCGACGCGGCTTTGCAACACTCTGTGGACTAGCACAAATCTATTATGCAGCAAACTTGGGCTAAAGCACACATTCCGCCAGTTGGCAGGGCAGGGGGCACTTGCACAATACCACACAGCACAGGTTCAAGTTGCATCAGGTCAGGTGGGTTGGTGGGCAGGTACACACAGTACTTAACCAGGCACGTAGGTACATCAATTAATGTTAATTATTTAGGTACATGTAGCGCTTTAACGTATCTATGTACGGCTAGCCTCTACATGTACCTACTCTAAGAATTAAAAGCTTCAACTTCGTGAATTGATGCACTGGGCAATTCATGAACGTTGCATTTCAACGCCCTTAAACGCAACATCCTTCAAATTGACAACCTCATCCACATCCGTTCACGTATCACCTGAAAAAAAGAAATCAATATTCAATTCGACTCCTGTCTTCTTTTCCCTATTCACCTTAATTTCACTTTCGCACACCAATGGTTACAAAATTGATCGTGTTATTCAATAAAATTGATTTTCCACTTTCAGTTGCTGGGTCACCGTTCCGCACCGTGGTGTTGCATTGGCTGTTGTGCACCTTAGCTGCAAGCTACCAGGTACAACGGTCTTTGCTGTGGCTACGTGTGTCGTTAATTGTACCTACATATTTGTGTACAATTGGGTAGGTACATGTGCCGTCTCCTTGGCTCTACCACTGGAAGATCAACCGGAGTCCCTAAATCCAACCCGCCTACAGCAGGTCGCTTCTCCACCTTCCACAACGACAACTCAAACTTCATATCGAGAACTACATATTTCCAACACCGACCATTCATTCGTCCCAAGAGAGCTAAGAGGCTCAATCTGAGCTATCTTGCATGGACTTTTCTTGTTGATGTGTTCCCTGTCACGGCGGTTACTCCTACCTTGCCCGACTTATGCGACAGTCGCATCCGCAACCTCGTCTACCTCCTTAAGCTAAACGTTTATTCGTCGTCTCCCCTCGACCCAAACAGACGGTGAATTCACCACGTATTATCTCTATTCGATTACCTTTTTTTCAACTTCGATATCGATCCCCATTCACAACATCGGGCGCTCCGAAATCTACTAGGCGACGCGTTTATCGATATTGATTCAACCACTTTCTATCTTTTATACACTTTCAAGGAGACAAGAGAGACTCGGGCGTCCCCACCCCACCAAAGAAGGGGCAACGACCTGCAAATATGAAGCGCTTCAGCCGAGCCGTATGTATATCCTTGATTTTCCTTGTCACGTTCGGCTGTTTCTGTGTATGAAAAACCGAAGTCGCTAATCAACCTCTGTTTAATAGCTCTCGCGAGGCAAAAGCGATAGCAAGTCCTCCAAGAAGAATAAGGACTCGAAGGATGGCACCGCTTCACCATCCAGCAGCGGCTCCCGAGAGACACAGTCGCCTGTACTGACTCCCTCCTCATCTACATCGACCCTGAACGACATTAGAAACAAACCACTGCCTCCCAACAATGCTGGAACACTCGGCGGTGATCATGGTAACCCTGCCTTGCAGGGTCAGGCTGGCCAGGCGTCCAGTCAAGGTGCTGCCCCCGATAGATTTGGTAATGTGGGAGCTCAGCAGCCACCGAATGGCGCTGCTTCGCCTTCTAGACACGGCGGTCCTCTCCCGCCAACTGTGGTCATTAGCCCAAGTGCTCCAGTATGATTTCCTCGCTCTGATATATGTCCGCGCCGGCTAATTTCATTCTCTATAGCACATCCCGCCCCCTGGCGCAGCCGAGACTATGCCACATGATTTGGCTCCTCCGAAGGCCGGTCAGAAGTCGTTGATGTTCGATCGTCTCCACCAGACACCGAAAGATGTCCCCGAGGGCTTGAGAACGCCAAGAAGACAGAATTCGTCGCGATTCGATATATCGACCCACCGAGAACTCGAGAAGCTACCTGGCTTTCATGAAGTGCCGCCGAATCGACGACAGGAACTTTTCATGCAGAAGATCGACCAGTGCAATGTCATTTTTGACTTTAATGACGCTAGTGCCGACATGAAGTCCAAAGAGATCAAGCGACTGGCTCTGCATGAGCTGCTTGATTATGTGGCCAATAACCGCCAAGTCATTACGGAACCCATGTACCCCCGAGTCGTCGAGATGTTCGCCAAGAACCTGTTCCGCCCAATCCCCCCGCCGATGAATCCGCAAGGGGAGGCGTTTGACCCGGAGGAGGATGAACCCGTTCTCGAGGTCGCCTGGCCTCACATTCAAGTTGTTTACGAGTTCTTTTTGCGATTCATTGAGAGCCAAGACTTCAACACCAACATCGCCAAGGCGTACATCGACCACAGCTTTGTGCTTCAGCTCCTAGAACTTTTTGACTCGGAAGATCCCCGCGAGAGAGACTTCCTCAAGACAACCTTGCATCGGATCTATGGAAAGTTTCTGAACCTGCGTTCGTTCATTAGACGTTCAATCAACAATGTCTTCTTCCAGTTCACCTACGAAACTGAGAGATTCAATGGTGTTGCCGAACTGCTCGAGATTCTAGGATCCATTATCAACGGATTCGCTCTCCCTCTGAAGGAAGAGCATAAGCTATTCCTAACCAGAGTCCTGCTCCCTCTGCACAAGGTCAAGAGTCTTAGCATGTACCATCCTCAACTCGCATACTGCATTGTTCAGTTTCTCGAAAAGGATGCGTCCCTAACTGAGGATGTCGTGCTTGGCCTCCTCCGTTATTGGCCTAAGGTTAATAGCACGAAGGAGGTCATGTACCTCAATGAGGTAGAGGACATTTTCGAAGTCATGGATCCCGCTGAATTCGCCAAGGTTCAGGAACCTCTGTTCCATCAACTTGCGAAATCGGTTGCTAGTCCTCATTTCCAGGTCGCAGAACGAGCGCTGTACTTCTGGAACAACGAATATTTCTGTAATCTTGTGAGCGACAACGTTGAGATCATTCTGCCCATTATGTTCGCCCCTCTATATGAGAATTCTAAAGGGCACTGGAATAGGTAAGCTTAGGTGCCCAAGCCCACTAGCTGAACTTTCACAACTAACATAAGGGTCTAGAACAATCCATGGAATGGTGTACAATGCGATGAAACTTTTCATGGAGATCAACCCGCAGCTGTTCGACGACTGCTCACACGAGTACACTGAGCAGCAAAACAACGCCGCTGCGAGGGAAGCGCTTCGAGAGAGGAAGTGGGCAGCTATCACGGAGCAGGCGAGCAAGAGAAAGTCTAATGGCACTACTGGAAACGGCGAACCGGCTGCGAAACAGCTAAACATATTACCACGTGTGGAAGAGGCCGATTCCGTCACTGAGGATAACCAGAAGAGATTAGATTCGCTGAAGCTTCAGGATGCTGACCGAGGTAGCCGTCGCCCTAACGCGCACGAGCGACAAAACTCGGCGGCCTCTGCGAGAAGCCAGCGATGATCTCTAACATAGCGTTTTCCTTTCCTTCGTGCGCCTCTTAGAGAGAAAGGCGTTCCAATGATGCTCGGATTCTTACGATAGACCTTAGGCGATGATGGCGTGGTTTACACAAACCTAAAATTCCGTTACACCTCTCAAACTGAACCTTTTCCCCGGCCCATTGCTCTCGGCAGCACTAAGTCTCACGGCTTTGCAGTCTAGTCGTGCGGTCCTAGACAATCGTCGACGCTTGCATGCATGCATGTGTTTCACCGTAGCATGCCTTTAGGAAGCAGATATGACAGGTCTGTCTACCTTACATGTGGCATTCAGGCAGTGGATGATATGTTAGGGGTGTTTTCTTTTTTTCCCGTACATAATTCATGGTCCTGTCGCTTGGATCTGCTTGTCTCTTACGACACCTAGGATTTATCTGAGGATCTGGCAAGGCATGCTTTGCGTGAGATAAGCCAACTTCCGACAAACGAGGACCTCGACAAACCAGCAAAAAAAAAAACATCGTTGCAAAGAGCACACATGGAGAGGAAGAAAATCATCCTCTTTATAGGACACTCGTTGACGAAAACAAGGGTCTCGGAAATAGAAAGCATGTGGCAGGAGAAAAGGATTGCCGCCTCTTCTTCAAATGCAAAGCAGGGAGTTGTCAACTATTGCAAGTCCCAAAATACGAGAGAGAGATTTTGACTCTTTTGTCATTGTGCGGCGTCTAGAGGAAGGAAATAGGGCAATGAGATGACAACACGGCTTCTTCCTTTTTTACTTACTTTGCAAATGATAATGCAATCTTCATAGACCTGTTCCTTTTCAAGCTTTTAGGCACTTGCTATTGAGTGAATGATAGTACATAGTGATACACGTTGCTGTGAAATGAATAAATGTTGAGTATTAACTGACATCGAGCAATAAATGCTACCGAACAAGTGCTATTCTTAGTAGATGATCTCTGACTCTTTACTTTTGTGCTATTAGTTTTTAAATAATTCGCCTTGCCACAACCGAGTTTTACCCCTTGACATGTAACCATACACGAAGTTGCAAGGGAAGATTCCATCGAGTATCCTATTAGTGCCTTTTGTTGATATAGTAAATTAGACTATTAAACGACATCTTCACATTCGAGAGGACGAATACATAAAATTTACCATAAATGGTACAACGAAGCATCCCCCAAAGACATTGGATTATTCTTCAGGGCTCTTTTGTCTCATTAATCATATGATTTGTAAAGCCCCATTTGCATCAGATGGTCAGTTGATATATACATTTTGCATGTCATCCATCCCCTTGTATTTATTCTCCAGCTCATTCCTCCACATATCCCAAAGCCTGTCCCATCTTGACCTTCTGCCCCTTTTCCACGGCCCAGGAGAAACCACCCTTCGCGCCGGGATTCTCAGCCACAGGCGCCTCAAACACGAGTACAATCGTGCTTCCGAGCTTGAAACCGCCCATCTCGTCGCCGCGCCTCAGCGCATGACCACCGAGGACAGCGCTAGCGGCACCGTACGTAGCCTCCGCGAACCCGGCGTACGGCTCGCCGCGCGCAGCGGCCTCCTCGGCCGCACGGTCGGCCGCGGTGTCGGTCAGGAGGGAGTTGGTGCGCAGCTCCTTGTCGAAGTTGACGGCGATGGAGCCGACGTTGGTGGCGCCGACGGGCACGAAGCCGAAGAAGCCCCAGCGCCATCGACCTAGCAAGACCACGCGCTCGTTCAGCGTGAAGAGCCCCGGCAGCGTGCGCTGCAGGTACGGCGACACGCTGTACAGCTCGCCCGCGAAGTGGCGCCGCCGCTCCACCACCCAGTTCGCCGGCGAGTGGAACCGGTGGTAGTCGCCCGGCGCCAGGTACACGACCGCGTAGTACAGCGCCGTGCGGTTGTCCGGCGACAGCAGGTCGTACCAGGGCTTCTCGCCCAGCGCCAGGTCCGCCCGGACCTCGGACACGGCGCCTGGGCTGGAGGGGACCGCTGCTTGGTCGTCGAGTTTCTTCGTGTCGTCGTGGCTCTTGTCGGGCCCCGAGAGGAGGTTCGGGAGCGTGTAGGAGATCCCGTTCACCCGCGCGAACTCCTCTTCGGATGTGACGAGCTCTTCGCCGCCGCGCGTGGGCGGGGATTTGACGGACTCGTCGGTTGCTTCTGGTGTTTTCTCGGATAGGCTGGGCGTGGGTGTGTTTTTGCCCAGCAAGGCGTCGATCGTGTATGTCATCCCCTTGACTTGTTCGATATCGTTGCCCTCGATCTTGCCGTATTGCAGCACACGACCGTCAGCGGGTGACAGCAAGGCATTCGGATTGGCGTCTAGGGGCCTGACGCCGGGCTTGAGTGTTCGGTAGAAAAAAGCCGAGAGGTTAGGATATACTCGAAGATCTGGCTCCGACACCTCGTCCAAATTTACCCCGAATACGAACGAATAAAGCTTGAATCCGGGAATTCGGAGGTAGTAGGGGATGGTGAGCTCGTTGAACTTTCCCCATAACCTCGACATGGCCTTCAGAGGCAGAGTTGACATTACTCGCACTTGCCATGGTCCATCTGGTCGTATCCTTGCTCTCTTCTTGGGACGGGCACCGTCAAATTCAGAGGATTCCCTCTCTAATCTTTCCTTCTCGCGGGCCTGTGTCTTATAAAACTGTACAAGTCCTAGAAACCCAATTCCTAAGCCAACGGGTATAGGATACCACCGGACCTTTGTATCTTTCAGCGCACTGCGCAACCTCGACCCGAAGCGCTCTTTTTGTTGGTATTTTTGTGACGAGTGGTGAAAGGATTGTTTCGAAGTAGCAATGAATTGTCTCGGCAATCGGCGTGTGGGAGTTGTATATGTCTGTCGTAGTATACATGGTGATAAGAGGTGTTTCGATGTGACCGTATGCCCTCGGGCTGGCACCGAATATAGACTCGTTATCGACATATTTTATGTCTTCAGTTTAAGATCTCCGGATCCAATTCATTTAAGATTTAAAGAAAAGAGACGCTAGGTTACTTAGTTTAATATCGGCGCATATACAGAGGAGTGTAAGTAGAGATGCGATGACAATGTCATTCGTCTGATAATGATTGATTGATGCTTTACATAAAAAAGAGAGAGAAAAAAGAAGAAACTTAATATTCGAACTAATCCCAAGGTTTGACTTAGTTAAATTCGAGGAATTGGAAATATTCAGTCTCAATCGACTTCCACAAAAGCCATTGCCAATTGGACCCTCGATGACGCAGGGTGGGTGGAGCTCAAGAGCTATCCCCTTTTGGCTAAACTTTCAGGCGGTGATGGCTGGCAAAATATTGTGGAGCTTGATGGTGGGCGTAGTAGGTACGTACTTAGGTTCGCCCTGCAGACGGGCTGACGGGCAACGTGGATGTTATCCCTTTTTGGGACCAATGGGGTAACATCTCCATAATAAACCCACTCAAAGTACCTACTAGAATCGTTGGATCTGCTTGAATTAGTGAGTCAATTAGCTAAGCGCGAACGTTGACAGCTTGCAATCAACACTTTCCCGTCTTCTCTCTGGAAGCGACGACGACAAACGGTTTTCGGATATTATTTTCCCTCCTTTCCTCGACTTCTTCCGAATTACCTTTTTTATTTTTATTAGACTTATGCTTGTTCCCCTTTTAATTCATTTGTAACATAGACAACCACTCTTTATGAATATTTTAAGCTTACAGCCTTACACTTGACACACAAGCTACGTGTCTCTTGCGGAAAGTCGCTAATGATATTTCTTACTACCACTATTCGTTTGCCTGACATGCTTCCCACATAACTTGAGGACCAACATTTCCCTAGTTAGGCAATCAGACAAGACTATCGACGAAACCCCTGATTGCGCCCATTATTCTTCCAAGTGCATCACCAGGTGGTCTGGTTTTCTAACTTTCCGAGCCTCCTCCCATCCGCGCGGTAAATCACGATGGCATCCGACGAAACAGCTACAGCTACAGCTACGGCAACCTTTACATTATCGATTATATCGCCATCCGTGGGAATACCGCAACCACTTATTCTACGGGATGTCCCGCCCGATATTAATGTGAAACAACTCAAAGAGCGCATTCGAAATGTTATCGTCACGAAGCCTGCGGATCAGGCCCAGCGCCTTATTCACAGAGGTCGCTTGTTGGCTCGGGATTCTGAGACAATGACTGATATTTTCGGGCAAGAAGCTGTACGTCTCCTTTCGTCTAATACCCCAGAAGAATGAATGTCTGACTGACTATCATTTGGCATATAGCTTCGTTCCGCAGAGCAGCAAGCATTGCACTTAGTTCTGCGAGAGATTCATGATAGTCAACCAGCATCTACGCCGACCCCTCCTCATAGTACAAACCAAGCCTCTGCTCCAACTCAACCACGGACAGAAGCTCAGATTCCTCCGCCGAACCCCCAAATTCAACCCCACGGTCCATTTCAACCTCCGCCTCCGGTTCGAATCGGCCCTCCTCATTTTCACGGCATGAGCTTTGGTGTGCCTCAAGGAGCCATGCCTGGAATGGTTAATACTGGTCAACCGTTGCAACCTACTTTCGCGCAACTACTACTACAGCAGCAGCAGCAGCAACTACAGCAGCAACAACAGCAAGCGCAACAGCAAGCGCAACAACAGGCGCACTTTTATAATAATTGGTTGAGGACCATGAATGCGCAACCAGGACCCCATAATCAGAATCAGAATCAGAATCAGAATCAGAATCAACGAACAACAACGCAAGGATCGCATGACGCGCCAAACCCCAACGTAAGAGGTACACCAGGAGCGAATACACCAGGGGGAACGGCTTCACCTTTTCAGCCAGATGGCTCCCGCACGACGGTTCGTGAAGGCGTCGGTCCTAATGGCTTGCAATGGCGTGTGACTTTTAACGAAACCTTGATCAATCCGATGCAGCGACCAGGTCGGACCGCTTCGCCGCTTGCGCAGACCGAGAGCGCAAATGTGTTTAACTCGCAGCCGCGCCCTGTTCCGAATGGAAGTCAGCTATCCAACAACGATGTGCAGAATATTCTACGAGCGGCGGACGCAAACTCGGCTACGAGGGCTATGACGGACGCCATGCGCAGGAATACTAGCAATCCTTCCTTAGCGAATCTCGCAGGGAGTCATGCTCAACACCCAATTCTACCTGGAGTTACTACACCTTTGATCCCGTCTCGAGCCGGTAGCGCAACGGCTACCCCCGATCCACTTAGAGATCAGATCAGATCAGCAACCCGAACCCAGACGCACTCTCCTCAAGAGTCGCCGGAGGTCTATATCTTGTCTTCACCGACCGGACCGCGTGCCATCCTCCTCAACAACAGTTTAGAGACATACGTCAACGTACGAGCACCAAATCAACCTCCTAGCCTACCATTTGGCCAAAGACCACTTCCAGCCTTCTTCGGTCCGCAATATCTCACGCCAACACCTACCACCCAACCACAAATTTCTCCAGTTGGGAGAAATCATGCGGCTAGCCCTCAAGCAAACAATGCGGCTCAACCGCAGCAGCAAGCACAACCTCAGCACGGCTTGCCGCAGCCGCCTCAAGCTCCACAACCTCAGATAGGACATGCCGTGGCGCGTGCGGATAATCCACAGGTACAAGCGATCAGAATAGCTCAACTTTGGCCGCACGTTTGGATGGTGATTCGCTTGGGTCTTTTCATTTGGTGGTTTACATCTCCGACCTCTAGTTGGTCTCGTTGGTTCACTGTTATTTCTGTTGCTATCATTATATTCTTCCTCAATACGGGATTATTGAATCCTCTGGCCGATCAGTTCTGGGTTCCCTTCCGAAGACACCTCGACAACCTCATCCCCCTCGCCGATGGCCACCCTCGAGGCCCACAGGCACAGGCGCAAGCTGATAATGGTCAGGTTGCGGGTGAAGCCGGTGGAGCTGGTCAAGAACAGAGGGAAATGAACCCCGCCGACACAGCGGCTCGGCTGGTGCAACAACGACGAGATGCCAATGCGAACTGGTTGATGGACCAAGTTAGACGACTCGAGCGTGCTGGGATCCTCTTCCTTGCCAGTATCGCTCCGGGCGTTGCGGAGAGACACATTGCGCAGATGGAGGCTGAGGCTCGAGCTGAGCGAAGACGACTCGAGGAGGCGGCGGCTGCTGCTACTGCTGCTGCCACCGCCGAAGCTCAAAACCGGGAAAATGCCGAGCAGAGCGCTGAGAATAGCGAAAGCGCCGCTGCCACCGGAGAGTCAGGCACACAGGAACAAGGGGCTGAGAGTGAGGGAAACGACGAGAGACAGGCTGCGGCGGAAGGAGAGCCTCTTATCGCTGCATAGAATGAGCGCGCTGAAGCCATCTGGCAAGAATCATGAAGTAATAATCCAATATAAACTTGCGTTGGTGGTGTAAATCTACCTCAGTCCGTGGCACGTTGCCTTTTCTTTTTTACATCTGAACGACGATACATTTTTTGAACTTGGAACGACGAGGGGTCTCGGGGCCTTTGAGTTTCTCGCATTGCCTTCCTTGCTGGGCGAACGAAAAAGATGAATTCTATTCCATTCTATTCTTGTACAGAAGTAGCAGCATTGAGGTTGGTCGTTTTGGAGTTTGCCTTTTTTTTTTTTTTTTTTTTTTTGCTTGGTTGTAACGTACATTACATTGCCGCTGGATGGATGGACGGACGAACGGAATGAAAAAGGATACCTCTCTAGGTACCCATCTACTTTGCCTACATGTCTCCCATTCACGTTTTAGGGGAGGCCGTCCACGTAGCCAGCCAGCAGTTGAAGCTGGATGGAATTGGAAGGAAGAAAGACACGAAGAGAAAAGGCTTAGATAATTACCCGCTTGCTTAACTTGCCCATCCACTGTCTCGCCTGAGTAAGACAGGAGGAGTTGAAGTTAGTGTTGTATGTGTATGGATTAACATGAATATGCTCAGGGCATTGGTGATCATGCCTTGTTGAATAAAAAAAGAACTTTCATAGCAGGAGATAATTATACCTTCCGTCTCGAAATTGGACCATTCATATATTTGGTGCCTTAGATGTATTAGTGCCAAAGAAAGAGATTCGAGATCGAAGATGGAAGTAAAGGCTAGGCGACTAGAACTTGAAGTGAAGTAAACGCCCGCTCAGCCACTCCAACATTAGTTCACGACGACTCTTCAAAGACAAAGTCCGGTTGAACGATCCTGAATCTACCAATCTATTGCAGTATATATGTTTGATAGGATTAAGCAATGCAAGACTCCAGGCATCACAAGTACGAATGATCATCAGGGCGGAACAGCTAATGATTCAATTGCAGGTAGTAACTCTACCCTAACACTTCTTATTTAATTGTTTGGTATGAGCATTTATATGCTCTCTCTCTGTCACTCACTCACTCACTTTCCCCACGGCCCCTTACGATCGAACACACTCATCTATGTACACCGGACCGATAAAACAATGCATGGAACAACAACACCTCTTACTCGTCCACAACAGAGGCGAACTTGTCCAGCATGGTCTGCTGGATGCTTTCGTACTACAGAAAAATCGTTAGAATTGGACATTTAGTATCGTATAGAAGAGGGGAAAACATACCTTCTTAGTAACAGCCTCCTCTCCATCGCTCGGAAGCTCGAACTTGAGCTGTCGCAGCTGAGCCTGGAGATCCGAGGTAGCCTCGCGAACCTTGGTCCAGCTCTGGCCCTGGGCGATGGCCTTCTGCGCCTCGTCGTGGAACCCGACCATGAGCTTCATCATCCACTCCGTCTTCCAGATGGGGCAGAACTGGTCGTAGTCCGAGTAGCCGTTCTGCTGGAGGAAGTCCTCCTTCAGGAGCGTCGCGATGTCCAGGGTGATCTTGTCCGGGTCCGACAGCGCCGACTTGCCGACGAGCTGCACCACCTGGTCGAGCTCATCCGAGTCCGAGAGCAGCTGCTTGATGCGGTCGCGCAGCCGCGGGAACTCGGGGAAGTCCTTCTCGTACCACTTGTCCAGCGTGTTGGTGTACTTGCTGTACGACACCGACGTGTTGATGGACGGGAAGTGCTTCCGCTGCGCTAGCCTCTTGTCGAGACCCCAGAACACTTGCACGATACTGAGCGTCGAACTGGTGACCGGGTCGGAGAAATCACCACCTGGAGGACTGACGGCACCAACGATGCTGACACTGCCCTCGCGCTCAGGAGAGCCGAGACAGCTCGTCTTTCCTGCACGTTCGTAGAAACTGGCCAGCTTGGCAGATAGGTAAGCAGGGAAACCTTGATCAGCAGGCATTTCACCGAGACGTCCAGAAATCTCACGCAGAGCCTCGGCCCATCGCGATGAGGAGTCAGCCATCATGGCGACGTTCATTCCCTGGTCGCGGAAGTACTCGGCTACCGTAATACCCGTGTAGATGGAGGCTTCTCGGGCGGCCACGGGCATGTTGGAGGTGTTGGCGATCAAAGTAGTTCGCTTCATGATGGGCTCCTTGCGGCCCTCGACCTCAATGGACAGCTCAGGGAAATCCTTCAAGACCTCGGCCATCTCGTTGCCTCGCTCACCACACTGTAATCAGTCAGCAAATACTTCTCCAGACAAGACTTCGAGGCTTAAGTATGGGCTTAGATGTCGCTAGTCTTCGAACTACTCGACTCCTGAGATAAAACCATAAAGGGGGCAAAGATTCTGAAGATTACATACTCCGACGTAGACAATGACATCGCTGTTGGAGAACTTGGAGACAGACTGCGAAATGACAGTCTTTCCGCATCCGAACGCACCAGGGATAGCCACAGTACCACCCTGAACACTAGGGAAGAGAGCGTCTAGAACTCGCTGGCCGACGATGAAGGGTCTGTCGGCAGCGAGCTTCTCGGTGGTCGGTCGCGGGACACGGACGGGCCAGGTCTGCATCATTCCATACTCGGTCTTGGTGCCGTTGAACTCGATCTCGAGGATCTTCTCGTCCACGGTGTACTCCCCCTTGCCGGCGATCCTGGTGATGGTGCCCCTCGCCCGCGGGGGGAGCAGGATCTTGTGCACCTTGATGAAGGAGTTCTCGAACACGGTTCCCCACACGTCGCCGCCCGAGATGTGGTCGCCGACCTTCAGGGTCGGGGTGAACTCCCACTTCTTGGCCCGGTCGAGCGCGGGCGCGGCGATGCCGCGGGGGATGTAGATGCTGTTGGACTGCTGGGAGATCTTCTCGAGGGGCCGTTGGATTCCGTCGTAGATGTTGTTCAGCAGGCCGGGGCCGAGCTCGACGGAAAGCGGTTTGCCGGTGCGATGGACGGGGTCGCCTACGGTTATACCAGCTGTACTTTGTGCATTAGCTTGGGTCTACTTCTTTTTTGGCAACGTGTACGCTTGGGCTAGGACGCACCGGTCTCTTCGTAAACTTGGATGGTGGCTTGGTCGCCGTTGATTCGAATGACTTCACCGACTAGGTGATCGTGGCCGACCCTGACGAGCTCGTACATGGCCACACCAATCATCTCCTCGGCCACCACGACGGGACTAGTTTTGTGTCTGTTAGCTTATAGAATAGGGAGCAATACGGTATATAGAAGTGGTATAGAGGCAACGAACCCGGACACGGAGTAGATCTTGCCTGTACGCAATGGTGGTTAGCTTGACCCAATGACAACTGATACTGGAGTGTAAATACATACCACTGTTGAGCCCATCATCGCCATTTGTGGCTTTCGCTGACTATATGCACCAGAGTTGTTAGAGATGGAAGTGGTAAGCTTGCGATTGGAGACAAGTGAAGCTGTTGCTTTATTTTTATTGCATGTTTCCATCGAGGACCGAACAGACAAATAGAAGCTTACCGGAGCCATCTTGGGGGACTGTTTAGGAGTAGTAGGCTGCTCTGCAGCTATGGAAATAGTCGGCACAGGTAAAGCAAGGACAGGCGAAGGTGAAGCTAAAGGTGAGAGGTCGGGTGACGAGGTTGCAGATGAAGTTATAATAGTAGCTGGGATGAAGGTGATGGTAGGTGTGGGTGTAGTTGTAGTAGTGCTGTCGCTAGCGCTATTGGTGCTACTAGTGGTAGCTGGATCAGCAGGTGGTAGCAGTGGGCTGGGGGGTAAAGGATGGTTGGAAGCTTCCACTATCAACGCTGTGGCTTTAGCGCTCTTGGAACCTCCAATGGAAGAGAATGACGCAGACGCAGGCTGTGCACCTGCACCTGCACCTGCACCTGCACCTGTCGAAGGCGTGCCCGGTCGACTTGAATTTGGGCTAGCACTTGGACTTTGCCCGTGGTTTCCCCGTCGGATCAGGTCCACTAGAGACGGCCGGGCCCGCAGCGTCGGTCGAAGTCCGAGCATGCAGCAGAAGTCGACGTGTTATGGTTGAACTTTCTTTCTTTGTGAGAGACAATGTTTAGTTGTCGCAAAATCGAATACCGCTATTAGGTTTAGCCGTGATTACTAAACGTATAGAAACTGTATCTCGTTATTGCAGCCGAGATGGAAGTGATGTTGTTGATTTGATTACGGCAAGTTACAATTGATACGAATGATTACGAAGAAGCAATAACACCCCTAAGAAAGATGTACAGGTACATATAAACCAACCTCTCTATTGGAATATCCCCTCCCTTTAAGAATAGCTCCGTTTTGGCGGCCTCTCTTGGCTACCTATTTTCTTTTCTTACCGCTTCAGAATAAACTTGAAACAAGCAAACGACGACGTTACAATCATCATATTGCGTGTTACTTGTTCTCCAATGCTTCATTTTGTTTACTTCGTCTTCGAATTACTTAAACCCCAAGTTTAGTGGCCAATAGGACAGAAACTCCATATAAACGATCACTAATCGACCGTACATTGGCTACCGAGGACTGCGAGCATGCATATAATCAACATGCCGAGGCATATTATATTTATCACTAAACAAAGTAAAATATTGGTATCGTAAGGCGCCATAATTATATACAAAACAGCAATGCCGACTTTTATTCACGGAGGCGGGTCGGGGCCCAATACTTCTTGGGAACAACTCTTTTTAGGATCCTTATGCGTTCCTGGAGAGTCTCTCGGCCGATGAGCTCCTTTTTAACCAATACTGGACTATGGAATACATGAGCGACTGAATTGAGTACAAAAACTTAAGCAGCTGCAGATTGCGTCGGATCGGGGCCACGCGCATGAACTCTATACGCCAATCTATAATAGCGTCGTAGTAAAGATCGTCTTTTTCTTGAGAAGTAATCGCGAGTATCTCCGAAACCGGTCCAGCACCAGCTCCGTCGAGGGCTTCATTCTCCAATTGAGAAGATGGCGTCGCTGTCCCTTTGCTGGAATCAGTCTGTCCGCCTCAGGATTCTGCGGTGGTTGCCCGTTCGCCTCGTTCGGCGATGGTCTTGGCTAATTCGCCTGGAGCATGGTCGAGGCGTCTGCGCTTCTCCTCCTCTACAACGGATCCAATAGTAGGAGGCAGTATTGCTCTGAACGGTGTTTCGTCAACGTCAGGTCCATCAGGATCGACTAGGTGCTACACGCCTCGGGTTTTAGCAGCGGTTCTGAAGTGGAGGAACCACCCATAGCACGATGTGACCAAGTAGATGTAGGTAAGAGCAGTCATTTTCAGGACTGAAGTTTGAGGCCAAATGATTTGAAACCCGCTTCGAGCTAGTGAGCTTAACATATTCTCTAAACTCTCCCCTGATGAATTGGTGGCTTATGATGAGAAGTCTAGATTACGAAGACTCTGCTCATCATCGTTTAAACTTAGTAACAAGTGTTCATTCTCTATATCCCTTCATTATATATAGTATCATATATGCAAAACCTCCTCAACCACCATCGCCTCAAACGCCGAAAGCATATTCGAATCCAATACCATAGCCCCAAGTGTATCCCTTACAACCGACTCCTCACACTCTTGCTTCTCCAGCCTCACTCGAGCCCCATCCTCACCCCCCTCAAGGCTATCAAACTCGAACCCGGGAGGAACACAATTATCCTGCGCCCTCGCGGCCCTCAGCTTGCAAATCTCGGCACGACGACACTTCTCGTCGCAATCCTCCACGTCCCAGCCGCGTTTTCTCCTGTCGAAGAACTCGCCGAACGCGGTCGCGTTCGCCTCGAGAGCAACGGTGACGTTGTGCCAGAACGCCGGCGTGAGCTCGTCCACCGAGCCCCCTGGCAGCGCCCCGTACGCCTCCCTCGCCGAGTAGTACCTGGTCCACCTCGGCCGCCCGCCCGTCGAGAACGCCGGGTCGCTCATGTTGGCTACGTACGTGGTGGCGTCGAGGACGCCGAAGGTGACGGGGTCTACGTCGTACACGCGGAAGGACGGGTGTCCGGATGTGGGCGTCATGGACGGCGCGATGTACGACATGGCGAGGGCGTTGGCGTGGGATCGGTTCGCGTAGTCTGCGTACGAGAGTTGGAATTCGTCGTAGTGGGTGTGGCCTATGTTGACAATAAGCAGGTATCCAGCAAACCCTTATTTGACAGATAGAAAAGGGGCAAGGAAGAGAAGAGAAAGGGTTAGTTAACCCACCAAAGAACATGGCCGCAATGGTAGCCGAGTACCGATTCACAATCTGATCAAAGTAGTTCGATCCATCGTGGAACGCATCCCGAGCCCCCATCGGCATGTGCCCGATGATATACACACGCTCGCCCGCCATCTCAGCTGCGTCAAGTTCCCGCACCAGCCAAGCCAGCTGCCCGCTCGGATCCGTCTCCATGGGCTCCTCATACAACCAGTAGTTGTGTCCATAGTACAAATTCGTACTAAGCGAAATCACGCGCAAAGTACCTCGTCCTTCTCCCCTGTCGTCGCCGCCACCTCCTCCGGAGTACCTAGCCGCGTACGCGCCGAACTCCCGAGTCGCGACGGCGGCCTGCGGACCGATCCACGGGGCCCACGCCGAGGACAGCAGATCGTACAGCCACTGGGAGGCGCTGCTGCTGTTGTTAGCCGTCGCCGCCGCAGTCGGCGGAAACGAGTTCGCGGGCGACGCCTCGTGGTTCCCGGCGGTGCCGTACACGACGAGCATGTCGGCACCCAGCATGCGGTCGTACGCGTCCCTCACGGCGACCGTGTTCTGCTGCTCGGACGTGTCCCACACCGCGTGGTCGACGATGTCGCCGGTGAAGATGCTGAACGCCGCGTCGGGAACGATCTCCTGTATCGCTGCGTACATGCTCTCTTCCAGGCTGACGGGCGCGTCGCATGCGTGCTCGCCGTTGGGGCCGGCCGGGAAGGCATTGTTGCCTGGCGTGTCGGCGTCGGTGTATTCTCTGCTGTGGTGTTAGTACAGTGCACCATGTTTACGACGTAAATCTAGGTAGGGGCTATGTCACCTGCAGCAAATAGGTTTCGAGCAGTTCGCATTGGCGCCAACGACGTAAAACGGATCGATATGAATATCCGAGAAATGAACCACATGGATCGGGTCCAGGCCACTGGGTGTTGGTCGACTGGTCTTCGGCTTTGGTGAAGGGAATGTAACATTGTGCGGCCTCACTTCAGGGTACGAGCACAGTCCCATGAAGGCAACGCAGGCTAATCGTGAGGTATGGGAGCCAATGTCTAGCCCGCGTAAGCTGTTGGCAACAATAGGTCCTTCCAGAGCTATGGAGCCTTCGCAGACGTCTGGGTCTTGAGCCTGCGCGAGAGTTAGCCCCATGGGTCTGAATAAAAGTGATAAAAAGATATATGTTCGAGGGGAAAGGGGCTTTAATGGAAGGAATGGTACTGTACCTTCGTCGTTTTACATAGCTTCGTCATAAGATCTATGAAGAAGTCATCACCTCTTAAAGCAACTTGCTTGAGTTTATATAAGAGAAACTGATGATGGGTTAGAATTCATGCTTCTAATGCACGTAGAATCGTTGATTTAGTAAACACTCACTCCGCAGAATGCGCAAGACACGGGGCTTTGCGTGTCTTCTCTGATACTGGCAGCTACAGTCTCTAGATCCATACCATGGAGCATCTGTTCTCTCGTTCCAGATGTCAAGACCTTCTGGGATCCATCATCACCAGCAGCAGGAATCCTCGCGGCGATACCTCGTCCGAGGGCCAAGCCCGCGAGAATAAACGATACAACCCACATCTAGGCTGTTGGGTAATATAGGTGCTTTAAGCCGTGGCAGCTTACAAATGCTATTCGCGACAACTCGATTCTATGCGATAGTATGTAGATCATGGCCAATAAATCGTAAACATAGCTTTTTAATAACAGCCGTTGCAAATGCAAAATTTCACAACACAGATCCTGATTACGATTCAAAAACAATATAATTACAGAGAATTCATCGTCAGCGAACTAAAGAAAGTCCCAAGTACCTGAAGGAATGTAGGTAGCACAAGTCATGCTCCCCCGGCGCCTCAAATCCACGTGCGATGTTCTGAAGTTCGTCCGCTTCAACTCATGAGTGGCTGGGCTCAGCTGAGACAGGCAGCAAGAGCCTAGCAAATCGATTGCGTACTTGAGTCGGGACCGTCCAATCAGGACTACGCTACCAGCCATGTTTAAGAGGGCACCGGATCTGAAAGGGATTCCCCGCTATAAGTGACTGGTCACTCGATCTCTCTTAGTCGAAATATAATAGGAATAATAGGTGGTTATGCAGGTTAGCACAAGTATAGGTATGACATAATGACGGAATTCCGCCTCTCCCGTATCTATGGGGAACTCAATGGATGGATGGATGTGCATACGATGAGGATATATATGCAGGGTCCCCACTAACCTCTAGTCACGTACGTCGGCGCCGAAATACGTTCCAGTGGATATTTAGTTTTGGTTTAGGTGTGATAAGGCAAGCTTCGGCGAAATTGGTTATGTTTACTTATGAGTCTAGCTTTGTCATTATCTTTCTACCTCTTGAGCCGAGGTATCCAGGTTTGTTTGCGAAGTGCTAATTAGCATAAATACCAGGAATAGGGTTTTTTTTTTTTTTTTTTTTTTTTTTTTGCACTTATCAAAGCGGCGATGTTTTAATTCATAATGGTTATTAATAACATATAGTAGGGCAGGCAGGCTGATGGATATCTTGGAGAATGTCTCATAACATCCCCCCCCCTTAATTTCGTATGCCTAGATGCATGAACGCCTGCCTTTTTTTCATGCAACCAATTAGACGAGCCCCAGCCATCTGTGTCGGGGCTGGGAGCAGCAATTCGCTCGCCTTCTCATGTCTCGTAGCAAAGCGAACCTCGACGGAGTTCGCTTTACATATTATATCCTCCCTTTGCTAGGTGGTAGCCAACTACCTAGCCAAGTTGTTAAACGCCATACAAAATGATGGTAGAAACAAAATGCGACAAAGAGTCGGGAGTTTTCTCCAAGATTAAAAAAAAACACACTTTGCCAACCTCACCCTGAACGTCGACGTGTTGTCGAAACCAACCAAACCGTTCAGTCTAACATGACATGCCGTTGAAATTTTTATTTTTCGTGCGAGAGATACCTAGGTAAGGTAGAGAGAGAGGAAAACGCCAGTGTCGTCCCATCATGATTTCGTATTTTCGTAGAGGCAATTGTAACTGTATCTAGTAGTCCCACCCGATGGTATCATTACATCCTACACACACAAAAATCGCGCTTGCTTGTCTGAAAATTTTTCATTTGTTTTTGTTTTCTTTCTTTACGGTTCCTTGTAGAGAAGGGGTTTGAGCACTTCGAGCGCTTTCCTGGACTGCTCGCTCGACAGGATAACGGCGCCCGCGCGTGCGGTCGAGAGGTACGAGAGCTCGCTGCTGACGCCGGTGTCGTCCATGCCCATCTCCGCAATGAGGCGGCCCGCAACGCCCGACACGATTCCCGTGGCCTCCAGGGGAAGGTCCACGAGGTCGAGGAAAATCGGAACCAGATCGCCCTCGGTATCACCAACGAGCGAGTCTCCGAAAACACCTAGGTACTCTCTATCTAGCAGCAACGACGGCGGATCCTCCTGCGCCAGAGTAATTGAGAGGAACCTGGGCTGTTTGGCGAGGACGGAAATAAGACTCGTGTATAGTTTCGTATCGACGTTGTCGAGCCAGCTTCTTCGATGCCCGTTGCCATTGCCGCTGACATGTCTGCTCAAAGCTGGGCGGCGACTGTAATCGACCATTTGCGACAGATCCCTGCCGGAACACTGCACTAAACTGAGATACGGACTTATATATGGAATGACATTTCGCTTTCTTAATAATTCAAACGTGCGCACTTGTAATTCCGCGACATTGGATGGCGGTGGTGTAGACGGAGGATCACTGCTCCCACTCTTCCCGCGGACGTGAGACAATGCGCTGGGAGAGACGTAGGCCGATTCATCCTTGTCAAATTCGAAGTTGCGCGCGAGAAGCACCTGCACGACAGTCTGTCGATCCTTGCTGGGGACTAAGATAAAGTCCGAGTAGTATGTGGTGATGAAGAAGATCGGCACTCCTGCTAGCGCGAGAGGGGAAGTTAAGTCCATAACTCGACTTCCCGCATCCATGCCAGCGCTTATCACCGAAAGGATGAGATAGGTATCCTTCGAGATGGTGACCGTCTTCGAGAGGTGCGAGGGAAGACGCTTGATGACCGGCTCGAAGACATTTTTAGCCCAATTGCTATGACACACCACCGAGCATTCAACGGGCGTTATGCTAATGTTGAGGAATCCATGTTTATTATCGATGCTCAGACCCTCGGCCTCATGAGCAAGAGAGTCATCCCCGCCTTGAGGAAGAAGAACCTGCAGTATAGGTTGAAGGAAACTCGGGTATAGTTGCAAGGGAATGTGTATTAGGCGGAATGTTCCATCCTGAAGTTATACGAGTCAGCATACCAACAGAGACAAAATTGCGACTTGGTTGTCGCATTGCATCGCAGATTTGTACCAAAATGTGCGCAGAGACCCTCGCCTGGTTGGCGTTACACATAGAGCTGACTCGTAACTTAACTCAACAACACACTCAACCTCTCAAGACGATTGCGGGGGGGAAATGGTTTCTGTCGCGTCGCAACAATGAACTTGGTATAATAAATTTGAGATGCGGAGCAAGGGAGTTCTTACGAGAAATGATATCTGAGCATTCATTATGACAGTGTCGTAGATGTGCCGGCGTAGACGTAGATCAATACCAATGGCCAGAGCATCCGACCCCGAAGATCGGGGACGAAAGGACCCCTAGAATGCACGGATAGAGTGACGTCTCAAAACGGTGACCTGGGTTGTCTTGTGATTGGTGAGATTCGTCCTCGTCCTGGCTTTGGAGTTCCGGATTTTCTCTTGGCTGTGCCCCCCAAGACAACAAAGAACCCTTGTGGTAATAAGACGAGAACACGGGATTTATGGTATAAATTGGGAAGGGGGAGAAACTGCCGATGAAAAGGAAACAATAGCAATAGATATTATGATTCAAGCCTAAGTCGGAGGAGAGATAAAGAAACTTGGTTCGTTTCGACGTAGGGTCCGTGATAGGGCTGCTAGTCGAAGGGCACCTTGTGGGCACCTTTGACTTAGTAGTGGACTAGCTCTTAGTCCTATCGGTTGGTTGTTTGACAAGAAATATAGAAGCCCTCGAGAGGGTCTCTTTTTAAACGCCCCGAATCCGTCTGATAGTTTTAGATAGCCTAGATAGCGTGACATGGCACCATTGGCACCATTTGATAGTTGATTCCCACAGGGATCGACGGCCCCGTTACGGCCTCCGGGGCTAGGGCTAATGGGGAACCGTAAATGTGGTGCGCCGTGGTGGACACCAAGTAAAGTTGCTTGTCTGCCTACCACCGCGGATGCAAGGTCGATGCAGCTGCAAACAGCCCGAGGTAGATCTCTATAGGTAAGGGGGGGGTTATTTAAGATGTGACCCTCGACGACTATAGATGTCGAAGAGGGGTTGGTTAGCATGTAACAGACCGACGTCGACCGGTGAGGTTGAACGGACGAGGGGCGTCAAACCTTATTTATATGTGTTTTACAGCACCGTGTCATCTTGTCGAGTTAGCTTCATGATCCTAGATGGTGTTCCTGGGTACGGTACATGTACGTAGGTAGGTACATGTATGTAGCATATATGCGCGTATGCACGCCATATGCAACCCAAAAAGGTAATCCGCTAAGCTGCAGAACAGAAAGGGGGCCGAGCAACATAGGTATGCGACCCATTCTCGACATATCATCTACAGACTGCGCCATACCGCATCAGCTCCTGGAGCGCGTGGTCGACATCGGGGACGAAGCTAGGTGGATTTGGGAGAATCTTGCAGGACCACTGTTTATAACGGTGCAACTTTGCAATGCTGGCTAGCGTGGGGGGCTCTAGGTCCTAGATTCCCGGGAGATGTATCCTGCCTAGGTTTGCCTGCAAGGAGTTCCTCTACCCTCCTGCATGATGATGTCCTGCCCGAGAGGGGTCCTTGTCTCGCTTCCCCCCCTTTCACCCAATTATACATACCTAGGTAAGTCCCTTGAGGGAGTGATACAATATAGTACTGCTGCAGACAAAGCTGAACGAAGGCTCTGTAACACAACATATAGGATCGACTTGGTAGGTAGGCTACTATAATGCCTATGCAGGTGAGTGCATTATCTAGAGTACGACTCTGAAAAGGGAGAGTGTGAAGAGATAGTGAGTCCTGGGTTATATGTAATCAAGCTTGGCTAGACGGACGTTGATGAAAGAGCGCTCCATTGGTACCTGAGCTCGGGGAGATTTACCATCGAATGCATGTGTTGTCGGTGCAGCCGTCTATGTCTTGGGCGAGATGCCGGGGATAAGGTAACCCTTGGCTTGCCCTCTGAACCCCTTGCCGCCCCGCATTTTCCTATCTTGAGCTGTCCGCCGAGAGTTCCATTGATCTTGTCACCCACATCACCGTTGCCGTATCCCCTACATGTAACATGGTAACGCCATTTGTCTAAGGTTGGCGTAACGAAGCTGCGATTGGAAGCATAATATCCATACAATTTGTGTCACTTCTCACTTCAATCACGATAAGTTGCGTGATGTAGTATCGGATCCTCGAGTGGACATGCCGTCTTGGAAGTGGTGCCTCACTCTAGATCGTAGATTGAAGACTCAATTAGCGTCGGTCCCGTCCATGTTCTATCTATCCAAGAAAGACTGGCTTGATCCGAGTCTGAGGTTTTCGATTTAGAGCCGAGTGTAACCATGGCTTCCGTGCAATTTCGAACCCATGAATATCCGCTCGTTGGAAACCCCACGGAAGTTTAATACTGTATAGTACTATATTCTCATCCCACTATATCCACTCGTTTAGTTCGTTCGTCATGAAATATCATGCTTACATAGTACAGTCGCGCCAGTCAGTCGCCACAACCAGATCAAATCACCTTCGGTTTCGGGTTATGGGGGATTCCCGTTCTTGGGACGGTTAATAATACGAATAGAGGTTTGGTTAGCTGGTCTGGTAGGATCTAGTTAAATGAAACTAGCCACCACTGTCGTCATGAATGATGAAAAAACTAAACCGCATTGAACTGCATACAGCTCACCCCTCAGACGCCACCAAGTTGTCTTGGCTTGACATGTTACTTTTTAGAGCATTCACCTATCTGCTTGGCGACAGACCATCATCTGTCTCTTAACCGGTGACGATAGCCACTTGAAGACGAAGCATTCGGTATAATTAATTGCGTTGAAGACTGTCGGTGCGCGTGGGGTGCACGTAGCATTAGGCCGTCATCATCAGCTGGGATTCTCCAAATAGTAAGCCAGCCTTCGGCTTGCTATGAACAGCTTCAAGAGAGTCGAACTGTCTAGATTCTCACTTTGCGAAGCAACAGGGAGAACATGATTGAGGTTTCTCGGCAGGGTGCATTCGTTCGAGTTGCCTTGCATCCAGCAAAAATTTCCACCTGCTAATACGGTCGATGCTCATCTATACATGGTAGATAGGCAACTTTGCCGCGGCCCACCGAATGCAGGTTCATGCATGAAATAGGCTCTAATTTATGCCCAATTATCGTCCCTGTTTGCCTAGCTACCGCGAAAGGCGACCTCTCAACTACACCCAGAAGCAAATTTGCGGGGCCGACAGCAGGCAACTGGTTCAGTTGACGCGGGATCTGCGAGACCCCGGATTCTGACGACAGATGTGTATAATCTCATTCGATTGCTACCATATCGTGCTGCCGCGGCTCGGTGAAGACCGATGTCAGCAAATAGTTCGCTTATGCGGCCGGGCGCTTGACGCCAACGACGACCAGGTTCCTAGGACTTTCGCGGTAGTCAAACACGGTCTCTACCCAGCAATCCTGTACTAGTTCGGAATGCTGCCGCAAAAATAACCACCTGTCGGTCACTATCAGGGATTCGGTGACCATGGCACTAAACGCCATTAAACTCCAGACAGCACTGAGCTCTCGCTTGCGTGGTCCATATGACTCTTCGTATGCTGCTATTTCCTCGTCCGTGACGTCAAGCATCTTCTCTTTGATGATATCGCAATACTCGTGATACTCGGAATTGGTAGTCAGCTTAGTGATAGCACCCCTAACGTATGACCCGAATGTTTTGTAGCATGATTTCCGGAGAGAACCGATGATCACGGGGTTGGTGCTCACGTTGAACAGACTCTGGGGCGAATCGTCATCATTGGCATGGTCGCCGTTAAGATGGACCTTAGTGATAACGCCCTTATCGAGAAACATCTTTTGTAGAACAGCGCGGTAAAAGTGTCTCGTGAAGAAGGCGTCACTTTCGGCTTCAGTCCAGTTTTGTGGAGCTTGACATGCCATCATCCGAGCCGTGATATTGAGCCGGACTCCCACGTCATTATAGCTGCAGAGACGATCGCTCATCGGAAATCCTTGTGGGTCGCGTCTTTCAGATTCCCTAACCACGCGACCGTTGAGGGCTTGAAGACTAGGTCTCATATACGGGAGTTTGTACGTGGGGGGACCCAGCTTCTCCGTCATCAGGTTGTAGCAGCATCCGACAATAGCGATAGCCTGAACTCGAGGATTCAGAACTAAAGATCGTATGCCGTGGTGCGATAGATTGCCACAGGAATGGATAGAGATTGCCATCAAACTGGGATCACCTCGTCCCTGTTCCTCGGCAGCAAGAGGGTCTTGCTCGAGTTGGCTTATGACATCCGTTAGATCACCCGATTCTAACCTGCCTTCAATATACCGTATAAATCCCTTGCCTTCTTCTGGAGTGTAGATTGGCTCGAATTCGCTCCTAGGTCTGATATCAGGTACATATTGGGTTGATATTTTTGCAGGATTAGCGGCTCTTTTCAAAGCTTTTTCGTCCAGTTGATCTTCAGGGATCATACTATCGAGTTTCTGCATCCAGAGCTTCTTATTTCGGATAACCTTTTGCTTCTTGGAGACGCCTGCATGCATGTCCAGCTCCTTGGCGCCAACAATGTTGTGCTCCCGACCCTCCACGGCTACGATCTGCTTGTTATAAGGAGAGCTGGCCAATGCTCTTCCCAAGTAGTTCTGGCCACTCCCAAAATCAACGAAGTGTGTAATTTCTTTCTGGTAGTCGGTGGCAATGTCCTTGGCGAGAGAGTCCACATAACTTGCGAAGTTGCTTACTTCGTGTATTTTCTTGGGCTTCATACCAACCGATACCATTCGTGTCAACTTGGGCAGCTTATCTTTCCTTGGAGAAAACTCGCGCGCCAGGGATAATCTCCGTACGTCTTTGATATACTTGACTAGGCTCTCTGGAGGTTGAGGATTTGTAGGCTTATCCAGCTCATCTCTCACGAGGAGGTCCAGAAACTCCATAGGTTCACATTGTAGAATATATTGTTGCCAATCATCCGGTATCACTGTCTGAAATAGCCCCGGGTCTGTCGTGAAAAAATCCAGAATATGCACGCCTCCGCATAATATTCGAAAAGTATCCGAAGTTGTCGCAAACTCGAGGAGCTGTTGGACGTACGTTTCGGTACTTTCCCATTCATCTGGGTATGGCAAAGGCTTTTCTGGCCTCATGATTGTACGATTGTTGTATTCCTAAAATGAGTGCGCTGGTAAAACAAATGTTCAGGTTCCACGAACCCGTGTGATTTTTGTCTTTTTTTCTGGTTTGCCAAAATATTTTGACCAACCAATAGATGAATAATATCTGCTTAAATGCATGCTTACGCACAGTTTAAGATTTAACTAGCCAATAAGCTTGCTCTTATGCATTTATGCACAGCATCCAATCTTTCTCCAAATCTCACTTTCATGGTTTCGTTACCCACGACCAAGGCTAAAACCAAATTCCATCACAACAAAACACCAAAAAATGTAAAAGTAAATCAAAAACATACAACACTTGGGATTCGCCAGTCGTCACCGACCTGACTACTGATCAAGCGGTATCTGGCTTGTCTATGGGAGAGCGAACGGGATCCCGAATTTTCCAGATCCTATGGTCGTATGTGAAGGTTTGGTGAACTAATGCAGGTTATATTGTAGTCCGTCTTGTAGTCGTGGCCTAGTACCTTAGAGTAGAGAGGAATATATTAGGTGGGGCGACCATTGTCATAGAAGAACTTGGGACCGTATCAAAGGAATTCGTATATCTTCAAGCCAGTCATTTGGACTCTGAAAAGTTGGAATGTAGGTAAGAGGAAGGGAGCGTGGTTGCATGTGCAGGTTAGATATCAAAGTTCAAGTTGTCAAAGTGAGAATTGCAGCTGCTTGCCAGCCGCCAAGAATTTTTAGTTCAACCAAGCTCCTAGCTTAGCACCACGTCATTTGTTCCTGCCGCGTATTGTATGCATTGCAACCCCTTACAACAATAAAAAAATTATACACAATTCACACCTAGGAATTGAGCTTTCCACAGCGCACAATTCATTTCCCAGAGCGCAGATGTAGCCGATAGATGCATCGGCGCATCTTGAAGCCACCAGGATGATGTCCTCAACAAACGAAGAGGATCCCTTCCTCCAAGTCCAACAGTACGAAGCTCCTATTCCCATCCCAACCTTTATCCAACTACCCAGTTACCCAACTACCCGTAATGCTTTACCTGGAGATAAATTCAGCTAACCAACCCGTCTATCCAGAGATGTCCTCAGCCAAATGCAAACCATCCGGCCGCTCTTCGCCTCGTACCTGCGAATCCGGGGCCTGACCGCGAGCAGCACGTCTCCCGAACTGACCTCGGCGCGGACGGATCTGGAACAAGCTCTCGGCGCGCTGGCCGAAGACCTGGCGGACCTAGTCGAATCCGTGCAGGCCGCGGAGTCGGATCCGGCGCGATACGGGCTGTCGGCGCACGAGGTGACGCGGCGCAAGCGGCTGGTGCAAGAAGTCGGGGGCGAGGTGGAGGACATGCGAGAGGAGCTCGGCAAGACGGCTGCTACTGGTGGTGGTGGTGGTGTGGACTCGAAAGCCACACGCGCGGCCAAGGCAGCTGCCGAAGGCGATCTCCCGCCGCCGAGCGCGTTTGCGATGGATGATGAGGGCGGCGGCGGCGGTGATGATGATGGTGATGATAACTACGCCGAGTTCGAGCACAGACAGCAGTTACAAATGATGCAGGACCAGGACGAGCAGCTCGACGGCGTGTTCGTGACGGTCGGCAATCTAAGACGACAGGCGGATGACATGGGACGTGAGCTGGAGGAGCAGGTCGAGATGCTGGAGAATGTGGACACGCTGGCGGATCGTGTGGGTGGTCGCTTGCAGACCGGCATGCAGAAGTTGGGGTATGTGATGCGGAAGAACGAGGATCGTTATAGCAGCTGCTGTATTGCGATGCTCATCATGGTTTTGATTATACTGTTGGTCCTGCTCTTGATATTATAGGTGGTGTTACGGGTGTTACTTAGACAAGGCTCACTGCGAATGGAATTATTTTTCAAGTTATGTTCACTCGACTTCAGTACTAGGAAAATTGTTTAGGATCATCCTTTTGGCCACCGCCGTCGGGTATATTGAAAGACGCCTGAAGAAGCAGCGGTGCTCATAAGAACCGCCTTCGACGCCTTCTAATGCTACTTTACTTTACAAAACCACCCTGAAGTTCCACCAACGCCTAAGAAAAAACTGGGTTGATGCCCTTTATACCAATCCCCTGTCCATCCATTTTAGAATGTCGAGTACTGTGGAAAGCGGCTCATAGTTCCAACCCTATATTCATCTTCAATAGATCTGCCAGAACTTGCAAGCCCGAAACGCCTGGGGTCTTATCTGGGATACTATTAGGGAAGTCCACCAATGCCTTTCTCAGTGCCGCGATTGCTGCGCTTCCGTAAAAATGAGTGAACCTCTCTTCGTTGGATTCTATCACAGCTCTCAGAACTATGCATTGCGTATCGGAAACTTCGGTCGGTGGCGTGTTCACTATCCTCGCAATGGCTGTCCAATAGTTTGACGGGGGATATGGGTTGGTATTTTTGGATTGCGCAAAATTCCGTAAGGCAATGGCTGCGTATCCAGCTCCCAGACCTTTCATACGATCGCTGTGCTGTTGATCGGTTGCCCAACCGGCTGGAGTCTTCTTCCAGCCTAGGCGCTGGCGGCCTTGTTCGGTTTTCTCGCTTCCACGGTAACCAAAGAGAACGGGACAAACCACGCGGAACTTTGCCATCAGTATGTCGATCATCGTCTTGCCTCGCCACAGATATGGTTCTTTGGAAAATATCATAGCTACGATGACTCCGATGGGATCCGCTGTTTTCGGCTGGGCTCCACATTCATTGATGAATTGGTTGATGACAATCTTGGAGAAGTGGTTTAGTAGGTAGAGAAACAGAGAAGGAAGCTGAGGCTCATTGCGTAGAGCGCCCTGGACTGGCTCTCTCTTGTCCGTGATAAAGTCGGACGGGTCGATAAGTGGACTCGGTACTTGGCCACTGAGGGACTCGTCCAGTAGAGCTTGAATAGCTGCAATCTGTTTCACGATTAGTTTATGTTTCACGAGACGACAAATGATTACAAACCTGCTTCCTGTTTCCGCCCTTTTCACCGACTAGTTGGCCCATGTTCTTCCTCAGTTCTCGTCGCATATCTCCCATCCGCTGTTTCAAGGGCGGTGATTGCTTGGATTGTTGTAGAAGAGACGCCCGCAACTTCTTGAGATTCCGGTGTATCTCGACATACCGATCGACATCGGGTTGGGTAGAGGGTCGAGCAGCTGGCGTAGCGATGAATCCATTTTGCTGAGGTATTGCTGGCTTTAGCTGTGTAAAAGGCGATGGTACACTCGGTAGTTGGCCTTGGGGCGCGGCTTTAGGTTGGCTAAATGGCTGCGGTTGCGCTGGCTGCGTTCCTTTTATGTTGTTTACTCCGTTGACATGCCCATTAAGCCCATTCGTCGGAGCAGATTGTTGATTGTTGAACAGATTGGCCTTCAAATCTTCTGCCGTTAAGGTAACCTTCAGATTGGTAGGCTGTTGAGAAGTGTTCGATCCGTTCACCTGCGCCACGGGACTGGGGGGTTCCGGTGGTAGTTTGGGAACCGTTTTTGCCTTCAAAGCTCTCAAGCGTTGTTCTTCCGCTCGTAGACGCTCTTCTGCCCGGATTCTTTCTTCCTCCTGCCGTTGTTGTTCTAGTATTATTTGCTGTTGTTCCAATAATCTCTTTCGCTCCTCTTGCTGTCGGTAAAGATCGAGTGCTCTCAGGGCGTTCTCGTTGATGCGCTTATGTTCGGCAGCCGAAGCAGCGAGAACTTCTTCATGGTGAAGAGCCGAGTTGCGATCCTCGGCTAGGAGACTGGATATGCTAGAGCGGTCAGGACTGGACCATTGGCGCGATCGGCGGGCTGCGGGAGGGGAACCAGCCATTGCAACCAGTAAGCTGTACTACTGCATCGCGGAATGTGTGAATCGGTTCGTCGACGTGGAGTGAGCAATGAAGCTAGATTAGTCGTTAATATCGGAGCCATCGGGACGATTAGTATAATAAAAGGTATTTTACCTAAACTGTAAATAACTATAAGATATGGATCGCTTCGTGTAAGGCAATGCGAAAGAGTGCGGTGACGTTCAGGTTCGTTGTTCAGTTGCAGAACAAGAGCGAGGTCGAGGTCCAAGGATCAAGGGCTGGGAGCTGGAATGAATGGAAATCAATTCAGGCTATCGATAGGAGGAAGTTTAGCGCACTTGCTGCGTAAGGAAAAGAGATTGGCCGAATCACCGTTGATTTCCCGACACTATGGATCCAATTACTGCAGCTTTGGTGGTGTGACAGTGCATATTTCAGCACTAGCAGAACATAAAACGCAGGTACGTAATATTTCTAGTCCTATTTTGCACCTGCAATATTCATGTTTGGTTCGTAACGAAAATCATTTTAGGAACAAACACAGTGTGTATAAGAGCAATATAAAATAATAATAATAATAAAAGCCTTCATTCATACATATATTACGTTTCATACATTTCATATAGTTGTTACCAGATATGTCACAATGGAACCTAAGCATTTGTTGTTCTCCCTCAGCTAGAAAACCCAATCTACATGCAGTTAGCTTCTTGTTATAGCTCACAAATGTTTCCAGTTAATTGAAACACTATCGTTGATCAGTGACAACCACGATGAAACAAAAGTATCTGCTTCGAAACGGAACTCGCTTACAGTATATATTTTATCCAAGTATTAATTTGCATTTCAGTTTATTGAGATATAAATCCCCACCATGGCCCGCACGGATGGATGGACGAGCAACCACGAGATGGTTGCGAAGCTTCATTATCATCTACTCGTCAGAGCGGTGCTGGTGAAAGCTTAGGAAGCTTAGCACACGGCTAATTCGACGAAAAGGGTTTGGGCAATAGTTTCAATTGATTTAAGTTGGTCTGAAATCAGGGTCTCCCTGTTTGTAGTCTTACCAAACAATAATTATGATGCTTCTGATATCAGATCTACTACTAATCTCGCGGTTACAAGCACACCATCGAGACTTAGATTGTCTAGTTGCGAATAGATTCATAGATATGTACGTAAAGAGCTGACAATGAAACTTTTTACAGACGTCCCTGCGAACTCTACTTGATATTTTCGCCTCTGGCTTGGCTTACTATAAGTGCCGTATACTCTTACTCCACGGGTCAATGCAACATGCAAATAGGAGCTACATCCATACCTACCTACATACATACAAGGAAGTACCTTACCTAGTAGGCTGGTAGGGTAGCAAATATGACGATGATCAGAAGGACCGCTCTGGGTAAAAGCACTGCCGCTCCTGATGTTGCATGTGTCTTTTAAAGTCTGTAATGCAATTGGTTCTAATCATCCTCATTGCTGTTGCCTCTTGTCTATTTTGCTCAAAGCCTTATCCCGCAGTTTAGGTAACTGAGGTCTTGCTGAAGCCCCCAATTAAAGGAAACCGCCTTATGTCATTCTGCTACATCAAGTTAGGCACGTCCATCATTTAGAGGTACATTACCCAAACACTAGTAGACGGGTGTAGGTAGCACGTTGACACATGAATTCCAAGCCTCTTGGCCTCCAAGCCTTTTTTCCCATCTTTCATAGTTTTTCTTTTCTTTTTATTTGGCAAAGATCTTAGATGCTCATGTGCTCGTGCCCTTCAAAGATCTGGAAAGGTTAGCTGCAGCAGCCAAACATTTACTAGAAGACACCGTTTGGTTCTGGCCTTAGCTCGCGCACGGGCTACGGATATGTAGGTGACTTTTAGTAGTGACCTGGCCCCAGCTGCCCAGGTAGCACCGGCTAGATAAACGACCAGGGGGCATGCCTACCATGTTCGTACTACCACTTCGTACCTCTTACCACATTGTGAGGTCTCTGACCAATCATAGCCCCCCCTAGCCAGCCAAAAGCCTGGCTTGCCAAGGAGTCTTTGCCCCATTTTGCCCGTCCTCGCTTTTGGTCCTGACCTCACAATCCTCTTCCCCGTATCCCAGGTGGCCATTGAAAGCGATCTTCCCAAATCCCTCCCCAAGCTTCCTGAACTTCCATCTCCATCACCACCTACCTCGTCTTGTTCTCTCTCCCTTTTACCCTTTCATCACAACCATCCACCCTCTCTCAGCAACTTTTCCACATTCCTTCTCTTGGGATTCAGTCACACATAGCACATCGCCAGCCTTGTTCGATCCTCTCATTAACCCTCCTTCTTTTGTTAGTCGCAAAAGTCCACGCAAGCACCAAAATTGTACCCAATTACAACCAAGTTTTTGTCAACAATCAGCACATCAAGCTTAACCAACACCGGCTCTCGCCTCAATCCATCCTCTGGTTACTCCCGACCAGCCCACCGGCAAACTTTTGGCATTGTTCGCACCTAAACTGCACTTCGGAACAGCTTAGGTAGCCCGACATGGAGCCACAACAGCCTTCTCAGAACGGGGGCGTCCCCGGACCTACTGGCCGTCGCCTTCACATTGCCCATCGCAGGAGTCCATCCGAGCTGACCCCTCTAATGAGCATGTTCGCAAACCCTGGAAGTAAGTTTTTAAAAAAAAATCCTCACTGATGCTTTGTTGCTATCTGTCTTCGGATCGCCCGCTTCGTCACATTTGAAGCTAATCGTGATGCTTTGTCTATAGTGGAGCAACTTGCTATTCAGCAGCAGATCGAGCTGTTGCAGCAGCAGCAACAGCAGATACAAGCCACACACCAATACATGAACATGGGAATGATGCCGCCGGGCCAGTTAGGTCCTGGTGGCTCCTTCAACCCTTTGCAGCCCGCCATGGCCAACATGTCGCCGCAGACGGCTTTCCAGTTCCCAAACCAGCTTCCACAGCAGCAAAATGTCCCAATGGGACCACCAAGTCAACCCATGTCGCACCGCCGTAACCAATCGGCCCTCCCTAACATGGGAATGGGACCCCCGCCGGCTCCTTCTGCTGGAGCCTCCGGATCGGCTTTTGGACATTTTGATAACTCGTCTGGTCAGCAGAATCGGGAAAACGCACCTCGTGGAGGGCGAGGTGGCGGATCCGGTCACCAGCGAAGACATTCTTTAGCCCTGGCCGACGCCAAGAAGGCCGCTGAGCTTGCTCAGCAGAAACGAACAACCTCAGGCTTTCAGTTCCCGGCCGCTGGCCCGTCTGAAGGTGCTCCTGCCGAGGAGCCCAAGCCCATTGCCGCGGATACGCCCATAGCACAGGGCTCATCCAACCGTGGTGGACGAGGGGGACACGGAAGGAGCCAGAGTATGGCCATCAACAGCCGTGGAGGTGCCCGTGGTGGCTCCATGCATATCAATAACAACAATGAATCTGGTGATTTCGGTCGCCGTGGTAGTGCCGCAGGCGGCCATGCTAGAACTTCCTCGCGTAACTTTGAAGGCAACTGGCGCAATCAGCAAGGCCAAAACCAGGGCCAAGATCAGAGTGGTCAGGGCCAGCAAGGATTCCAGCCTGGTCATCGATCCCGCGGTTCTGTCAGCCAGTCCGTATCGAACATCGGTGCCTTCCAATATCCCAACCAGCAAATCATGCAGATTCCTGGCCAGATGCCAATGATGCAGATGTACCCTGGTCAACAACTTAACCCAATGCAGTTGAACCAGCTACAGGCCCTCCAGGCTGCTCAGATGAACGGCCAGAATTTTGTAGGACTCGGAGCAAGCCAACATGCGCCGCAGCTTGGAGGCCAGCAGTCGCAGCAGCAACAGAGAAAAACGCTATTCACCCCCTATCTTCCTCAGGCTACCTTACCCGCCTTGCTTGGAGATGGGCAACTTGTTTCTGGTATCCTTCGAGTAAACAAGAAGAACCGTAGTGATGCTTATGTGTCCACTTCAGACGGCCTTTTGGACGCAGATATCTTTATTTGCGGCAGCAAGGACCGCAATCGAGCTTTGGAGGGTGATCTCGTTGCCGTCGAGCTTCTTGACGTCGATGAAGTATGGTCCCAGAAGAGAGAAAAAGAGGAAAAGAAGAAGAGGAAGGACATCACTGATACACGTTCTGGATCTACCAACGGGAACGGTCCTTCCAACCAGGGTAATGGAGAGGAGGCGGCTAACGGCGAGGGAGGAATCCGTCGACGTGGCAGTCTTCGACAGAGACCTACCCAGAAGAAGAACGACGACGTTGAAGTCGAAGGACAGAGTCTCCTCCTTGTCGAGGAAGAAGAGATCAATGACGAGTCTAAACCCCTTTACGCCGGACACATCGTGGCTGTCATCGAGCGTGTTGCCGGTCAGATGTTCTCAGGTACGCTTGGTTTGCTGCGCCCTAGTAGCCAAGCAACCAAGGAGAAGCAGGAAGCCGAGCGAGCCGCTCGGGATGGTGGCCGAAACCACGATAGCCGTCAGCAAGACAAGCCTAAGATTGTCTGGTTCAAGCCTACTGACAAACGTGTCCCCCTCATTGCTATCCCTACTGAGCAAGCTCCACGAGATTTTGTCGAGAAGCACCAAGACTATGCTGATCGCATTTTTGTCGCCTGCATTAAGCGCTGGCCGATCACGTCTCTGCATCCCTTTGGTACCCTTGTTGAGCAGCTTGGTAAGATGGGCGACTTGAAGGTTGAGACTGATGCTCTATTACGTGACAACAACTTTTCGTCCGATGAATTCTCAGAGGCTGTTCTACGAAGTGTCGGCCTTCAGGATTGGTCGATTGCCAAAGAAGATGAGGCTTCCATTAGTGCCCGCCGAGACTTCCGCGACGAGAAGACATTTACCCTTGATCTTGCCGGCACCGGCGAGCTCGGAAATGCCGTCCATGTCAAGACCGAGGCAGATGGCAAGATCGAGATCGGTGTTCATGTAGCTGATGTTACTCACTTTGTCAAGCCTAACTCGCTAGTTGATCGCGAAGCTAAAAAGCGTGGTACTGCTGTCCACCTAGTGAACAGGACCTGTGCCTTGTTGCCTCCAAAGATCGCTGCCGAGCTTGGCACTTTGGCTCCAGGTGAGGATAGACTCACTGTGAGTGTTGTCTTCCGCGTCAATCCGCACACTGGCGTGGTTGCAGAAGGCGATACCTGGATCGGCAAGAGTATTGTCAAGAGCAACGCTACACTAACTCTGAAGCAGCTCGATGAGGCTCTTTCAAACCAGGCCGGCTTCACCCATGAAGCCGTCCAAGTTAAAGATGTCCAAATTCTGAACGTAAGCTTCTTTTCTCTCAACTTTGACACCAGTCTGAATTTGCTGAATTTGCTAACATTTGTCTCCAGGCTGTGGCCCAAAAATTCCGGGAGGCCCGCTTGGGCTCCGAGGGTGAGCCAGTCTCTCCCCTTCGACTACTACATCAACTGGACGATGAAAACATTCCTATCCAGCACAACATCTTTGATGCTACGTCCGGCACTGAGCTGGCCGAGGAGTTGCTACACAAGGTCAATGCATCTGTCGCTCAGAAGCTTGCCCAGGGTCTTCCCGAGAAGGCTCTACTCCGACGCCAATCGGCACCCAATGCGCGACGCCTACAGACACTAGTAGAGCGCATGCGGGCACTTGGATATGACATCGACACTACTAGCAGCGGCACGTTGCAAAACAGCCTCTTCAAGGTTGACGATTCAGACATTCGAAAGGGTATGGAGACACTGCTACTGAAGACGATGCACCATGCCAAGTACTACATCACTGGCAAGACCAACAAGCAGCTATGGCCTCACTACGCTTTGAACTTGCCCCTGTATACTCACTTTAACGCCCCCACACGGCGTTACGCCGACATCATTGTCCACCGTCAACTCGAGGCTGTCCTGTCGGAGGGCACGGTTGAATACAACGACGAGATTGAGAGTCTGGTGAAGACGATTGAATCTTGTAACACCAAGAAAGAATCGGCACAGAACGCTCAGGAGCAGAGCATTCACATCGAGTCATGCAGAATTATGGACAAGAAGCGCCAGGAGGTCAACGGCGATCTGATCAGCGAAGGTATTGTCATCTGCGTGTATGAATCTGCTTTCGACGTTTTGATTCCCGAATGGGGTTTCGAGAAGCGTGTGCACTGCGATCAGTTGCCGCTGAAGAAGGCCGAATTCAGGAAGGAGAAGAGAGTATTGGAGCTCTACTGGGAGAAGGGAGTACCAAGCTCAGCATACGTGCCGGAAGACGAGCGACCCAAGGCAGCAGCCTCGCAGCGCATGTCGAATGCGATAGCAGCTGCTCGACAGGCCGAGGAGGCCGAAAGAGTCAAGAAGGAACGAGAGGAAGCAGCACGGAAGCAGACCGAGACGGGCACGATATCGACTGATGATGTCGATGCGTTATTTGATGACGACGATGACAACGCTTCCGATATCACGGAGGCTATGGCCGGAGCGTCCCTGGCTGAGCGCCCGACTCAGAGCGTGCCAGGCTCGCCAACTCGGTCTACATCCAACCCCGGTGTCCTCCACCGCACTCGATCAGACTCGAAGGTGCCCATGGCGGAAGCTGTGGAGACCCGTCTGACGAATAAGGAGAAGTACCTCAAGCTGTTTGCTTTGAGAGAGGAGGGTGGAGACTACATCCAAGACGTGACGGAAATGACTAGAGTACCTGTGATTCTCAAGACGGATCTCAGCAAGAGCCCACCGTAAGTAAAATGAAATCTACCAAACTCATTCATGGAATCGACTTACTAACTAGTCATAGTTGCTTGACGATCCGCTCGCTCAACCCCTACGCTCTTTGAGCAACCCTAATGGCTATTCGCTTTGCTTGACATGTTTTTGGCAGGCGGTTTAGTAGAAGACCGGAGTGCTTGGGATGCGGTTTGCGTCATTTAGAAGTAGCGGAAAGCGGTAAAATCGGGTAGATTGTAAGGTCGTCGTATCTTCGGCCGACAACAGAACCGCAAGAAGTGCATCTCTTAGCATGTCGATAAAAGTATTACTTGAGCAGGCAGATAAAACGTAGGTGACTGCCGGCGCCAACAGAAATATACGAGATCGTCTTAATTAAGTTCATTGCCTACCTAGGTACATATATATTACGAAGGGTTCTAGTGACATATGAATGATCTTGCCGAATCAGGAGATATCTCGACCTGTTGGCGGATGAACAGCTATATACTAATTATGCTGGTTTCTTTTTTGAATATCTTACATACACCTAGAAGCTGGCTCTCAAAGGATCCATCTAAAGAGGAAGAGGAAGACTTCTCAAACTAGGTTTGTGGTGAGAACCTCATCTATTTGTAGTGTACGGAATGCATGCATGCATGAAGCAGGAAAAGGCATCAGACAGATCCGGTTAGATGGAATCACGGGTGTACAACGTGTCACAGCTGCCGTTGTTTGAGGCATGCAGCTTCCCGAGATATTACTATTACATACAGGGGCCTCATTACCTGGAATACCCATGTCCCATTCCCTCTAAGAGCTTGCCTGATCGACACAAACTGCAGCCGCCCATCGTTACTACTGTGTATTATTCCGTGGGTACATCCGTCCCGAATCCCTCTCACGTGCTGCTTCGTTAAACGTTTTGAACCGAATTTGGAAAAAAAAAAAAAAAGAAAAACTTAATACCGGATCTCATCTACACAAGTTGCCGTTGCTCTGCCCTACGGATCCGTACGATGTGATAATCAGGAATTAAATAACATCCGTGCGACGATCATCACAATACGCTTTCTACAGCGTAATTCGGTTAGAAAATTTCCCTTGTTTTCTTCAGCTGAGCCGCAGCTAGAGAAAAGCAAGGACCAGCCTAGCCATGGCCAAAGTCACGATGAGCGGTGTTAGGAAACGCGCGATACGACATTTCCCATTCCTGTCATTTCATCTCCTGCTCCACCAATGATGACACTTCTCGGCGGTCTACCAGGTCCCTGGATTAGCCAGATTAGGTACTACCTATCCGACCAGTCAGCCAGTGTACCGCCATGAGTTGCGCTACCTACCTACCTACACTGCATTTAATGCCAAAGGGTGAAGAAATAAAGAAGAAGAAAAAACCAATATGTTCATCTAGAATACTGTCCAACAATGATCAATTTGATCATAATCTTATCTCGGAGCTCCCTCATGATAATATACAGCACTGCTGCTGCTGCACAGCGTCAATGGATCAAAAGAAGCTTAAACGAAATGTCAAATTAACCCAATCTAACAGGATCTGGGGGCAGATCTGATTTCCAATCCGCTGCCAAGACGTGTCATGATATTGCGCCAGTGCATCATGAAGCTTAAAATTCTCCCTTCTACACCTCCGGATGGATAAACTGCATCATTGTCAAAGAAGGAATCCCTCAGCAATGTTGCGACTGGCGAATCAATAGGCATAGCTGGCAAGGCTACATCCCCAGTTTCAGAACTCGGCTCGTTGGCTGTCCGCCCTCTGAAACCCCATCTGAAGCAGACGGGCTCCTAAGCTCCGTGCACTTCTACCCTCTCCTTTCCTTAACGAGTTGCAAAGACCCCTGGTCGTCCCCCCAACATTTCTTGGCTGCAACCCTCCTTAACCGAACCGAACAACGATCCGAGGCTGGACCTGACAGGCTACTTCATCTCAACTTTAAGCAATGAGCTTGATTGACGACATCGTTCCTCATTGGTCCGAACGAGGCATTCATCTATCGTGTTTCGTTTCTTTCTCCTATCTGAGCATAGTCTACTTCTCGTCTTCAAGGGTCTCTGTCCCACAATGATCCCGAGTGTAGTAAGGAATCTAGATTGCCGGGAGCACTAGGCGACCCCTTGATGCTCGGAGAGAGGAAGCTCGTGGAAGGATGGACAATAGCAGGAGCCTCAAGGGGCCGGTGCTTAGGATCACCCTGTCCATCGCCGGCCTGTCCTCTATCCGTGACCCGCAGTATGTCTATCACAGCCTAATCTACGAAATGGCAGTTAGTTTTAATGAAGTCGCGTTTCCCACGTTTTGAGCCTTCTTCTTTTCCCTCCCCATCCCGTACAATTTCGTGTCCAACTCCGAACATCACAAGCGCTGGTCTGCTTCCTCCGGGATCAACGTCTTCACTCTCTTTCGACATCTTGTAATTCTTGTAATACCCAGGTGGGATTTTCAGAAACAGTCAAGCTAGTCTTGCTTTTCACATTCACGCTCTTTTCCTGACGAATTCTCACGCTGTCACTATTGACCCTATTACTTGAAACGAAACGAAGACGAAGACACCTAATCGACCGACACTAATCAGACAAAATGCCTTCCATCATGAAGATCACCGGAGTTTTGGCAGGATTGGCCGCCGTTGCTAGTGCTCTACCTGCATACCCCAAGTTGACGACTAGGCAAAACCACATCTACAGCCTTGCCAAGCGACAAAACGCTGCTGCCGCCGCTCTTGGCCTGCAAGATGTCGATATCCTCCAGTTGTACGTACTAGCATAATATCCCAGTCGGTAGATGAGTAACTAATTAATCCTATAGCGCCTTGACCTTGGAGTGGCTTGAGGCTACTTTCTACCAGCAGGGTTTTGCCAAGTTTGGTGATGACCAGTTCCTTGCCCTTGGTCTGAACGATATCCAATTAGCCGACTTAAAGAGCGTTGGCGCCAGTGAGAACTCTCACGTCGAACTATTGCAGAGCTCCATTGCCCAGGCAGGCGTTCAGCCCGTTCAGCAGTGCCAATACAACTTCGGTTTCACCGATGCTAAGGGCATGGTCGCTACAGCTGCTATCCTTGAGAGTGTCGGTATTTCCGCCTACCTCGGTGCCGCTCCCCTTGTCTCGGACAGCAAGATCCTCAGCACTGCTGCCTCCATTGTTACTATCGAGGCCAGGCATCAGTCTTTTGTCCGCATTGCCTCTGGAGTTGCCGCCTCCCCTTCTCCCCTCGACACTCCTCTAGGACCTAAGGCCGTTTTCTCCCTCGCTGCCCCCTTCATCGAGTCTTGCCCCGGTGGCTCGAACTTGATCCTCACTGCCTTCCCTACTCTGGCGATGACAAGCCCCGCACCCGTAGCCGGTGTCATGGCCCTTGCCGAAGGCACCATGATCCAGCTCCAGAGTGATGCTGCGTCTGGAGCTACGTTCTGTGGTTTCACAAACTCCGCTGCTCCTGGTGGCACCGCCTTCTCTGCTTTCGATGCTGCTCAGGGTTGCGCTCTTCCTCCCAACCTAGCTGGCACTGTCTACGTTACCCTCACCAGTGCCGCCCCCACTGATGGTGTTCTTACCGACGACATCACGCTGGCTGGACCCATGGTCATGAACCTCAGCTAAGCGTCTTAACAACGCGGAGGAATCCAATAAGAAGTTTTGTCTAATGTCACATCCATATAGGGTGTCTATCTTAATACTTAGTGGGGATGTGGCTGCCAACCAGGAGCCATTGGGACGGGGCGCTGCGCAGGAAAGACAAGGAGAACAACCAGGACGCGGGACAAACGAGCTGAGGGTTCGGTAGCTCTCACAGTACCGTACCACCAGCTTAGAGACAATATATCGGTTGTGTCGTCATCTGTCGGTATGCAACTTGCGCCCCGCCTTGTACCTATGTAATTATTCAAGTCACGTCGTTTCGAAGACCACTCAAACCCCAATCCCGCCTGTATATATACCAACTTCTTACACGACAAAAAAAGACCAGGCGTCAAGGGAGAAGGGGTGGGAAGCAAGACGGAGTCACGAGGATTGGAGCATTTACGGTCGATATTTCTTTTCGTTACTGTCCTTTTTTTAACACTTTACACATTATTCTTTTTTTCTTATTCGTAATGGAAGGGGGGGAAGAGGATGGATAGATACCTCGAGTATTCTGCGAAGCGGTCTGAGAGGAGATGCTTCTGTGGTGGCGATACCCAATAGCGCGGACTAGAAGGTTCGGCATTTTTATACTCCTGTCTCAACGATAGAGGTTGAGAAGGAAAAGAGCAAGGAAATACGAAGACGTTTCACAAATTCTATGTCTTGTCTTTTGATATACCTGGTGTATGTAATGTGATTGTAAACTCGCTGGTTCGAGATCTTGCCTGCTTCATGTGTAAACTGAGCTTGTGTGGTGTAGTTACTGTTTGAAGGTCCCTTCGTATTAAGATTGGGTGCCCCGGCTTAGTGTTCTAGACCCATTCGCTGGAGTTTTCGTCTTCATCAAGTGCGAAACTAATAAAATAGAAGCGTGGAGTCGGCTTGCTATTAGCCCAGGGGTCTGCGGTATAGCTACCTACCTACTTAGAGCAGGCCTAAATCTTGGACATGATACTATGGATATCTAACACTAGGACTTCTCTAGTATCTGAATAGTACTATGTACAAGTAATTATTGTTACTATCTACTTTTTACACATGTAATAAACCAATACGAAAGAAAGTAAACCTGGATTATCACAGCATCTCAACAGACGAACAGCTTCATTTGACAGGTACCTCCAAGATAGCTAGATAGGTACCCAAGACAAACCACACCCTTAAACAGATTTTTCAAGTTACCCATCCCCAGGTCATTTTTAATATGTTCCTTTATCATCAGACTAGAATTATTGTATGTGGTACCCTCCCCACAGATACCTTTAGTCCCCAACAGCTTCCATAGTACCGCAAAGGGGAACCACATGAAAATTAGTGCAAAAAAATAGAAAAAAATAGAGATTACATACAACACTTGGTATTCGCCAGTCGTCACCGACCTGACTACTGATCAAGCAGTATCCAGTTTGTCTAGGGGAGAGCGGACGGGATCCCGAATTTTCTAGATCTTATGGTCGTATGTGATAGAATTTGGTGTTGTGGCAGCTTAAGTAAATACGTCCCTCATGATCTAGCTAGGCGAAGCCTGTGAGAATAGTACGATACCCAGTAGCCAAGAAGGTGAATTTTTGGGTAGATAATATCACACAAATTTGTATCGATCTGTATACCTTGTGAGATTCTCTGAATGAGTGTGAAAGGAAGGAAATATCCAATAACCCCCACGAGGCACCTTGGTAGTCCTGCCCCTGAACCAGTGAGGATGAAGCAAGAAGTAGAAGTGCCTTTTCCTTGATATCATGCTCGACATAGCACATGGCTCGTGAAGGTCTATCTTTATCAACTGCCTCCCAGACGAAAACATCCCCCCCTGAAAGACAGGTACCTAAACCTTGTTCACATAATTTCTTGCCTTGAAAGGCTGGCATAGTTTCTCTCGTCTTTTGGGAATCATCTGTGTTGATGCTAGGGTTTCTATGGTAAATATAACTCTGCCTGCCTGCCTTGGTGTACACTGTACCTAACTGGGGACTATCTCGTCCATCTCATCTGTCGACCATCGTCTTAGAGATGACTTCCTTTGCCTAGCACCCACAAATCCTGCTGTGGAATTCAAAACATTGCTCTGTTTTGGTTCTGGCCCAACCACAACACAACCCCCCTCCATATTCATTACCACAGCCAACATCTGAGTCCGCTGGCGCTGGCGACCGCTACTGCTTCTGACAGTGGCCATCGCAAACCCGAAGGCTTTCTCTGTCAAATCCTCCTCAGATATTGGTAACGGATGCTTCTTAACTTCAGTAGCGTCTCTCAGTCTACGCAGGTAAGTATTACCATTTCTTTGCTACTTGCCGGTGATGCGAAACCTGTATCCATGATGACACTTTACCTCATACTGAGCCTTGCGGAACATGGCAATGAAACTTGGCTTCTTACATCTGAGATGCTCTTCAATTGACCCTCTGTTACTCTTACTCTATTTTTATCGGGCTGCTGCTAACTACATCGTCACGTTCGAGCCATAACTAAAAGCAAGCTTACTGCCCCTATTCGCGGTAGTTCGACATCTGGGACCGCGCCCAAAATATTTACGCTCCTAGAGTGCCGACATCAAACTCCTATGCTAGGGAAGTCTGAGAACAACAAGTAAGAGCTATTTTCTATAATTATTTCCTTTTGTTTCCTGTTTGGCCTATGATGACAACATTCGCTTCTCTGAGCACTTCAACATGTTGATACTCGTCGATGGTCTGAGGCTACTCTATTTCTCAATTTCCTACTTTTGAATATTCGAAGGAAAATAGAATGTCGCTAACACGTCGGGATTAATATTGCGATCGAGAATAGGTTTCAAGACGTTGGTATGAATTAGTACTTTCGACTATTGATGTTAGCAAACCATCAATTCCCTCGGCGGAGGCGTCCTGCCTAACAACCGGCACCCGAAGCTTCAACCCCTCCATACAACGCCTGAAACGCGTGAATAAGCAATGGCTCCAGGAGATGTATCACTCCAATTTCCATGCAGTTTATGTTCGTTTACTAAGATACGACATATGACCATTATATCCTTCCTTAATAGTCGTAAAACCCCTTGCCGCTCTTCTTTCCTAACCAACCCGCATCTACCATCTTTGCAAGCAGCACACTCGGTCTGTATTTGGAGTCGCCTGTCTCTGTGTGAAGAACCTTCATGATGGCCAGACACGTATCGAGTCCGATGAAGTCGGCAAGCTGAAGCGGGCCCATGGGCACATTCGTACCGTTTTTCATGATAGCATCGATCGCGTCTCGGTCTCCCACGCCAGTCTCCAGGCATATTACAGCTTCGTTGATATACGGCATCAGAATCCGATTAGCCAAGAACCCTGGGGTATCGGCCGACACGGACGGAATCTTCCCCATGGCCTTGCAGAAAGCGACAGCGGTCTCGAGGGTTTCCGGACTGGTCTGCAGTCCGCTGATGATCTCCACGCCCTTCTGTATGGGCACAGGGTTCATGAAATGAGTCGACACAACTCGGGAGCTCACAGACAAATCCTTAGGGTCCTTGGTAGTCGCGGCGGCAATCTTTGTGATGGAGATGGAGGACGTGTTCGTTGCCAGGATAGCGTGCTTGGGCGCGATCTCAGCTAGCTTGGAGAAGATATCGAATTTGAGCTGGGGGATCTCGGGCACGGCCTCGATTATGAAATCCACCTCCGAAAGCGACTCAATGGCGGTCGTGGGCGAGAGTTTAGCTCTCGCCTCGTCGGCTTGCTCTTGTGTGATTCGCGACTTGGAGACATCTTTGGACAGGAGTTTTTCTAGTTGCCGATGAGCATCCCCGATTCAAGGCTGGGGAACAATTGAAGCTGAAACCGAAACGAACCTGCAAATGACACTCCTTTATCTAAAGAAGCCTGTGAAGAGTCTACGAGAGTAACAGGAACACCGGCTTTTTGCGCAGCTACCAAGGCAATGCCCAATCCCTAGTGAGGTGTGAGTGAGCTAGCTGAGTCGTGATACCCTCAATTCAAAATCACATGTGAATGAATAGGCACAGGATGAACTCAGCTTACCATTTGACCCGCACCTAACACACCTAGACGCTTTATCTCGGCCGCATTTCGAGCAGGACTTGAGCTAAACTGTCTAACTTGACGGTTGAGCTGAAGAGCTCTTATACTCCTGATTGCACTGGCCATGGTGTTTAGACATAAATTGTTATTTTATTATTTTAATTAGAGAGGAATACATAAAAGCAGATGAGACGAGGTTATGAGGTCAGAGGAAGGTGAGGATTTGGAACCGGCCGGTTGCCGGATAGCCTCGGGCTGCGGATATCTGTGGGGCTAGTCTCGGTGTAACGAGCATATGTACGGTACGAATTACATAGGTACATTTACCAATGAGTGACCATAGTCCCACTTCTATTGCTCTTGGCGCGTTACTAGCTAAATGGCAGACGCGTTTGTCGCGTTTTCAATTAATTAATTTATTCCAATTCGAGTTGGTCCATCCCACGCTGTGCTGGTATTAGTGACTCCTGAAGATTGAACCATCAAGGAAACTTTGGCGTACGGAATCAACTCCTCGCCGTCAACATGGAGCCCTCAGAGGGTACTGCTACTGATGTAGTGCATCCCGAAGTTCGGGCGCATATCAACAGTCTTGTCTCTGCTGTTAGTTGTTTTTGTATACCCCTCCGACGATGGCATTGCTGATCATGATTTTGTAGCTTGGTGGTTTTAGCGCCGACGACGATGGACGATATGTGCTGGGAGACTCGGCCTTGGAGGTTCTTAGAGATATCAAGAAATGGATTCGCTTCTACGACGAGAAAACGAACCGAATGGACGTTGCGCGATGCTTGGCCGAAGCGAATATAATCGATGGCGATTTACTACACATTCTTGCGTCCTGGCCTGAAAATGAGACCGATAACAAATTCAGAGCGAGAGCTGCCCTGGCATGCTTCGAGATCATGGTACCCTTAACCTGGCCGTTGGAAAGGGAACTCGATCAAATGACAGTGAACCACCACCGACATCTTCCTGTACTGCAGCTAGCACAGGTCGGTTATAAACGTGCTATTATCAACTTCGATGCTGCCCAGATCCTCCATACCGCCGTACGAGTTGCATTGCCTTCCATGGCTTTGTCCCGCAGCGATCGATCCGGACGAGACGATGGCATTATTAAGCTGGTTCTACTATTCCTACGAAACGTAGCCATGATCGCACCACCACCTAATGTCCAGTACGACGGAGATGAGACTCAGATTTCTCGCTCGGCTCTAATAGATGCGTTTTCTTACCAAGATATTCTTCTTACCATCCTAACAATAGCTTCAAATATCGGTGAGGACTTCAACCAAGAAGGTGTCATCATTATGGAGATCATCTTCCATCTAGTCAAGCGAGTCGACGTCAACAAACTATTTATGGACGAAAAGCAACTTGGCAAGGCGAAGTCGAACGAACTTACAACTATGATGAATAAAGAAGCAGCAATGCACCGACCCTACAACCGAAAAGCTCCGTCCAGACATAATCGATGGGGAACCATGATCTGGGTAGATCGAGGTGATGGCAAGGTCTCAACCGTTACGGGACAGGATGCCTTACTCGATGCGGCAACCAGACAACACAAGATGGACAATAGCAAAGTATACCGCCCGCCACGAAGACCGAGAAAAGAGGAGATGGAGCCAAAAGACCTAGGGCCTCCTGTGTCGCTAAATTCTAGAGCGCGTCAACAGCTTAAGGGGTTTGTTGAGGAGTTCTTGGATTCTGGTTTCAATCCTCTCTTTCAGCATATCCGGAAGAAGATCGACGAACAGAAGGACTATGTCTTCGAATATCACTCTCGGCAATTCTTTTACCTAGTATCTTGGTTTCTAGAAGCCGAAAGAGCCCGAAAAAAGGCAGCCAAGGATCGCAAGTCATCTACCGCCGAGGATGTCACATCCTTCAATCTTGTTGCTGGTGTCTTAACACAACAAATGTTCATCACATTGAACAGAGCAATCGGTGATTCCCTCGAGAGTAAGCGTTGGCAAGAGTTGTGCGCCGCCATGCGATGCTTTACCCAGATTCTTTTGACAGTTCAAGAGATGTCAGAGTCGGGCAACGAGGAGGACGAAGAGATTGCCGAAAATATTCTCAGCCGTATCTTCTACGAAGAGGAAACACACGACAGAATAGCAAACATCGCGAGGAATTACAAAGATCAAGGTTTTGAATACCTCGATGCTTGCACTGAACTTACGCATACCTATCTACGTGTTTTGGAGGCATACTCGAAGCAAAATGTAGATATGCAAGTGCGATCACGACGGCGAGTACGCACAAAGAAGAAGGCTGCACATGCTACCGAAGAAGGAGAGGAAAATCCTATCGAAGATGTGGACGATTCTGAGAACGATCAGGCGAATGCGGAGAAAACCTCGCGCGAACGGAAGTTCGACTTTACTCGCTTTGTGAACCGGTTTACTCCTCAAGGTGTAGTGGATACGTTCGTTCAATTTACGAAATATTACCAAGACTTGGACGACTCCCAACTCAAGCGGGCGCATCGTTATTTTTATCGCATAGCGTTTAAGCAGAACATGAGCGTCATGCTGTTCCGAGTAGATATCATACAATTATTGTACAGTATGATAAAGGGTCGGGAACCCCTAGACAAAGGTTCTGCGATGCACAAGGAATGGGAAGAACTTGTGAAACAGATCCTCAAGAAGTGCATACGCAAGGTGGAGGAACGGCCTCAACTCATCATCGAAATGCTGTTTTCGAAGATCCAAGCAACGGCACATTATCTCGAATATGGATATGAGAAGCAAACCCTTTCGACGACGCAAACTAAGCCGGCGGCCGAGCTGGAGTTCCGACATATCGTGGACCGTGATCAGCAGATAGGGATTGCTGTTGGTGTCTTGTTAGATAAGAACCTCGCCGACCATATTAGCTGGGTTAAGGGACAGCTGACAGCTGCGGTTGCTGAAAGAAGTGCTTGGGAAGCGGCAGAGAAGGCAATGCCATCGATAGAAGGAAAAGAAAAAGAAAAGGAGGGCGGAGAGAATTCCGAAACTCCTGATGTTCCTGCTCCTGCCAAGGAATGTCCTACTATTTGTAAGTCACATTGCTTACCTGTTAACGAGTTACGACTAACAACGTTTAGCTGTTCGGTCGGATAACGATGCGCGTCGCACTGCCATGTTCAAGAACTCTCACCTTCGACTCCTGATGAAGCTTGTCGGATTCGAGCGCCTCGTCCCAAGCATAGACGAGACTCCCGAATCGGCCTGGATCATCCCATCGCATTTAACTGCTGATCAACTTCAGGACTCTCTGGACCTAATCGGCAAGGCGGAATTCAACCCGCCCACCTTCGAAGACGGCAAGCTCGCCGAAGACCAGCTACGACGCAAAGCTGCACCACGGAAGAAAGCCGTTTTCGACGACGACGATGACGGAATCGCCGATGATGATGATGATGGTTTCCTATTCCCTGCCGGTGGACCCACAGCAAGGAAGGTCGCGGACGAACACCTTGACAAGCCGAAGAAGACCCGACGCCGACGCCGCCGTCGGGACAGCAGCGATGCAGAAGAACCCGACGAGGAGCTGCTCGAGGAGAAGGCGCGAGCCCGCACGGAGCGCGAGAAGGCCAAGGCCAGACGCTTCAAGAGCGACCTGTACGTGCACGCGAGCGACGACGAGTCGGACGACGACGGCGGCGGCGGCGACCGCTGGGCGGAGTTCTACGCCAACGAGGAGCGCATCCGCCAGCGGCAGCGGCTGAACGCCGCCATGCACTGCGCGGCCGGCGTCGCTACCACGTCCGCGGCGGCGGCGGAGAAGCCCGAGACCAAGGAGACGCTGAAGAGGAAGGCTGGGGCTCTGCTGGGTGATGACGAGAGCGATGGGGAGGACAATGATGATGATCTCATACTGCCCCGGATGGAGCAGGAGAGCGGTGAGGAGGATGAGGAGGATGAGGAAGAGGATGGTGATGGTGATGGTGCTGCGGATGACACGCCCCCGTCGTCTAGTCCGCGTGCGGGTGAGGGGTCTACTAATAGTGCGAAGAGGAGACGGTTGTCCAAGGAGCCTTCGGGGTTGACCTCCTCTGCTGCTGCTGATGGTGGTGGTGGTGATATGGATATGGAAGATGCGGACGATGATGATGATGATGATGATGTTCCTGCTTCCAAGCCGGCGGCTAGGCGGAGAGCTAGGGCCGGGTTCGTTATTGATAGTAGTGATGAGGAGGATTAAGGACTACCTACTGAATATCTTTGGGTTGGTAGGAAATTATTGCATTGCTGGGCGTTGCGGTGTGCTTGACTTAGGGAGGATAGGGCTTGGTAGTGAGGGTGGATACCTCTTAGTTTGTGTGTTGCATAGGGTGGCACTTGCTAGGTATGAAAAGAAGTTCACAATACAAATTCAGTCACAGCATCTTGGTAGAAATATTAGGTTTTTCTTGGTTTTACTTGATTAGGGACTGGCTAGCTCAATAGCTCCTAATATCTGCGTAATATGTACAAGAATCTTAAAGAAGACGCCTCCTAGCGATTCCGACCGAATCGCTTGAACTAGTGGACTCAAGGAGATTTGTTTCGTACGAGATCGTGAGATAATTTAATCCTTCTTCTGAATAAAGAGGAGTCAAGTTAGTATTAGTTCATACGGGTTGTGTTAAGTTGGACTGAAAAGGGGTGGCTCTTACGGGGCAGTTGGAGCATCCGCAGTTCTGCTGGCACTTGCAGGAGCCGGAGCTAGCGCAGGTGCAGGAGCCGGCGGTGTTGCAGTTGCAGCCCATTATGAAGGCAAGGGGGTTGTTTGTTTAAGATTGGTGGTCGTAATTAAAGAGTTGTAATCTCAAGCAACTATGTTGCAATAGCAGTGTGTAATGTCTGATTGGTCAATTGTGTGAGTTTGTGTTTGACCAGCAAGGTGGATTTTTGGGACATCAAGGTAATTAAGAGAATTACGACTACTTATATATCTAGTGGAAAGTCCGGGTTTAGGTTATTGCTACAATCTTCGGAATAATCTCATATTGGATGCTGGTGCTGGTGCAGAAAAGTGTAAGGTTTCTTTGTTGTTAAGGGGCAATCGATCTCTGACGACATGACATGATGTTGATGTGGTGGCCAGACTCGATCGTGTTGTAAGAGAAACGTCAGAGGCCCCAGTCCTTTTACCTAGTTCCTGTACGAGTGAGCCGCTGTAGAACGAGGAGATGCTGGGATATGTGGGGTGTTTTTGGCTTAAAGAGTTGGCTAGTGTGACTTTTACCTAAGAGGCGTTGAGGTGTGCCGCGGAATACGATCAAGCATTCGTTGCGGATTCTGGTCACAAGGTCACCATGTTGGAGTTTAGCAAGTTGCTATGCAACGGAATCTACGAGGTGGTTTGAAAAGATGATAAAAGTGTCTTTAATGGTTGGTATTTCAAAAAAGGGGCTAGCTATGCTATGTGTGATGACATCTGTAGTCAAACAAATCTCCATTGCCAGAGATTCTGTTCTCACATGATAGCTGTACCCCATTAGTTAGTTATTTATGTATGTATATTCTGCGAACCGGATTCCTATCCGGCTACCATCCATCCATCCAAACCATCCCGTATCATATCATACCATCGACCCTTTCATAGTAAAAAATCGTATCAAGACATTAACTTTCAAAACCTGAATGACTTTTGTTGTGTCATCCATCATTCATCTAACTAACTAAGCCTTACTCCGCTGGCCGTAGGCCTTGGTGACGTAGTCGCCGTCCTTGACGATCAGGTCCTCGGGGCGGTAGTCGTGCTTGCCGGTCAGGTAGCTCTCGAGGATGGCCTTGGTGCCGGCGGCGTACCGCTTCTGCGCGTCGATCGACGTGCCCGACATGTGCGGCACCATGGCGTTGCCGCCGCCGAACGGGTTCTTGGCGTAGCGCAGCGGGTGGTCCTCGGGCGCCGGCTGCGGGAACCAGACGTCGCCGCCGTAGCCCCGGAGGTGGCCCGACTTCAGCGCCTCGGCCACGTCCTCCTTGACTACGATGGCGCCTCGGGCGGTGTTGACCAGCCAGGAACCTAGTAGTCATAATAACATTAGCTTCATTGTTTACCTACTTGCTTACTTATGGAAGAAAACGCAGGTAAGTGTCGGAGATAGGCAGGTAGGTAGGTAACTCACCAGGCTTCATCTTGGCGATGAGGTCCTTGTTGAACAGGCCGCGGGTCTTCTCGTGGAGGGGGCAGTTGATGGTGACGACGTCGCACTGGGCGAGCATGTCCTCGAGGCTGTCGACGCGGCGGGCGCCGATCTCCTTCTCGACCTCGGGGCGGAGGGGCTGGTAGTCGTAGTAGAGCAGCTCCTTGCAGTCGAAGGCCTTGAGGCGGCGCAGGACGCGCTCGCCGATGCGGCCGACGGCCACGGTGCCCACCACCTTGCCCTCCAGGTCGTACTCGTCCTTGGCCGCCGCCGCCACCTCCCACTCGCCCGCCTGGATCTGCTCGTGCGCCGGCACGAAGTTGCGCACCAGCACCAGGATCGTCATCACCACGTGCTCCGCCACCGACACCACGTTGGATCCTGTCACCTCGGCCACCGTCACGCCCCCGTTCGTCTTGTTCGCCGCGTTCAGGTCCACGTGGTCCGAGCCGATGCCCGCCGTGATGGCGAGCTTCAGCTTCTTGGCCTTGGCCAGACGCTCGGCGGTCAGGTAGCCGGGGTGGAAGCTAAGTGGCATGTTAGTATTCGATTACATTCTTGTACGTAATGATTGGGTCCTCCCGTCCCTTTTCGAGTTTGCGGGTGGCGGGAATGGATAATATCAAAAGGTCACGTACGGTGTGGTAATGATGATCTCAGCATCGACGAGCTCCTTGTCGAAGGTAGAGTTCTCGCCCTCCTTGTCAGATGTAGTAACGAGGGTGTGGCCTTGGTCCTCGAGCCATTTTCGGATGCCAAGTTCGTTCTCGGTTGTTCCTAGAAGGTCGGGGACCTGCGGGTTGGGTACATAGGTTAGCTTGATCCAAAGACTCTTTTGAGCATAGGTGAAGGTTGTTTGCTTTGCTTTGCTTTTCCCAATTACCCCACATCTTCCTCCTCCTCCTCCATCTTCAGACCCCTGTCCCCCCTTTCCCTTTTTTCCCCTCTCTCAATTTCAACCCCCTCTAAACATCTGCCGCCATTGTCCAGTTACCAAAGACAGACTATTGCATGCATGTTCTAGCCAATTACGCGTCGGATCTCTGCCATTGGACCATCGACTTGCTCATGGGAAGAAAACGGCATTGCGGGGGGAGACGGCAGAGGATAGAAATAGGTAGCTGAAAGTTGAAAGTGGAGAAAAAAAGAGAGATCGAAGCAAAAAGCAAAAGACATATCTGTCTTAGTGGGATTGTGCAATTGGAGAAGATATTTTCTTTTTTTCTTTTCTTTTCACGTACCTGTTGGGCGTGGATGCCACCATCGTATAGAACTGCTAGAACTTTGACCTTTTCACGTTTCGTAGTTAGTAGGCGCGTCGAAGCGGGAATTCGTAGTGGTGATGATGATGATGATGATGGAGATGGAGGGTGGAATAGAGGCGCGGGCGAACTCTTGGACGCTAAAGACGCCGCGCGTGACGTCAGTCCAGCGCGGAGCGTCGAACAAGGTCTAACAGAACGAGCTGCTGCTGTGGCCGTAGAGAGTGCCCGCGTAGAAAGGGGACGAGTGCAGCAAGATGATGAGGATGATAGGGATAATATGGGACGAGCTGGAAATACCATTTTGAAAGCTGGAAAGTTATTATCCAATAAGACTCAACAGCGGTAGACGTGAAAGTATGTTGGACAGACAAGTCGAGGATTGACCTGTACAGAAGCTTGTTTTTGAGGTGATTTGCTGATCTGGTTTCGAGCTTCCCGACAAGAAAACTCGACTACGAAGGTATGAGGATAAGAATGGAATGATCAAAGTGAAGCGTAGGAAAGTTGTCTATGGCGGAGGGAGGTCGCGGCCATTTATGGATTGGGGCTACAAAGGGGGAGCATAGCTTTCGAGAGGAGGGACCACAACGGCATCTTTCGTCCGCAAGCTACTTCACAGCACAGCAACAATACTGTACACGGTTTCGGGAAGCGGAGTGGTGGAAACCCATCGGAGAATGTTTTAGTAGCTTGCTTGTTTCCATTGAATGTACAGAGACTAAGCCAGAGGTAGACAGACCCCGTTGCCTTCAATGGTCTGTATCACTCGGTCACGTAGTAGTCTCCAACGTGGCCGCTAGGTATGCAACTGCGACTAAGGGCGGCTACATAGAGTAGAACCCATTCGGCCGCTGTAAATTAGAGCCATGTATGTACACAGATGGACCACATGAGGCATCCCGAAGCGCGTAGATAGGGGTAGGTAATCTGATAGCATATTGGACCCTGGTGAGCGGCATCCAACAGCATAGAGTAGGTAGGTACTGTATGTCCCGAGTTATTGAACTCGGCTGCCCGCCGGAAAGGCTCGGTGATGTTTCGGTGTGTGAGGCAATGGGTCCCGCACTTCCCTTTGATGCGCCCCCTCGCTCTGCGGAGTAGGCTAGTGGACGCCGCGCGCAAAGTCAGACGATCGTCAGCTCAATTCAAAGCCTTTGTCTCTCTCCGCCTCTCTCTCTCTCTCTCTGTTGAGAGCTTTGACAATACATGTTATCAAAACCAAGTGAATAGTTACTAAACGCTAGCTTCCGAAGAATATCATAACCACTCTACGGAGAGTTTTCGCAATTGAGTTGATAGAACTATCGCACGTTGTCCGTTGACGTTGACGATAAGCTGAGGCGGCTCGATACATGCCTACCTTACGGAGAGCTTCCCCTCGGTCATCGGTGAAGTGGGGTTGCCCTTGGAAGTAAACACATATGTTGTACATCCCAAACATACATAGATCTGCGGGGAAGGTTGGGGCTAGCTTTTGTTGCGAGCACATGGATGAAATAGCCAGAAGAATAAAGAGGAAAACTGGCTGACTGATGTTTATACTGTAGGCCTGGAACAATAAAGCGTCTTTCCTACCCGTTCAGTGATTGGTTCAGGTGATCCCAACGGGGCAGGGAGTAGGAGATAGATACTCCTCATGTTCATGTATAATCGTCCCGACATCACATTTCCTACGCGACGCGGCAGTTCTGACCTACACATGAATCAAAGATCGGCTGTACAGTAGGTAGGTAGGTATTCATGAGAACCGGGTGAGAAAAGGATTATATTAAGTGATAGCTCGTAATCGCTAGCATTCGGCATAAAGCAACTCTCGTTTC
>KZ111544.1:36423-96257 GCA_002120315.1 Hypoxylon sp. CI-4A | reverse complement strand
CCGGGACTAGTTATTTACCCGTCCTGCCCGTGCGAGGAAGCACAAGGCTTACTGTTACATGAAGCGCCTAGTGAGTCAGGGTACGTATGTTGGTCTTTCGAACCGCCCCCGGGTCGTTCCGAGTTGGCCGTCCACTCGCTTTGTAAGAAGGGATAATCTCTGCTTGTGCACCTGCTCCTGATTGTGTCTCCGAAACACCGAGCTCAGGGCCCTACGCGTAGGTCATGGAATTTGCTGAGAGCAAGGATATCGGCAAACGTGAACCGTCTCCAATTTCGGCGCGGTGCATGAGTGTAGGTAGCAGATAGGTAGATGTCGGTCTTCTTTTTTTGTCTCTCATAATGCTAGCATTTGACCGGGCTATTACTTCTCGACACGCATAAAATTTACAGAGAAATGAACACAGCGCCAACCAGCGCAATTCCTAAAAGCATGGAGCTTGCCCTCTGCGCTACCGCCGCACCGGGGACAAATGTCGGCGTTTGAGTCGGTGCGGTTACAGAACCGGTTCCTGTAGCCGTAGCGGTACTGTTTCCCCCGGAACTGCTGCCGCTGCCACTGCTCGCATTCGAACTTGTAGATGCTTCTACCGGACCAGGGTTCGTCACGTTAAAGAAGTTGCCGGCCAGGACCTTATCTGCCAACCCGGCTTGCGTCAAAATCTCCAAGGCACTGAAGCCTTGTCGGCTCGCAGCCGCCGTCTGCAGGACGCTTAGATCGTCATCGGTGGCGTCGGTCGTATCAACCAGGATCTGCGTGTATCTATGCGATAGCGGAATTCTAGCCGGCGGCGATGGACCAAAATACTCTGCAAAGGCAGCCGTCGTGTTTTCGAAGAGATACGCATTTACGCTTCCGTTTGCACTTCCCGTGGGGCTGTCTATCGGTATCGGTGTCGTGCTCTGCGTCAAGCCGGTCTGCAGCCAGTGGAGAAGAGTGTTGGTCGCGGGCGGGCTATCCGTGGGGATATCGAGATCAATCATCAGCACCGCGAATGATGTCCCGTCCAACTTGGATTCCGTTCCAATACTAGGTTGAGTTTGCGTCGCTTGCGAGAATTGTCAATACCTAACATTCTTCTCCGGTAAGAAGTATTTTAAATGACTCACCTGCTTTTTCTAGGACATTTCCGTCTGCTGCTGATGCGCCAACACCGAAGGACACGATGAGAGAATCCTCTGACCCAGGTTCAAAGCCTGGAGGTGTGGCGCCTAATGTCGCAGACGCCGCAGCGAGGATGAGAGTCGACTTGTACAACATCGCGATTGATTAATTGATCGATTGATTTGATTTGAGTTGGGACGAAATGATATCACAATGAACGCAGATTGACCGGCAATGTTAACAGAAAAAAGTTAGAATTAAAATACACACAACCCGAAGTTGATCAAACGGAACAAAACCGCTGGGGGGAATGAATCAGGGATGACCAAGGTATTTGAATTAGTTCCAAGAACCTCCAGACCCTCGTCTCTTACTGTAAGAATTGTGAAGATGGCATTAATTCCAGCGTTCCATCAGGTGAAACGGGGACGCGCAGGTCTGCGACAGCGCCCAGAGCCATGCCCTGTTGACTTATCCTAGCTATCCAGCCATTACTACATGGTATATAATGCGGTTTTACGTGTGCTTATTTCCGAATTTCGGGTTGTCGTCTTATTTATTATTTACCTGCCTACAGCGGGAGCCAAGATACCGGGGCAATTGATGGTTTTGACATGACATGGCCTTCGGACCCTGGGCTGTTCAGTGTTCAATAACACTGACTCTATTCCCAAAATAGTTCGGTGACGATCTGTGCCGCTTTGGGTGAGCAGTTAGACGTTATGAGAATGGCGAATACTTCGTGCTTTATTCGCCGTCATAGTCGATATGTAGTAAGCATTATTAAGGCAAAGAAACGTCGTCAGAGCATTGCATCGCTTCCCGAATTTGAATGTTGCATCGATGTTGATCTATTTCTCGCTGGAAGTAATTCTATTCGCCCCGGACATATTCGTTGTTGAGGAGCAGGAAATACTTTGAAGTGACAGTCTTAAATTGCTTCTGCAAACGCTTATTCAAGGTGATGACTCCTGTGACCGGGGTACAAGCAGAGCAGGTATATCCTAGTAAAATGAAATACACAGTAATAATAATAAATGCTAACAGAGCTTCCTCTTTGGAAAGGAGATTAAAGTCACAGTATATGTTAGTGCTGTTCACACTTGGTGCGTTTAATCAGATTGTTTCCTTCCGAGAGCTACACAAACGGGACTATCCAGAAACAACATCGTACAGAGATGTCGAATGATATTATTGACCCCTCAACTTTCAACAATATCAATAGACCCTGCCTAATGTGCCGGAAGACGATTTCGCTAGCCTTTCCAAGAACATTCAACTTGGCCCGTGGCGGAATGACATAAGTTCAAGAAGGGGGTTTCCGACAATACGGGGTTTCCGACACCCTGTTCAAAAATGGGTACGGGCTAACCATTTTAGGCTTAACGCGGTACATTGGCTGATGAAAGATAAATTAAAGATAAATTACTCGCTATTGATTGGCTGACTAAAATCCACTTGCTATTCTGAGCAAAGCGCCTCCATTCCAGCTGATGAGACCGCCTGACTAGACCTATTTGCGTTTAGCCGCTGATTCAACTGCTCCCTAGCGCGCCGAATATCTGCAATATTAATAAATTTCTTATTTGAGCCTTGATTCGTTTAATTCCTCCCGCAGGGATTCGCATTCAGCCCTGATTGTGGCCAATTGGGTTGACATTTCTTGCCGTTGTGATAGGCGCTGCTGGAAAGAGTGGGCCTTATCAGTTGATTGAGCGCCGTTGATTCGTCCGATAAGAGTAGACCTAGGAATACCCCAGTTTTGGGCGGCTTCGTTTACAGATGTACCATTTCGCACGGCTTGAATTGCTTCATTAAGCATTGATTGGTCGTATTTTACGGGGCGAGGCATATCGATTAGAATAGCAGGCTTTAATTGGCTAAGCTACAGTGTGGAAAGTGGGTTGTTGCTGTATTCAAAAAAAGAAGGTCGTAAAAAAAGAATACTTCGAATTTAAATATTTTAAAAGTGGGTCTAGAAAGATCCTGCACTTTCTATTGGCTTCTAGTAACAGGGTGTCGGAAACCCCGTATTGTCGGAAACCCCCTTCTTGAACTTATCGATGATATCCTTCAAAATGACATGTAACAACTCTAGTATAACCCCCAAGAGTGGGCATAGTTGAGTACTTCGAAGACGGTAGAAGAGTCGTTTCTCGCTTTCTCCCTCTTATGAATGACGGTGCAAGTTCCAGTTCCAGTTCCAGTTCCCGATCGTGGAATCTGCCTTGTCCTATGTATTGCGGCGAGGCTGCAGGCCTTCGCGGAGGCCATGTGGCCGCGGGCGGCATCCGAAACCAATGGACCTGGGTGGCTCTACCGAAGCTTAGTTGGGTGTTCCTAGCAATGATTGACTTCATGCTAGAGTGAGACCAACAGCATTTCCAGCCGGATTCAAATATCATAATTGGCTGCCGTTGTGTTGTCGCCATGCTGGGTCAAACGGCGGAAGAGGCCTCATCACAAACAGCGATGAGCCCCTCATAACGCCATCTATGAGGCTCATCAAATGAGCCAACTGGCAAGCATTTGGGCCGCAACTCGAGGTCTAATAACGATGCTTTTAGAATCACTTGGCTTTCGGTGGCCTATAATACGATACCAACAAAGCGCCGTGTCTTACGCATGTTGCCGTGCTGCTCCCCGTCATCTAGGATACCCATCCTGGTACCTTGTTAGACCTTCAGCTGCATCTACAGTTAATGATACGAAACCGGCTATTGGCCATCAGTGGCTGGTTACGCCCAATCAATGCTTCGAACCCCTTGCCCGTTTGCTTGTTACACGAACCTTCTGCATACTGAATGTGGTAGCAAGTGACTGGCTCGTGGTCTGACAACCATACCTGTCTTTGAGTGCTACACTGCCTTTGGTAGCTTTTCACTAGAGCAGGAGGCGTGTTGGTATCAAGAATATGCCTATTGACCTGGCTACCTCACAGATCGAAGTTGCCTTGTGTTCATTTCTTGATCAACAAGCTGTGTGGATGATTCTCGACTGCATGTGCTTTAAAATTCCCATCTATCATATTATCCATACTTCGAGAAGCATACCCATGTCTCACTGCAGCAACTGTCCTTGATCAAATATTTTACACAAAACACAAAAGAAAAGCACACATTGCCCTTTGACCTCTTTTCATTCTTTCCACAAACATCCTGAGCTGCGTTGATCCTGCATTTGTCAGGTGTCATTCAACCTTTCTTCCATCTTCCTATCTACCCTAAGTACTCACATGAGATACTCTTGCAAATAGTGATCATGGAACGGTAATTTAATTTTCATATTTGGGAGCGTTTACATGGAATCCCATGAGGGCGATAGCAGCAGTAGATCCTTGATTGACTATAGCTAACGTAAATATCTCTCTTCAGAAAAGGGCGCGGACCAAAGCGTCCATGCCACCACTTCTTTCAGTATGGCAGGTGCAGATTTGGGTCGGACTGTAAATTCTCCCACGATGCTTCGTCGCAACCGCCTTCGTCGCACACGCCAGCTCATCGCGAACCCGCTGGAGATCGTCTTCGAGAATGGAAGCGATTGCTTAACCCGAATAACATGAACAATCATCGCCCTACTCACCTATCCGCTGCTGCGGGCCAGCAAGCATCCGATCGTTTCTTTAAGCTCGCCCTTGATCTAATGGAAGGTGACGTTGGGGCTTCACAGGAGACTGTTAAGCTCATGGCCCAAGACTCTGGCCTTGGTTTCATTAAGAATCTCTGCGATCGCCAAATCCCTGAGACGGCAAGCAATTCTGCCAGGGCTCCTCTGTGGACTGACCAAATCAAACCTTTTTTCCAAATTCTCACCCACGAACGAGTGGTTGACTCCAACGTACTTGAGCAACAAGTCGCCGCCATTTACAACTTCACACTAGGAGTTGGCGGCCGACGAATGAGAGTGCTCTTTGACTTCATACTAGGTTTACTTCGTACTTGGCCTATTTTACCTATGGCAGAAGCGGACCCAGTGGGAATAGCCGCCTGCGAACTTTCACTTGCGGTCTTAGCCGCCATGGTTGACTGCAATACAAGCAACATTGTCGACGATAATTTCAGCAAGGTCGTTGAACAATTCGGTAAAGTAGTTCAAGCTGCTTCCCAGTCTCCCAACGAATTCTCGAAGTTGCAAGCCCAGAAGTACTTACAATATCTTGAACGACGCCTTGGAGTTGGCAGCTCGCTAGCCAAAGCTGAGGGGGGAAGAAAAGCCCCCGTGACGCGAGCCGAGTTCGTCATGCGAAAAGACCTACCAGGACAACTTTCGCAAGAAGGACCACGACACGACAACGATCACGAAGACATTGGCAAGATTAGGATCCTACCAACGTATGAGGAAATTACCTCAATCCGTAACGAATACCTACCCACGACCGATCCATCTCTATTTCATAGGCCGGGTATTCAAGGACGTCTCGATAGAGAGTTCCGTCTACTACGGGAAGATACCGTAGGCCAACTTCGAGACGCGATTAGCCTACAGCTTGAAGCCATGCGAAATCCCCAGCGCAAATATGAACAAGGCAATAGCAATACACTTCGCACTTACGCGTACGAAGAAGCCGCTGTTTCGGGGGTTGACTTCCACAGGAACCAAGGCATGATTCTACAAGTCCAATTCCGTCAACCTTGTTCGAAGAATAGCCTCCCACAGCGCCGAGACTGGTGGGCAAACTCAAAGCGCCTTCAGCCTGGTGGTCTTGTTTGCATTCTCTCGGAGAACGGCTCTGTACTATTTTGTGTGGTCAATGATGACACGCAGGTGGCGCACAACGGAAAGAAGGCTAGCAATGGAGAACAAGGGTCTGAAGGGTCGCCCAAGGATACATCTCTTGCTGATGATGAGAATTTCTCATATATTCACTTGACTCTAGCTGAGACCGGGTCAAAAGATATTCGCCGTGCACTTGATCGGTTCAAATACATTGGACTCCAGCAACGAAACTGCCTTGTCGAATTCCCTCGCGTTCTTCTCCCTTCGTTTCAGCATACCCTCAAGGCTCTCCAGCGCATGTCAGACAGGGCGAACGTACCTTTTGACGATCTCCTTGCGTCGACTGAGCAGGAGGTGAGATCATCTACTACAGAGGTCAAACCTCCCCAATACACTACCAAGCCAGGCTTCTCCTTCAACTTGACTTGTTTGACAAGTGACGGTTCGGCTCTACGCCACTCCCCTAGCGCACCCCTTGACCCACAGGAGTTATCGAAGCATTCTTCTCTTGACGAGACACAATCTAGCGCTCTTCTGAATACATTATCGAGAAAACTTGCCATAATCCAAGGCCCTCCCGGTACTGGGAAAAGTAAGTGCTTTGACCCTATGGCCCCCTCCCCTTTAAAATGGGCATAGTTATACTATGGACCTGCGCGTCCTTGGTGACAGCTTTCAATATTATACCTATACATGGCATATTACTAACGAAATATTATCTAGGTTTTACCGGCGAGAAAATCATAAAAGCGCTCCTCGCAAACAAAGAGAACGCCAGGCTCGGGCCGATCCTTTGCGTATGTTACACCAATCACGCGCTGGATCAACTGTTAGTACATTTGTTTCGTGAGAAGGTCAAGATTATTCGGATCGGATCCAGATCGAAAGTAGAAGAGCTGGAGGGAGTCAACCTTCGTACAATAGGCAGAAATGTGGAACGAACCAGAGCCGAGAAGCATTCCCTTTGGCAACTGCACACGTCGATCGATGCCCGGATTGCCTCGTTAACTGATTCGGTCAAGGATCTCGCACGTTGCGAGTATCCTGGCAGATTACGAATCCATCTTCGCAAATCCTACGAGCGGCAATCACGGGCCCTATTTGGTACGGACGATGTAGATGAGGACAACTTCCAAGAAGTCCATGGCAAACCTAACGATGCCCTCAACCAGTGGCTACGTGGAGGCTCGCGAACCAGCTTCCCACCCCGTAATCGTGATATTGGTAGTTTGTTACAGGCAGATGTTCGGAGCCTGAATAACGCTGAAAGACTACGCCTTCATAACTATTGGGTGCGCGAAATACGAGATTCCGACGTTGCCGATATCTTACGCCAGTATGAGGAATACGAACGTACTAAGAACGAGGTGGACAAGGTGTCTCGTGACGTCGACTTACGTTGTCTACATCAATCAGAGGTCGTAGGAGTTACAACGACGGGTCTTGCGAGAAACATCGACCTCCTCCAGAAACTAAGATGCAAAGTGATGCTTTGTGAAGAGGCGGGCGAAGTACTCGAGGCGCATACTCTTACTGCTCTTCTTCCATCCGTCGAGCATGCCATCCTAATTGGTGATCACCTACAACTGAGACCTCAGATCGTCAACTACGATCTCCAGAGCACCAGCAACAGAGGAGCCCAGTATTCACTGGATGTATCCCTATTTGAACGTCTAATCAACCCTCCATACTCTACCGATCCGAGGCTCCCGTTTCATACGTTGGAAACCCAGAGGAGAATGCATCCGAGTGTCTCCGAACTGATTCGGTCGACCTTATATCCCTCACTAGAAGATGGTGGTGATGTGTCCCAATATCCAGCTATCCATGGTATGAAGAAACGTTTATTCTGGCTACACCACGAGTCCCCCGAAGACCAGCTAAGCCAGCCTGACCCAACTACAACTTCGCACACGAACACTTTTGAAATTGAGACGACCGTAGCACTTGTCAAACACTTGGTCAGACAAGGATCGTATGGTGCAGACGACATTGCCGTCATCACGCCTTATCTAGGGCAACTGCATCGGCTCCGTCGCGAGATGGGAAGACTATTCGAGATCTCGGTGGGCGAGCGAGACTTGGAAGAGCTAGAAGCTATTGATGCCGATAAGTCAGAAGAAGCTAACGTACCCGGCCAACCTCACAAGCCTCCTGCTGTAAGAACACTATTAAAGAGCGTTCGGTTGGCAACTGTCGACAACTTTCAAGGTGAGGAAGCCAAGGTAGTGGTGGTCTCGCTTGTGAGGAGCAACAATTCCAACAAATGTGGATTTCTAAGCACATCGAATCGCATCAACGTGTTACTATCCCGAGCTCAGCACGGGATGTATCTGATCGGCAACGCAAACACCTATCGCCACGTAGATATGTGGGCGAAGGTGCTACGGATTCTTGAGCAGAATGGAAATATAGGGGACAAGTTGGAATTACAATGTAAGTGACCTTCCTTCTGCATCTTTCAACTGCTAACTGATTGTTCTGCAGGCCCGCGTCATCTAGATTCCGAACCACCCCTTATGGTATCCAAGGCTGACGACTTCGCGGTTATGTCGCCCGAAGGAGGGTGTATCCGTCCTTGCGACCGACGCTTAGCATGTGGACATGCTTGCATCGCCAGATGTCATCATGAGAATCTACATAACGCAGTCAAGTGTCTAGAGCCTTGTCCTAGGCTCAAGAGAGGATGTCGGCATCCATGCAGACGGGTCTGTGGTGAGCCTTGCAAGCCTAAGTGCGATGAGTACCTGAATAATCTCAACATTACTCTGGCTTGTGGCCATAAGGTCTCGTCAGCGCTTTGCTGGCTGGCCCAGGATCCCTCTGCTATCGTGTGCCAGCAAATCGTCAAGAAGACCGTCCCTGACTGCAATCATGTTGCCGACGTCCCCTGTCACATGGATGTCACACTCGAGTCATACAGATGCGGAAAGATGTGTCTCGGCGCTCAAGCATGTGGTCATTCCTGCCGGAAGGCATGCCATGAATGCACGCAGAGAAAAGATGGCAAATTTATCAAATTCGACCATGGAATCTGCAGGCAGGCATGTGGAAGAAAGTATACAACCTGCCGCCACGGATGCAGCAAGGAATGCCATGGCGATACCTCATGCCCACTGTGCCCGGCACCCTGCGAAGTCCGCTGCAGTCATTCTAGATGCAGCAAGAAGTGCCACGAGCCATGTGCCCCCTGCGCTGAGCAGACTTGCGCGTCACACTGCCCGCACTCGAAATGTACCATGCCCTGCGGAGCGCCCTGTGACTGGGTACCATGCTCAAAGAGATGCGAGATGACCCTGAGCTGCGATCACCAATGCCCCTCTGTGTGCGGTGAGACGTGCCCCGATGCCAGGTTCTGCCAGACTTGTTGCTCTGAGGACATAAAGTCCGCCACTGTGGACTTCTTGATCGGCGAGCAATACCGCGACGTTAACCTAGACGAAGATCCATGCATTTTCCCAGACTGTGGTCACTTCATCACCATGACCAACATGGACGGCATCATGGATATGACGACTCATTACGACTTGTCGGCCGAGGGCTACCCAACAGCCATCAACAACGCATCTGAGCCCTTCTCGATGGATGAGATTAAAGTCTGTCCGAGTTGCCGCGGGTCCCTGCGAAACATTGCACGGTATGGCAGAATTGTCCGACGCGCTATGCTTGACGAGGCGACCAAGAAATTCATCTCTTGGTCTCAAATTGAGTATGCTAGACTTGCGAATAGGATGCTCGATGAGCAACAACGCATCTTGACCGCCCCTGTGCCTCATGGAGGTCCGCGACAAAACAGACAGGCCGGCAAAAAATCTTTTACGACCGGTCGTATGAAGCAGCTCCAGCTCATTCGCGAGTGGCTAGACAGTGACAGATACAACGACACTATCAAGCTTCGGTACGACTTGAACACGTTCATTAAACAAGTGGCAAAAGGAGAGCAGCCGCTTCAACGCGTCGGGGACTATGTTCAACTTGCCGCGCGGGAACGACAGGTTCAGGGAGATTTCACCTTTGATGAGACGAACATCCAGCATGGAGCTCATCTGCAAGCGACATCGCTTCTTTTGAAGTGTGATGTAATGATCATCACGGACTTCATAGCCATATGGGAAGAGCAGCGACGCACTATTGGCAAGATTCCGCTAAGCTTCATGTTGCATATCAAAGATTGCCAGGACCTGGCGGCAGTTGCTGAGGCAAGAAAGCATCCAAGACAGGAGGCCGAGGCGCGCGTCTACCTCGCGCAGTTCTGCTCCTTCCACCGAGCCTTCGCCCTCTACAACGAGGACCCGGTGAGCGAGGCCACCGTGGCGGAGGTGGAGAAGCTCAAGGCGCTAGGCACGGAGCATCTGACAGCCGCGCGCAAGCTTGTCGCGAAGTATCCAGGCCAGACGCAAGGCCTCCAGGCGGAGATCGAATCGGCGGAGAAGGGGCTCCGTGACGCCGTGTTCTACAACGCCGTCTCGCCCGATGAGATGCGCGCCGTGTACAGCGCCATGGCCCGCGAGTTCAGCGGCACAGGCCACTGGTACACCTGCCTGAACGGCCACCCGTTCACCGTCGGCGAGTGTGGCATGCCCATGCAGCAGGCTCGATGTCCCGAGTGCGATGCCCCCGTCGGCGGCACTAACCACACCAATGCTGAGGGCGTGCAACTTGCGGACGACATCGAGAACCTTGCTCGTGGTGTGAACAATATGGGGATTCGATGATTTGGTGACCCGGCTGGTTGTAAGTAGGTAGTAAGTAGTTGGTGGTCGTGTCTTTATGACGCGAGATCGATACGTGAATTCATTGCCTTGTATTCTAGCTAGTAAACCCGAAGGCTATTGCTGCATTTGATCGTGTTATACGACATTCGAGTATGGCCTGACCCTAATAAACGTTTTTCAGACCTTTACATTCTGCGTAATCTCTTATTAACCCAGCTGAATCCAGGTCTTGCACGTGCAAATAACTTCTACACCGAATAAACATAAAACACAATCCCTCAGGTCTGTCATTCAAAGTTCTCATAACAATAACAAAAGAGATAGTCATATTGGAGACTACATAAGGTAGGTAGGTATGGAGTACAGTATGCTAATATCCTCCAGCTGACATCTATCTGCCTTGTGTACGAGAAGGCGATCTAATAATGTGCCACCGAGTTCAATACACAACGAAAGACGAGAGACCTTTCTGTTTTCCGGGAGTCCTCAAGGGGTAATTCAGATAGGTACCTACCTTTAGTGATGTAGGTAACTAGGTAGGTAAGATATTCATGACAACCCAATCTCCCTCTCTCCGTATCTATCCCCCTTTCTACCCCTTTGAAAGAGTCAAGACAGGATGATAAACTTAGTACACCTGGACGGTCTCCTTGAGCTCGGTAGCGCCGACAATGGGGCTAGGAGCATCCTTCGCGGCGGTAGCGGCGGGCTCGTCCTCCTCCGTCATGCCGCCGAGGATCATGGAGCTGGGGGCGAGGGCCTGGAGCTCGGGGGGGCTGGTGAAGGCGAAGAACTTCTCATCGTGCCACTGGCCGGCGGTGACGAGGCGGCCCTCGCTGTCGGTGAAGAGCACGTCGTTCTCGGCGCGCAGGAAGTAGGCGATGGAGTAGCGGTGCTCGGTGGGGTCGAGGGGCACGACGCGGTGGATGCACGACTGCATGGTGTGGCCGCTGGCGAAGCGCAGCGAGTCGCCGACGTTGATGACGGCCATGCCGGCCTTGGGCTCGACGAAGCCGAACTCCTTGGACCCGGGCGGGCGCACCTGCAGGCCCCACTGCTCGGCGAACAGGAACGTCAGCGAGCTGATGTCCGTGTGCTTCTGGTGCCCGATGTTCTCCGCCGTCGGCTCCGACGGGATGTAGTGCATCATGGCGATCGTGCTCGTGCTCGGCCGGTCGTTGCGGTGCGTGTTCTCGAACCGGGCCGCGCCCGTCAGCCCGAGGCCCGTCGACAGCGAGGACAGGATCGTCTTGGTCGCGATGTTGGCCCCCGCGATCGCGTGCTCCAGCGTCTTCATGTCCGGGCTGTTCTTGATCACCGCCGGCAGGTGCGGGCTGTCCTTCTGAATCTCGTCTCGCGACACCTTGATCATCTCGTACCCGTCCTTGGTGTTCTCCAGGACACCGGTGCGGGATCCGACGGGCTCGTATCTTTTTTGACCTATTAGTATATGCTTTTTTCTTCTTCTAAATCTTATTGCTGCTGTCTAGCTAGTTGCTAGGAAGGAAACATCACTTACCCGAGGTGAGGAGCTACAAGACCGAACTCGTTCTTCGCCTCCAGAGGCTGGTCGAAGAAGCGGTACATGAGCTTCAGGGTGTCCTGCTGGTCCTCGAGCATCCTGCGGCCGTCGATTCCTCGGAGGTCAAGGTAGAAGAATCCCTCGTCCTGGCAGCAGCGAACCAGCCTCTCAATCTCGAGGGGCTCCTGGGAGAGGAGCTTCGAGAAGTCGATGATCTCCATGGGGTAGACCGGGACTTGCTTCCCGTTCCACTCACGGGTCTGGGGAACATCGGTTTTAGGGGCCATTTTTGGTTCGTGGGTTTTTTTTGCTTTCTGCTGCTGGTAGATGGGTTGATGGTGTCGAGGTTGAGAGGGATAAGGACAGAGAGCTCAGAGTTTCTTCCCTTCTCTCTTAAGCTCGCCTGCTCCTGGCTCCTTCTCCTTTATAGACATGTCAATGACGACGACGTCGCTGTCGGAGCACCACCTTCCATACCCTTGGCGAACCTAATGCAACTTTCCCCTCCCCCTCAAAGCCTCTTGTCATTTATCCAGCTGCATCCCAGATGTCACATATTTAGTTTCCTCCTCTTTTCTTTCATCCTCATCCCCTGGTGTCCGCATGAGATTTGCAAGACAGCTTTGGCTTTGGGGAAATACAGGCGTGGCACCGCCCTCTCTTGGCATCTCTATCGTTATCGAAAGGGGTATACGCTGTTTTTAATATCAAGTTTAGCCGGTTTGGCGGTTGGGGTTGGCGTACCTGGATCAACGTCCGGCTGCAACCCTCCGCATTTTCGTACATATCCAGCAAAAGGCGCGCCGCTCAGGAACCATGCCGGCGCCAAAGCAGCAGCACATCACCCAGAGAGCATCTTCCCCCAAGGGGGCATCATATATATTATACACCACGCCAAGGCCCGGCAGATGTGTTTTTTGGTCTGCCATCCTTCTTTGGAGGCGGCGTGGGATTGAGCAACTTTACCTATCGTAGATCTAGAGTTTTGAACTCCGCACGTCTCGGCCCTTTCAAAGTTGTTAAACAACCAATAACCTGTTCCTTGGGCCGTCGCTCGCCAAGGTTGCGCGATGAATGGCCCTCGTTAGGGAACGGGGGGTGACGAATATGGTTTTGCCATGCGACGCTTTCCCCTCATCGTCCGTATATTGGATGACGAGCTTGGGGAAGACCCTGCACCCCCCCGTGACGATCTCCAATGTCAGAACTTTGAATAGGCGAAAGGACCGAGTTCGAGACAATGTAGTCATTGCTTACCCAGAGGAAGTCGACTATCCGTGAGTTTATTCAAGGTTCACCGAGTTCGTCCCGAGCCTGCCTGTACCTAATGGCAATCGGATAGGAGATCGAAGTATAATCAAGACGCCTTCCTAATCATATAGAGGCTATTGATCGTATATTTCACCTTCAGGGGTTATCAACTTAATCTTGCCTAAGCTCCAAGAACTCGAGCTACTACTCACAACAAAATATGAACTACGTACACTATAAAATTTAATTGTTAGTATACCTCGAAGCTTATGTATAATATTGATTACTACTTAATTTAGATATGATATCACGCCACGACGTGTGACTTGCATTGCGATTAATGATAATAGCTATAACCGTACTAAAGTACAAGACTAAGATCCTACATCATAAAATATGACAGTTTATCTCTAGTATTAGTGAGCTTTCTAATTCTTTTACGCTTAGGAGGTGATATGTCTGAGTGTGTGAATGTTTATCCTTCAATTCTTTTCGATTAACAAACCTGAGGGTATATGAATACTCGGATAATCTTGTTACGGGTTGAAAAGAGGTAGAAAGGCCTGTATGCGGAAGCTCAAGAGCTTAGGTAGTAGTCGCTATCCAAGTGGAATGGTAGTAAGTCGAAATAAAGATCTTATATAAGGTGCTTCTCCATCAATGTAACCAACCAAGGAACAATTCCTAAAAAAAGAACGACATGTCATGAAGTCTAGAGTAGTATAGTCAGCATGGTTCCTATTTGCTTTGACTCTCAACTCCTCGCTTAGGTAGACATTCCGCGTAAGGCATCTATGTTTAGGAGGTAGGTAGGTAGGTACTTTGTAACTTACCACCCAATGTATTATTCGTCAGCCCCTTTTCCCCCTATTCCTTCACTCTACACGCTGGAAAATCTGTTTAATGTCATATTGAAAACCTTGAGATCTTGAAATCTGTATCTTACAGCATTCTAGAATAGCTATGGCCGATCCTAGAATGTAAGCTTGTTCTTTAGGAAGGTTGGCCGTCAGCGAACCCCTTATACCTCATTATGTATCAATCTAACAGCAGTAGCCAGTCCCATTCACCCGCGAATGCGTTGATAGCAGTCAAGAATTATCGATCAAAGCGCTGAAGAACCACCCACATTTCCCATAACCAATGCCCCAAGACTGTGAAGTCAGCCCTCTACCATGCCAAACGCCTTCGACCTAGACGATCAAAACAGTCATTGTCCGTCCTCCCATTCCATAATTCAATCCGAAGACTCGGGGGAGCCGCCCGTGTTCGCGCAATGAGGGCATCTTTGACCTGTCATCGCAACCGTCAGATGATCCATCGTCGCGTCGAAGAGTGAACAGTCTCTACTGCCTTCTTTGTCCCCCGCGCTAGAATGCCTGAACTTCCATAGCTCGCACGCCTGGTAGTGGCCGAAAAGGAGGTGCCTCTTTGGTGGATTCTTGCGGAGGTTACAATCGAATAGGTACCAAACCTCCCTGCACATCGCGCGTGTGTCGGATTGCCTTTGAATTCGGCAATTATGGTGTTGGTGGTGGCGATATTATGATGTGAAACGATGGTGAGTTGAGCGAGCGAGCGAGTGAGTGAGTGAGCGTGTTATATGAGTGCTGCAGTGAGATTGGCGCTGTAGAATCTTCTGATTGAAGGTTGTCTCAACACTGAGCTGCAAATCCGTTGTCGGATCGGACACAGTATACCACTCTCGATCTTGTGGTCGCATGGGGGCTATAAAATGAGCACATAAAGGTCGACCAACTCGTGATTGAGACCATCGGTAGTATTGAGACAAAGCAGATATCTATGTGTGATGAGCCAATGTTCATCTTTGACTCACCTCCCCTTATCAGAGCTCAATCAACGACCGGGCGCTCTCTCGTCTTTGTCTCCGAGACACAATAGTATATAGGTACCCGAGGTTAGGTACTTTGGCCAAAAAAAGCCAAGTAATAAGAGTTGAGATAGGAAGACAAATATGTATGTATAATGGACAATTATGCTTCGCTACCTTACTCTACCTTACTTACCTCTCGGGTATCACAAACCAATTCATTGAAAATCTCGGTTTATTTTTATTTTTATTTTTTATTTTTTTTCGGCTATTATCCGCAACAAGAAAAGTGCTAGATGCTTAGCTGTATTTGGGTTTACTTTTTTTTTTTTTCGAGGTCCTAAGGTCCTAGATGGCAGGTAGGCACGCAAGGTAGCATCTTTGCAGGCATTTTGATCCTAGTGCCACTGCGGTTTCATGGTAATTGCGACATTTACCACAATTTCGCGGAGACCGGCTTCGAAAGCCACAGCCCATACCACGCAACCCTATAGATACCTGGGGAGCTATCCGGCTTGGGAGAAGAGGGGGGAGAGGAGGGGAGGGGGGAATAATAGTAGTAGTTAGAATATGGATCACCTTTACGGAGACCACAACCTGGTCGCTTCGGTGACTCGAATCGCACACCTTTTCTCCATTGGACAGTCTTCATGCATGGTGGGAACCGCGAGAGCCTCATCAAGTATACTATCGTCTGCTTTGAGAGGAATACATACCTACTTGAATACATATTTGGTCTCACTATCTGACGTACCTTGGGGTGTAGCAGTGACGTAAGAAACCGTGACGTTTCGATGTTCACGAGATGTAATGGTCGGCATAAGTTGGTGCAACTCTGTAACCCCTCATTTAGCTTGGGAGTTTTATATTTAAGGATATACTATCCTTTGGTTTCGTAGGTGTGCTTGCCAAGTCGAATGGGCTTACTGATTCACAAGTTGATTGTTTTTGGGAAGAGGAGCGAATTGAGGGCAGATCATTACTGAGGAAACAAGATTGGATATCGTGTAGCCTATCTACGAATATGGTAACCTGTAAACATCAAAGTTGTTGAATATTTTGATCTGAGATCGGTCCGCCCCGAACGGATCACCCACCCCGGCGGATCCGCGTCAATATCAATTTCGCAAGAGGCTATTTATTTGCTAATATTGTTAAGTACCTAGGTTACATAAGATGATTATTATGCCTTAAACGGACTTTCAACAGCCCCGATACCCTCAGCCAAGCCACTGCCGATAGTCGCATCATAAATCTCCCCGCTAAGAGCCGCGCGGGATAGAATTGGTGGAGGTTGGGGGTCATATGACACCTCAATCGTTCCAATATCGTGCGGATGTTCGTCGCACAGCGAAGTCAGATGACTTGAAAATTCACCTGAGGTGCGAAGTGGCCGAAGATAACGCCTATCAAACGGGTATAAACCTGAATTTGACAAGTTACACCGATTGAAAGTGAGAAAGAGGGAGAAAACACCCATTGACTCCACGTGTAGGAATCAAAAGCCACAGACGGACCACTAGAATGTGTATTGTGAAAAGGATTAGCGAGTAGATCTCGGTCTGGGTCAGTAAACCAACCCAATGTAGTTGTGATACCGGAAGCAGCTATTTGTTGGAGCATCAGAAATGTTAGTCCACTTGGAAGTTTGAAGCTAGTATTAATTTCCATAGTCTCTTGACTGATGGGATTCATGACTCTGCTGTTGGTTGAACCAAACCGGGCAAAATAAGAAACCGCGCTAACAAAAGCGACGACAGGCGCAAATCGCGCTTATTGGAGGACATATCAGTTGGTATTCCTGTTGTCTGTTGGCCAAATATATTCTACTTGAATTAAATTTTGTACCTGTCTAGACATCAACTGACGCGGCACCGGAGTTTTAGTCTGTAGCTGCTCAGCTGAAAGAAGGGCAACACGATGATGCTCAGGGCGGATCTAAGATGTCTTAGACATACATGCTTACCCGCATGCTTCAACTGGTCTCCCGATTTTCGATGCATCGAAGATCGCTTTCTATAGCTTGCCCAGCAATGGAAGGAAGACGTGCTCTGTGGAGTCTTCGTCAATCTTTATAGATGTTTGTTGGTCATATGGGAGGTTTGTTGACGCCGCCAGCACAATCTAGGCAGATAGAAGCGCGCTAATCCCACGTTTTTCTCATCACCGTGCTGACGACACCACTTACCTGCAGGGCGATTGGGGGAAAAGATAGTAAAATCTAATCTGGTAAATGATTAATATATTTAACCAAGTATCAACGGTAAACGGTGGCGAATAATCTGATGTCGTTGGATGTTGTTGAAGGAAATCCGAAGCCGCGGTAGCAATTTGGCCGAGAAGATAGATCCTTTCACACCATCTTCCTGTCACGTTATTTGGACGACACCAAAAGTCCAAAGTCTTGGTCCTGTGTGTCTCACTGGCACGGTCCAATCGTTCTGCAGAAGACCCCTGTTCACCTGAGCAGGTCCCTGCCTGCCGCAAGACAAGCGCCCGTGATTGGGGTTGAGGACCCTGCTTGCTAAATGCCAAGGAGGATCGTTCCATAGCTCTTGAAGATCCTGTCTCCTCTTTCTTGTGCACGTACATAGTATTATGGATTTTCGATTTCGCGGCTGAGCAACGCGGCAAACCTTGTGTACCTAGTTTGTACGGATGGACATCGTGACTTTTGCCATCGGGTTTGCCTTCATTGCTCGTCGATAATCCCAGATAAATTCGAAATATTTCTGGTGATTGAGACTGCCACGTTGACAGAACACTAAATCGCATAGCCATGTTGAAATCCGGTTAGGCCGTATTGTTGAGGTCACGGAATCTGGTTTACCGCTCAATACATAGGATACGACTGTGGCGGAGTGCATGTTCGGCACTCGCCACAGATGCTTGCTAGTGGGACCAAATGGCCGGGCCTCAACAACGAGGCTCACGGCTCTTTAGCAACCTGGAAAGTGATCCTAAGACTGTTGACGCAACCTTATTTCCATTTGCTATTGCATATGGTTTGCCCCGGATCATGCAAGTTTCAGCTTGTATGCTCGCATACGTTGATCTTTACGCTGCAAGAGATAGGAGACTTTCTGCAAGGCAGATGCTGAGATTCCTGTCAAAGAATCCTGATATCCCTTGCTGGAAGCGGGCCTTGCTTGATATGTAGATGCCACTTGGGGCTAAACTATGGTTAGGGCGGTCTATTCTTGGATTTTTGGAGAGATTGTTTCCGAGTTTGGCCTCGATAGTAAGTGACGAGTTACTACTTAGTGGATTAACAAAACCCAAAAGAGTAAGTATGGCGATGAGAAATATCGCCCAAGGCCATAGGATATTCTATTCGGCGACATAATCTAATTTACCCTGGCGAGATGTTATTGCCCCTCCCGAACGCGCACGTATCGGACAACAAGATGGGTGTCGTTAAGAGCGGTATCGAATGTGCGAGGACTGGTTGCAAGGGCATCCCTATGTCTCATGTGAAGTTGCTTACACGATCGGCTTCGGCCTATATGAGCGTGCTTCACCGAGCCTCCTGAATGAAGGATCGAGGCCGAACGAACAGCTGCAACTTCCATCCTAAGTCGCACGGATAGGGAGAGACATGCAGGCGGACCCATCCCTTAGAGGATAGATTGTTTGGAGATAATCGTGATATTTCTATTGGATGGAAAATAGAAGCTTAAGGACCAATCAGAAAATTCATCCAAGGATATTTTACGATCAAATCCTTGTTCACTAAGATCCTTGTTAGCTCCAAGATATTCGGTGCTTACTCACCTAGCAGTCTATCTAGTAGCCAATCTATCCGAGATACATTAGATTGAGCAACTCTTGTACGTTAGAGGTAGTCTGAAAGGGGTTGCCGTTGCCGGTTGGATATTATACGTTGTAATAAGCGATGATTGAACATGCGTGTCCATGTAACAGGTTCTGTAAAGCGTATTAACATAAGACGAGTTGGTTCCACGGAGTTGCGCCTGGTATCATCTGTAGAGTGTGGCAATGATCTCATAGACAGGGCGATCAAGAATATAATTATCATCATCTGGGTATAACGAGGGATGGATTTTGTGTAGAGACGATACATCACGAAACCCGTCTTGAAGAATAATAAGGCTAACAAGCGCGTATTAAGTGGAGGTACAAGGGTACCAAAGTCCAAGCTCGGGTGAACCAAGATCGTCCCAGTTGGTGTACGATTTCAGGCGTTCTTCGGGGAGCACGAAAGCGAGACATGCAGATGCAGAAGCAGAAGCCATCACGATGTGACGGAACCTTCCCTGGCTGCTTGTGCTTGGTATTACGCGGAAAATGCGAAGCTACCCGTCTGAAACATGACCTGTTCATTTGCGTATTATTATTTTTTGCGTCAAGTGATGAATCGAATTGATGCGATGACGGAAGTTGAATTTGTGCAAAAGTGCAAAAAGCAGGTTCTAATGAGGAGAGCATTGAAAGCTGTTGATAGAATGACAGAATGAGTCTCGACCTCTAAGCGCCTACACTAGGAAAGTGGATCTTGCACTATGTCGCCCAGCTCCTCAGTAGGTAGGTACCTAGGTAGATACATACCTCCAAGTAAAAGGTAAAATAATTGTGGTGAAGGTGGAATTTACCTATTTGGGGGCGTATCTGAAGTCAAGGATTCCTTGTTGTTGGTAGTTGCTGTCATCTCCAGGCGGCCCGCTCCTTCAACTTTCCGTCGGAGAAGACGACTGACTTCCAGCTAACACAAAAAAGGTCAACTTCAAGGCAACTTGGAACTTCACCGCCACTGCCAGTTGTCTGTTTTTCAGCAGCATTGATGGCGTTTGTAGCTGCAGATGAAGATAGAAGGGGGCTTGACATGTACATAGGTTGCCTCTTTTGCCCGCAAGTACCCGATGCGACCAGTAGCACCAGCCACTGCAACAAGGGTTTCTCCCTGGAATTGCCGTCGCTTATTCCCCATCCCATTCCTCATCCCTCGTACTTACACCATTCTTTTTTGTCCCCGCAACCAAAAATCACTTGCAGATTACTATTCGACAATCATCAACTGCAAGAAAGCTCCTTGCTCACTTTCGCATCCTGGCATCATGGTCCCACATTGATATCCTCTTATTCGTAACGAAGCCCTCAAAGTACCGGAATGGATGTAGGCCGGTTGAAGATTTACCAGATGTCGGCCATTGGTAGCGTCGCATGACCCCATCAACAATGTAAAAACTACTTCTGTAGCTCGGCTCTGGAAGCCCTCAATTATACCTGGCTCGGCCTAACCAGGTAAAGCTCTCCAAGCGTCCAGGGTCTTGTTTGGCGAATAGGATCGTCAAGAACCTACAGCGCTTTTCCTATAGGACATCAGGATATGCACAATCCAAGACCATTTTACGAGCGTGACTGGCGCGGTCTTGCTTCCATGCTCACTTGCATGCGTCCATGGCTGGATGGTTGACAGTATGCGATGTATGCGATGTATGCGATGCGAGGAAAAGAGAGACAGAGGGTGGTCAATTCGACTCCGATGCCCGGCGAAATCGCTTCATGCGGTAAACTGAGAGTTATCCAAGAATTCTCGATATACTTGATCTACCATCCGCAACTCATATGGGCTTCGGTGACTCAGTGTTGCTCTCTTCGCTAGCGCTACCCTATCGAAGACCCTTGTTGATGGTCTTGTTTAAAGGTTGGAGCTTCGAAGTTCCAACCCACAATGGGCCGCTGCCAACCAGACCGCATACTCGGCGATTCCATACTGATAATCCCCAAGATGGTCGCATCTTGGCTATTGACAGGGATCTTGCGCCACACTTGTCTAGAAGGTCTATTCGTCCATGTACCGTAACCCTTGACCAGACCCTTGGGTACATCATCGCCTTGAGAATATGCAAGGTAGAATAGCGATGTGAGCTAACAACTAGAAGTATTCTCAGCATTCTCTTATATACAGTCATATGTCTCTTTCGCCTCTTCCGATACTTCACCTCTCCTGACGTTGTCTCTTTTTTCTTTACTCTTGTCTCCAGACCTTTCTATTTTCGTATTTCCTATCCATTTTAGAATCTGAGCCGGATCTTAATTCTTTCCAAAAAGACAACTTTTCTCTTTAGTGGTTCTAGACGCTTACCCACGCTAAGCGCCAGATTCTCCAGCATCTCCGACGACGGCACCCGAAACAGCCTCACTTCGCAAGTGTCTGCCCGTTGAGAAAAGGACGGCGCCGCTAATGCTTGTTAAACGCCTGCGAGTCCCCCACAGCTTTTGTGTTACCACACTCTTCCCCAGTCGTATCTAAATTAGTCAACTCGACATCTACGCCGACCAGGTTATCCCCCACTCGTCACCAAGAAGCTCAACTTGGATATTCCCGAGTCCGGATCTATTCAACCTTCGTTTATGGTATTTTTTTTTACTAGTTCTATCTCAGGACCTTGTACCCTTGCTTCCCTTACCTAATTGCCAACTACCGTAATATTTTTCTTCACACACATCTACCTACCCTTGAACCAACAGACTGCACTTCCGTGTACTTGAGGTCTTGTGCTCTTAAATAGGAGGATACATGTCATAGTCATTCAATTGACGAATTGCAACACCGGGGAGCTAATTGTAACGGTACTTACGAGGTTGTCCCTTTTGGTATGACTGCCATTGGATATCGCTGCTGACCACCCTCCCAGATAACCTCTAATTTAACATAGAGCTTGGTAATTAATATGGACGTTTGATCTTGGCGAATTTCGGTATAGAACCTCACCGTGAATTTTCTAGAGGAGAGAGGAGAGACATGGCGTCTATACATCCACGCTCAGGTTCTCGGACTAGGACGAGTGATGAATCTCGGTCAAAGCGAAGGGGGGGGATAATGGAGGCTTCAAAGCAAGATTTACCATCAACGTTGAGTCATGTCGCTCGCAAAGAGGCCGATAATGTCCGACCTGGACTTCCTTCTGTACCACAACAACGGGCACAGCAAAGTCGGATACCGCAGAATACTTCTGCCCGAAAACCACCGAGCCAAAAGTCTGCGAGACCGCCTCTCACTCACGAAACACAATCTTGGTCAATGAGCTCCGGACAACCCACGAGCAATATACCAACCCCCTCCACGTCGGCAGCGCATGGGCGGAATGATTTGACCCAAGCCCCCAGGAATGTCTTGCGTCGGAAAAAGTCAAGTATATCCCAGGAAAAACCAAACATTCAAGTCCAACTACGTTCAAATTCAGGAAGGACCGATTCATCGTCTTCTATACCAAGGTCGCAAGTGTCTTCCGATCTAAGCGGTCCCTATTCGGATCGGAGTATCACTGCCAGCCCCGTCGAAATTCGAACTGCGCAGAAGCTTGAGTTGCCACGAGTTGCTCCACAGCTGTCAATGGTTTATCCAGAATTAGATCGTTACCGGGGAATCGAGCTTCCACCACCAAGAGATGGCCCGAGTATAGATCTTTTCAAACTATCGACTGAAAACCTCCCACCACCAACGCCACTCTTTTCCAGTAGTAGCAGTCACAGCCAACTAAGTGCCTTCAGTGCTAGCCCTTCCACTAGGTTTTCCGAATCACCTGGCCCTGGCCCTTATAGTCGAGATACAACCCCAACATCAATGTCGTCGCAATCTCCTGGACTCTTCGTGCCGTATCGACTTCCCAGGGTGAGACAAGCAAGCCCTGCCGAAACCAGACCACCTGTGACTCGGAGAAGAGCTGGGAGTATATCGAATGAAGGAGATAGTTTTGGATCCGATCCACATGGTCTTGCTGCAGTTCGAGAAGCGTTGACATCGTCATCTTCGAATTCGACGGTGCGACTCGAAGAAAAACGAGAAAAGAAAACGCGGCGAGGACTACCACCTGCATCACCAAACCCGCCACCTAGGAAGTCATCCCAAGGGTTTAAGAAGGATTGGGAGGAAAACGAGCCTATGCTGAAAATTTCTCGTATACCTACTCATCCTATGATAAGATCTCCATCTCCAGCTAAGGCGGCTCAACCATCTCACGAAAGGACCCAGAGTACTGCGACGTCTCCCCAAGCTCGCCCAAAACCCCCTTCGCGTCCAAGCAGAGACGGAACGCCTGATCTGTACTCACAGTTAGGAGGCCCGGTTCCCATTATTCATAGTAACTTGTCTTCGTCAAGTTTAACCGACAGGCGTCACAGTGGTCAGCTGGCACCCAGTTCTTTACCAAGATCAGGGACGGCTTCTGCCCATGACCGCTCGATATCATCAAGTGGACTTGTCACCCGAGAACCTACACCTGCACCACGTTCAGGAATCCCGAAAAACACCCAGCAGACCCAGGCGGAAAGGGGCAAAATTGTTAGGACGCCTAGCCCAGCCACTTCATTCAAAACAAGATTTCCACTTTTTGGACGACGAACTAAGACGGCACCAGAAGTACCGCAAGCGGAGAAGAAGGAGAAGTCAACCCGTAAAGGTCCAGCCGCTGGGACAGGCCACGAAGGATACGGCCGCATCGGCGCGGTCAGGAGGCGTAGCAGTAGCACAGCAAACCCTTCGCGTGGGCTCACAGGCCCAGTTTCTTCATCGGAGAGTCTCGCAAGTCTTCAATCGACTGACCCCTTCCTGCTGGAGCGAATGCACCCCGTGATAATAGCGGGTGGTGAGGTTGTGGAAAATCGAAACGCGGGCTCTGAGCTGGCGCGTGTTGAAAGCGACCAGGGTTCCTTCGGTCGTCCTTACGTCACTTCTCGTAAGAACTCTTCCGTGTCTGTGTCTTCGAATGAAGATTCGCGGCAGACATTGTGGCCATCGGCATTCCCTCGCACGACGACTCAATCCCGCCGCCCCTCAGACAGTAGCGATTCGGAAGCAGTGTCAATGAAATCCACCATTGCATATCGAAGGTCGATCCAGAGACTCCGATCCCCAGATCGCACTCCAATGAACCTCCCAAAGCCCATAATCACCAGAGCAGTGGCTTCTCCATCTGTTGGGAGTGTAGAAACGACTATAATGACTGACGACTCCGTATCAGGCGCTCAACCTCTAACCAGCGAGAAGACAGAGGCGAAGACTGCACCTAAAAAGCTTACAAAGCGGCCAAAATCCCCTCGCAAGTGGAATTTGTTCGGTAGATCGCAAAGCCGACCATCTGAAGACCGAAAGAAAAGGGTCGAGACGAGTGTATCCGCAGCTGTGGAGCCTGCTCAAGGCAAATCAGTCGCATTCTACACGATGATGGACTCGTCTGAACAAGACGAGACTGAAGAGCAAGATGTCTGCGCCATTTTGAGGGAAGCAGAAGTCCTCGTCCCATTCATGCCTACAAGTGAACATGGCCGGAAGCTATCCCAAAGCAGCCAAGCTTCAGTGACGTCTCCCGTTAATCAGCAGCCCCGGCAGACTGCACTGAAACCAACACGGAATACTTCTTTTCCCGTAAAGCCGCAGAAGGCACCTTCCAAGCAGACTCGAGCTATGGCAACCCCGGTTCAGCCAAAAGTCCGACCAAGTAGACTTCCTCAAGTTGGTAGGATACCTAAGGTCATTAATACTCGCCCAGAACAAACATCCCCGAAAAGCTTCTCGCGACCTTTTCATCGAGTCAGTCTTCGGCCGCCTCCACCTGACTTGAGCAGAGCCGACCGTTATTCGGTTGCAAAGGGACCAAGTCCAACTGGGCCCTCGCCTTCAGAACTCAAACAAGAACCGCCAGTGACGATAGCTGACTCTAGCTCCTCTGCTGATATTGGGGGGCCTGGGAAAGAGTTTCTTGCTTTCTCACCCAAAAATGATTTAGAGTACAGCACCAGCTCCGGATCTGGCAATTCAGAATTGGTGCATATTTCCAATTATACGGCGGTACCTCCAACACCAAACGCCCCGCTTACTGAAGATGAAATTTGGGATGAATATAACGATTTCTTGGGCGAGGCCCCACCGTCAGCGACCTCTTCTCGCGGTGCTCCTTTCCATCTAGAGACTTATGGCTCTAGATTAACAACACAGCCAAGCGAGCCACTAGAGTCACCTACCGTCGCTAGACACCCCGTCAAGGCAATTCGTGATTCTATCGAGACAGGAAAAGCCGCGACATCATCGAGCCACTACAGTGCTGATATGACGGCTAGAATCAATGCCGCTTTCGGGTTCGACTCTGGGCCGCCGCCCACACCATTTTCAGTTTCGGAATTCGTCTCTGGATACGGTGACCGAAACAGTGGCAACTTACAATCAGGCAAAGCTTCTGTCACCTCTCAGCGAAACAGCTCGTCCTCCAACAAAAGCGCTAAAACCAAGAGAGAATCTGGTAGTAGTCATAACAGCGATGAAACGCCGCTTTCTCAGGTCAACCTTCGGGTCGGTTCAATGACAGTCAGCAAGTGGCTTACGTTTGGCCATGTGCTTTTCAGCCCTGTTCGAGAAGAGCTCCTCAATGACGCGGGCCCACTGAAACGTCAATCAATCCTTGTCATCGACGGTCTTGGTAACGATGACTGGTCCTTTTACGCCGCCGAGACATATCCTGCTGCCACCTTCTTCAATCTTTCTCCCCGTGCGCCATTGTCCCCGGAGCAACAATCAACACCGTCATTCCCACTCTCGCCGCCTAACCATCACCAGATCCAATTCATGTCGCACATGGACAAATTCCCTTTCGGGCCAGATAGCTTCACTGCCGTCGTGTTCCGGTTCCCATCTGCTGCCCCGGAATCTCATTACCGCAATATCGTTTCCGAGGCACGTCGCGTGCTCAAGCCCGGTGGATACATTGAGCTCTCTATCCTTGACGTGGACTTGAATAACATGGGTAATCGCACTCGGCGTTCTGTACGGCGACTAAAGGAGCGAGTTAGCGCACGCAACCCAGAATACAATTTGAGCAGCACAGCAGATCTCATCTTACGTCTACTTGGCAAGAAAGGGTTTGTTGACGTCAAGACATGCCGTGTTGGTGTCCCTGTGGCTAGTGCAATTACCAACTCTTCAGGCGTCAAAGGCAAGAAAGACGAGCGGAGTCTAGCTGAGATGATGAATGATAAGACTGAAATGGGCGACGAAAATATCACCAAGATGGTTTCCAAAGTGGGACGATGGTGGTATAACCGATGCTACGAAACCCCAACCGGGATGCCAAAAAGCATTTGGAATGACAAGGCCTTACTAGCCGAATGCGAGGAATGGGGAACAAGTCTCAAGCTCATGGTTTGTCACGCGAGGATGCCAGAAGCGAGAGGGAGGGTGGCCAGTATATGATATCTGCACGGCTACGGAATCCTGATTTGAACGCCTTACCCTATAACTCATTTGCGATGTGCCCTACAAGCGAAACGATCCTGGAATTCGACCGTTTCTTTTGGCAGAATGATCCATTTTCAATCGGTCGCAGTCGATATGTACAACACCAACACATTCACGGATTTCTATTATTTCCATTAATCTATCTACTGCATGGAGCAGGAAAGCATTTACAAGAGTATCGCAAGAAAAATTTTTGTTCAAGATCTCAAGAAGGCGCAAGCCCAATATGAAATTCTACCTTTTCTTTAGGTACCTATATATAAGAGATGGGCAGGAACCAAAGACTCGAAGTCTTCACATATAAATCAGGAGACCGGGAAAACAGTACGGCTCCGATTACTTCACTCGATGTACCCTCGACTGGGACATAGCAAACGAACACAATTCGATTCTGGACATATATACGACATATTACTGCTTTTTATATTTTTTTTATTCGTTACTCGACCACTTACAACAACTACTTAATACCTTATTATTCATTGTCGCGGGACCGGCCTCCAGGGATACTTCTAGTTTGCTCTTAGGTAAGAGAAATAAGAAGTTGGGTTATTTGGTATATGTTGATTGTCTGGAACGGAGGTCTGGGTCTTTACATGATTGTTCCGCGACAGTGGCTGGACTACTGCTATATTTTTGTGCGATCGCTTTAGTCTGGATACGAAGGATTCGAGGCGAGAGGAGGGCTCTGGAAGCGAGAGTTAGAATACGGTGGGATAAGGGGTACACGACAAGGCGATGTGCTTTTGCGATTAAATGGAAGACGCGACGATGTCATGATGTCTACGATGATGGATGATGGGAGTCTTGGAAGTTTGTCACGACACAAGATAGGTGAGATGGAAGGCGGAGGAGAATGATTCGTATTAGCGAGCGCTGCGTTGTCTAGAGATACCCTATTCTTTTCTGATAATGAAGATATTATTTAAATCATCTTACCGTGTCCTTCGTTTTAGTGTGGACAGCGTAGCATGAAGACTACCCTTCTTTAGTACTGCAAATAATCGGTTGGTTAGATGTACCCTTGACCGATCTTATAGGGGCTACGTAGATTGAGCACAGTTGTAAGTAACTTAAGAGGCATCGCACTAATTGCCTTGACGCTATCAACCATTTAAAGATTGCTACCTGTATACAAATCGCTCCAAGTGAACCCAAACGCCTTGATGGTGATCTTGCAACCCGTACGGCCCTTGCTGCGTGGGCGCAAGATTTACATGCATGCTGCTACATAACTGGGTATAGATTGTGTAAATGCAAAATTCCACCCGTTTCCAAAATCCAACAGATCAAAATAAACACCGACGACCACCAGACAAGATCAACGGTCCCGATGGCTCCTGGCCCCCGAAACCGTATCATCTGTCTGTCTGTCTGACTGTCTGACACATTGTCCCAGCCATAAACCAAGGATGCGTTCGTTACCTTACCTTAGGTACCTAGCCAGATAGGTGCGCAACCAATATGGAAATCCGCGACTGGCATATTTAGGTACCTACCTAGGTAGGCAGGCAGGCAGGCAGGCAGGCAGGCAGGCAGGCAGGCAGGCCACCTAAGGTAGGCCCAAACTAACAAGCCTCCCGCCTCCGAAACATGATCTCGGCCGTCAGGCTCGGGCTCTTGGTCATCATGAACATGCTGGGCGCGGGCCGCCCCTCGCCGTCCCCGAGCCGGATGTCGTAGCGCAGCAGCAGGTAGGCCAGGATCATCTTGATCTCGCAGCCGGCGAAGAAGCGGCCCGGGCAGGCGTGCTTGCCCAGGCCGAAGTTCATGGCGGTGTCGCCGATGCTGGTGAACTGCCACTTTCCGTTGCTGTTGTTGTTGTTGTTGTTGTTGTTGTTGTTGTTGTTGTTGTTGTTGTTGTTGTTGTTGTTGTTGTTGTTCATGTTGGGGTTTGTGGCGTTCGGGTTGGCGATGCTGTGGATTGGCTCTTCGAGGATCGGGCTTAGGGGTGTGGTGGTGGTGGTGTTGGTGGCAGCGGCGGCGGCGAGCCTGGATGGCGAGGTCGACCGCGAGGTGCTGCTGAATGTGCTGGATGAGGTGGGTTGTTGTCGGAGGCGCCAGAAGCGCAGGCCGTCGAAGACTTCTGGGTTGGCGTAGTACCGCTCGTCGACGGCGACGCCGGCCATGGGCGCTAGGAGGTTTGTTCCCGCGGGCAGGTGGGTGCCGTCGGAGAGGTCGATGGGTTTTATTACTTTGCGGATGAAGGATGCTAAAAGAAAGAAGGTTGTTAATATACCTAAGGCGTGTTGGTGAATTTGGTGGTCTGGGTGTGTATGCGCTTACTGACGTTGCCGGACAGTCGCTGCGACTCCTTGATGAAACTGTCCATTTTCTTTAATCGTCCCATGCTGTCTTTTCTATTCCACGCTTCCTCATCTTCCAGCACCTCGCGAGCTTCTTCTCGCAGGATTTCTTGCATGTCTTGGTGCACGGCTAGATCGTATATACAATCCGTTGTCAGGTTGCTCGTCGTATGTATCGAGGCAGCACTAAGCAGTAGCTGCAGCTTGCCCTGGATGTAGTAATCTCTCTTCTGATCCTCGGGGAGAGCATCGGAAAGCCATTGAGCGAAATCGTCGTGCTTTTCGTAGCCCGGGGTGTCGGCATCTCGCAGGCGTTCTTCAATGATTGGCGCCAACATAGCTTCCGCCTTGTCTAGATCCTTCTCGATTGTGCGTAGTTCTGAGACTAGGTACTGCGCAACGGGTCGCATCCACGGTGGGAAGAATTGCAGCTTGATGACTGCTATGAAGGCCGTGATGGCGAAGTTAATGCTCACATCCATCCACTCCTCCATTCGGTTGAGCATAGGGCCGACGAAGACACGTCCGCTCAGGCGTGCGACTGTTCGGACCATGAAAGGTTGGACTTTGAAGGGTGTCCATTCTGCGATATCGATCAGTTAAATAGTCCGCTTGTGAGGTTTAACTCTCTGGTCTACCTTGGCAGTCGGGAAACTCCGTCGCGATAATATGTTCCAGTTCCTCTTTGAGTTGTGGTGTCATTCGCGCCAGTTGTCCTGACATCTTACACTTGAGAAGTAAAGATAATGTGTCGGTGTGTTCTCCAGCGCAAAGGTTGGTGTATTCGCTCAACATGGCCTATTTGTTATATCAGTATGTTATCCTATCGAGTCAGTTCTTCTCGTTTACTAACCTCCCTCACAGCCGTTCTCGCGCTCAAGGCCTCTTCTGGAAGGCCCTTGAGTTCACCAACCAAAGATGCCGGGATGATAGTTCGCACTCCTTCCGTCGTCTTGATTTGATATATCGCATCACGAAACTGAATGATATTTAGTATAATGATGATTAATATGTGCTGCAGCATATACTAACCTTAAAATAGCTATCCTTCACCAACGTGTCGGCACTGAACATCCATTTTAAACGAGACGCCTTGTAAAACGGCGCCGATACGCCGCATTGTTCTTTATCTGATTGGAATAACCATATGCAGAACAATATCGTACCAATTGCGACATAATAGCTTAGGCGACCACCTCCAAGGACTTGACTTGGTAGGACGTCCGTGACAATCGTGAAGTTCGTGCGGGGACTGGCATCTTCTATCATGGAAGGCATAATGACTGAGAAAGAGAAATGAGGCGGGGAGACGTGAAGGGAAGGGAAGAGGAGAATAGAGAAAGGTAGAGGGTATTAGGGTGAGGGAGAAACGAAGGCAGGTTTGCGATCCTCGACGACGTTTATCATGGACGTAGCTTTCCGGAATATAAGTCGGTATATTTCGATACAATCTCAAGAAAGACCGCCGGAAAGGTCAACGATGCGGCCGGATGTTGTTTCGAACCACAATCCACGCAGATAATCCAGATTAGCTATGCGGCCATCAATTTGTCCCTCTAATTTCATTAAAATCTGTATGTTTCTATAGGCGCAGGTGATCTTCTCGTCGTACGTCGCGTAAGCCGCCACTATCGACCGGCAACTTTTGCTTCCGGAGCTGTTAGAATCGAATAAAGAATACTATGTAAGGTAGTGGGAATTAAATGTAGCGGTAAAACTAGAAAGGAAGAAGAAGAAGAAGAAGAAGAAGAAGAAGAAGAAGGATAGTAAGTAGATACGAATCGAATAGATAGGTAGTTTGATCAACAAACCATGGGAATTAAAACAGTTTACATGAATGTTGTTTCTTCCATCAACGTTCAACTGCCGCGACTTTTTTTTTCTTTTTTCTCTGCGATGGATTTGGATTGACCCTGTCGCGTCTAACAACAACAACATCCTAGCAGCTGCCTAGCTAAAGCAAGCTCGCAGAAACACTTGTTCCCACTCCTATCTGGAGCTTGACCTCCGCTACTTCAGCAGAAGGCAGAGGTTCTGTGCTTCGTGAGACTCAAAGGGGTTGGCCGCGCTACTGTTTTCGGTTTCCGAACCGGGACCCTGAAACGAGGGCTGCTGGATTGAAAGCTAAGAGCCCCCCCCCGGGAGGTGCCATCTCCGGACCCTAGTCGACGGCTTGATGCACCTCACCTTTCCGGTTTTGGTAGGGCTTGCAGTTTGAAAGAAGAACAATTTCCGATCTGCTGTCGTTTGAGAACTTGAAGGTCTTCGTATGTACGTCTTTATGGTTTAGGTATTAAGTCTTGTGAAAAGGAAAATGATTGATTAATTCTAGTATTGAGATATTGATCACTCCTGTTCTTAACACGATATTGTTACTAAGTGAGTGGTGGAAAAGGGCTAAAGTTGCTTGCAAGTGTTTCGATCTTCGGGCCCTGAGCCGATCTGCCAGGTCTGCCTACAGTAAATGCCTTGCCGTCCTTGGCACTGTCTCAGCAAGCAGATCCCCGACAAAACTTCGTTCTATCCGCCTGGCTTTACGAGTGTGATCTTCCTGCATAAAACCTGCTCGTTTTGGTTTATCCCACATCCCACACATACATACAATAGGTATGACTTTTCCCCTGGTTTACGTACGTCTCCATGCAGCGTTAGAGGTAGATCCTTAGTTCAGCCAAGCGATTCGGGTCGTTTTAGCGACGCGACAAGCATGGGCCAGGAGCTTGATTCCTCATGATGCCGGCATTTGTCTGGTCTATAAGGAAACTCCAGCCGTATGAGTTCATGCGCCCAGACGGCCCCGAAGCTTCGAACTGCCTTCTTAAAAGCTTCTACAAGGCTTGATTGCTCTTTCGCCCGCTTGATTCGCGACGTTTGCTACTTTTAGGCATATTCAAAGAGAAGAGTTGACCACAATCTCATGGAAAACGCCAGGATTGAAGCCTTGGCGAATTTCACACAACCTGGTATATTGCTCTGTGTCAAGTGAAAATCGCAACGCCCCTTCTGGCTTCTATAAGATAATTAAAAACTTGCACGTTTAAATTGTGGCAATGCCAGAAGCCTGGCTGCTTGTGGTTGATTCGTCGCTGCTGACTGCCAACGAGGTGGCTTTGGTCCGCATAACGGTGAGGTATGTTAGGCAGCTTAAAGGCAGACTTGCTATGCCGAATACGCATCTAATTGGTCAGTATGTCTTATGGCTTCGATAAGGGGTGTAGGCGGTGCATAAGGTGTGCGACGACCAAATATGATATAGAAGCCCATCGATTAAACACCTTTTATTCCGAATCATTTCCCATAACAACGTAGCCCAAAGCAGATTCTGGCTAACGAGCCATGATCATCAAAAATGGAGGCCATTGTAGCCGTTGGGCTTGCATCGAACGTACTACAGTTCGTTGACTTCACAGTCAATTGGATCCGCATCTCAAATGAGCTGCGGCATGACGCAGCCTCGTCGGAAAACAGAGACCACCAAGTGATTGCGACACATCTGGAGGCCATCGCTCAAAAAAATCAGCAACTCTGCTCAAGCCATTTCCCAAGCCACCGTAACAGCTTCGGACGAAGAGAAAGTAAGTACCATACCATACCTACCTACCCATCTATCTTGCATCATCCATCGATCCAACTTCTAACGAAATGTGGTTGATAAGGCCCTTCAACCAGTAGCCGACAAATGCTGTGAACTCGCGAAGAACCTCCTCAAACGACTCGATGCATGTGGGGTTCAACCTGGTCAAAATGGCAACCGACTTCGACGTCTCAAGGGAGCTTTCAGGAGCCTTTGGAACAAAAAGGAGATCGGGGAGATATTTACTAGACTAGAAAAAGTCAAAAGCGAATTGATTCTTCACTATGTGTTCCAGCTCAGGCAAACCCAACTGGCTCAGCAAGCACAGCAACCGGATAAGGGTGACGTTCAAGGGATATTACACAGGCTTGGCAACATAGGAGCTTCAATTGAAAGCATCAAAGCCGATAATGCCGCATTAACCAATGTCCAACATGCCGAAGCCCTAAACTCTTTCGCTGCACTGCGGGCCGAAAACCGTCAGCTCCATGCTGAGGCAGCACAGCAAGCCGTCACGGATCAAGCCATGGTTCTTGATGGAATAAATGGCATCCGTTCTTTCATGTCATCTATGACTGCCCAACTCTCAAGCATGCAAGCTTGGCAATCGAAGGCCTTCGAACCTCTCGCACTAGTCAAGGTTAAGGAAAAGGCATTTCTAGCCCAAGTGACCCAACAGGTCTCTCTGGCCGGCGATTCCAATGTTTCGTTGCGACGCACTCTACAACCCCATTTCGACGAGTACAAGAGTAAGATGCTCACAGGAGTTAGAAAAGAGTTCAGAGGGACCGCACGAGCCCAGATAGGCACTTTATTCGAGGAGGCTCTTGCTACTCTCGACAATTTACAGCAGAGTAGCGTAACGAATCAGCGCGGCGATAAAAAGGGAGAGGATGAGGTTGGAGCCGAGATAGACGCGAACGACCCCGAGCCGAAAGACTTCTTTGAACCACATCATTCGGTCCTTCCTAGTCACAAAACTCTTAGCTTATCTGATAAGAAAAACATAACACTGATTCATCGTAAGGATTGGTGGGCAAAAAGCAGTCTAGGAAGCTTATCATTTGTGATATATGATAGAGTTTACTTCGACGTCCATGGGCACTCTACAAGGGTTTATGAACTTGCGGCACAGTTCAATCCGTCGCCTCGCTGGTTCTCCACTGGCTACTCAATGACATATACAAATATCACTGATTCGAGAGGGAGTCCAGAATTTGGGTTTAGATTAAAAACATATCATATCATCGAAGGAAACCACCCAGTCTGGGAAGCGATAGAGCAGGGCGATATAGATACTATTCGGAGTATGCTATCACGGAGAGTTATCTCGGCTTCGAGCTGTAGTGAGGGCAGTTTTACATTACTCCATGTAAGTAAGAATATTGGGCGGACAGAGACAAACAATGACTCTACTGACAGAACGTAGGCTGCTGTATTGTGGGGTCGTTTGGACATCTGCAAAACTCTGGTGCACGGAGGCGCAGACATCAACGCATGCGATAGGTAACATACTATGCATCCAATAGCTTGCAAAACATGGATGGCCTAACCTATGAATCTTCAGCGACGGATTGACTCCAGTCATATATGCGCTTACCTATGGCATTTTTTTTGAGCAAGAACGAAGGGCATGACATATTTCATTACCTTCTAGGCCTAACAGGGCTTAATATGGAATACTTTTGGCTGAACGACAGCGTGATTTTCGAAGCAGTCGTAGGCTACAGTTTCATATATGTCCAAATCGATGAACATAATTCGTTGCAGAGTATTAGGGAGGTTTTGGAAGGCTGGAAGTCGACAACCCAATTGGTAGACTTTGACTTCAATATCCCCGAATTTTGGACGTTTTTGGAGTATTTTATTGCTTACTATGCTTCCAGCTCCGACTACGGAAGAACCATTGAAGAAGAGACCTACCGAAGTAAAATGAAGTTGGGGAGCTTACCTTACCTTATGACTATTTTCGATACAATAATTGACCTGGGGATTGGCATTGACAGCTCAATTCAGACCTTAGACATTCCAGTGGCGTTTACCTCTTGGTGTCTAAAAAGAGCCCTTGGAGACGCATATGCGAATTCACTCCTAGCTAGTGAGGCTTCACCTACCTTATCAGAACCTTACCGAAGATATTATGTGCACCCTATAATAGGCAACATAATGGTGTTCTTAGAACACGTCATCTCGAAAGGAATTGCCCAACGCCCAGATTGTATTTTCGACACCTTCCATGGCGCTACGGCATCATATTGGTTTAATCTCGGAGAATACGGGAGCTACATATGGGAGGATATATTGGAAAAGCACGGGTTTGATGTAGCATGGGTCTATAAAGAGGATCACAGACGGAGACGGATGGTGACTGGAGAGACCTCAACCCACGAGGTTAGCCTCGGCGTCGACGTATCCGCGATGCGGCAAGTGAGACGGAGAACGGGTTATGAGAACACTGACGAGTGAGTGGTTACATCAGGGGCAGCTCATCTTTGAATTCATGGTATCGAATTTCCAAAGGAGGAACTAGGAGTTTGGCGTTGGTGTATTCATTCACTCGAGATGGCGCAGATTGAGTTGGGATATCCTGGATATTAGATATGAGCTACGAATCTTTTTTTACATTTCCACTGCGTACCTACCCCCTAGATACAACCAGAAAGTAAACAAGAAGCATACTCGTGAAGCCGACATACCCAGAAAACGTTACCGTCAAATTAAAAAGGAGGTACCTAGTCACTGGTGAGGATATATCTCCAAGTCCGAGTCAAATTCCGTAAGACGCCTTCCGACCATGGCCATGGCCGTAGCCATCTAGGGGGTATGTAACCCACGACATCTCACCACCCCTGCCTATTCTCGACCGAAATCCTCATTTCCCCCTTCCCTTATTACCCTATAATAACTCAACAGCAAAATACACCAAATACACAACACAGCCACCTCTAGAAAAAAAAAAAGACCTAAACAACGACCGGATCTTTCGCAGCACGAGGGTCAATAACACCCGCCATCTCCGGCTCCTGGACTTCGGCAGCCTCGCCAGCATCCACGACCTCGTCTCCGGCAACCGCAACCTCGCCCATGCCGACGATATCAACGTATCGCCAGGCGTTCACCCAGCTGTGACCACCACGGTCGAAGATGGCAATGTCGTTGCGGATCCCGTCATCAGGGCCCTTGTCGCCCACACTCGACCACAAGTGCGCGTCTTTATCATCACCATCGCCCTCATCTTTACTCTCACTCTTACTCTTCCCTTGGGCATCCTCGCCCTCCGTTGCAGCACTGCCATGCGAAGCCGCCACACTATCATCCATATCAGTATCACTAACCAACCCCACACCCTCACCATCCCCCTCACCCTCCACATCTCCATCTCCATCCCCCCCATCCAAAACCTTACTAACAAGAGCCCCATCCACCAAATCCGCACACCAGGTGCGCGCGACCGGAACACCATTAACGCGCAGCACCTGCAGCAGGGCCCTACGGTTGAGGCGCAGGGCGCGCTCGGGCTCCTCGCTGCGGTAGTACCGGCGCATGAGCCAGGGGAACAGCACGCCGAAGTCGGACTGCGAGAGGTGCGCCGACTTCTCCACGTAGAAGAAGTGCGGCTCCGCGACCTTCTCGCCCGCCGCCGACAAGTAAAAAGACTGGGCCGAGACGCGGGGGGCCGACGGGTCCGGCGAGAGAAGACGTGCGGTCGCTTGCAGGTGCTCCTGCCACCCGAAGAAGTCGGATGATTCGACTGCTAGGATGGCGTTGCCGCCGGGGGAGGATGGCGACGATGATGATGTTTCGGAGTTTGTGCTGGTGTTTGTGTTTGTGTTTGTGTTTGGCTTGGCGTATTGCGGGAGCGGCAGGTCCGCGAGGGGTTTGGTCGTTTTGGACAGGAGCGGCACGCACCACATGTCCAGCAGGATGGTGACGTTCCGCGGCGTGACTTGTCTGTAGATGGCCGAGTCGCGCGACGGCACGAATAGCGGGGTTTCCATGGCTGCTAGCTCGGGACGGCCGGCGTAGAACACGGATTTGAGGAACTGCACCATGGTGGCGGACCCGAAGCTGTGGCCGGCGAATATGATGCTGCCGGGCTCGTGGACGTGGAGTTTGCCGACGAATGTTTCCAGAGTTGGCGTGCTCTTGTTCAGGTTCGTGAGCCTGGAGCCCTTGTCTATGGCTAGCGTAGCCTCGTGTATCAATCCCATCTCCCATAGTCGGATGCGTAGCTGGTCGTTGCGCTTGGCGTATACCTCGTCCGTGAAGGTATGTGATAGACGTCTATATGGTATCACACGCCGCGTGTTCCGTACAAAGTATCGGTTCTGCTGCGATGGTATTCGTACGTATGACACCACGGAGCTGCCGTCTCGATGCTCGGGACATATTACCACCACGCCGTGCGAGGCTAGCGATCCGACGATTTGCGAGTATGCGTTCCTACTGCCGCCTAGACCGTGCGAGAAGAATGCCGTGGGCCATCGTCCGTTCGGGGTGTTCGGTTCGAGTACCGGCGCGTTCTTAACCACGGGTATCGATGTGTAGTGGAGATGTCTCGGTAGATATCTGTGACAAGTTCTAGTTTTAGTCCATATTCCCAGCTAAAACATAGTAGCTAGCTATAGTGATAGGATGACTGTACTCACGAGATAGGCTGTGCCAACATGGGACTAATATTCAAGAACTGAATGTAAGCACATAAGTACTCTCGCTGTGGCGCTGGAAGCCATGTTATCTTCTTGCCCTGAGCGTCCTGCCCTGTAGGATAGAATATTCGGAACTGGACCGTCTCTATGTCTTCGGTGTTCTCTGGTGCCGGCGCGGGGGACTCGAGTTCTGTGACGGGGATCTCGATGTCGACGGTGCCGACCTTGTAGGGGCCTGTGAAATCCTCGAAGCCCGGGACGGGATTTAATCGTGATAGAAGTGAGCTCCACCTATCAGAGGTCGAGTAATTGACTGGTTGCGCCATGATCGTCACTGATTGTGGCGTCTCTATATTCTCCTTTAAATCTTATGAGTAGGTAGAATAGGTATATTCCGGTAATGAGTAGCAACGTTGAATTTTTTTGGTGGGAGCTATCGATTTGTTGCCTTAACTCAATAAAAACATAATTTCTCTACTATTATACATTAAAAAACTAGTCGTAGCAGAAACAAAAAAAGGTTCGCCGGCGCTAGAAAATGAGGAAGAAAAAAAAGTTAAGGGTTCACGGAGCACGGCCTCGCCGCTTAGGTCCCATAAAGTGTTTCACGAATTAGATGGATTGCCTGCCTCACAGGACGGGAATTGTTGTACAAGATACGCCGAATCCCGATGCCTTAAGCGTCACAAGAAGTTGGAATTACGTGTAAATGCCATCAGGCGAAGAAAAGAATCCAAGGACCCGAGAAAGAAAAATCGAAGTTGGAAAAAACGAATCAATGTTCCTATCGAAAAGTTGCCTAGGCTCCCGTCAACCAATCATAACTGACAATTTGTTGGTCTCTTTAGCTGTTTTAGCTTGGATACCACGTCATCACTTCACCTTTCCACTCAAGATGGCTTTACAACACAATCCAAAGGCATTGGACTCTTCAGCAAGTTATATCTTCAAGTAAAAAGTATGTGGAATAGTACAAGATGGTCGCGTGCTCTTATTCAGATCAGTTTCGATTCGCGAAATTCAAATCTCATCTGGGTTATCCGTAGCGCACCCTCTAAAAGATAGGGAACCCTTGCGGCGGGTCCTAATTGCATCACCCTGCATTTTGCATGTGAAGTGGAGGGATTATGCCCCCCTTAAACTTTCCAGTTCCTGCAGGGGGCGATCCAAGCATCTTTAGGTACCGGTACATCACAAATCTCGACAAATAGTCTGTTGAATCATACCCGATAAATAACCCATATATGTAGTATACTCTATTTGTTAAATGTATTTAAATATAACAAATGGTCCAGTTCTGGACTCGTTTATTCAACAAATGTGTATTCCTTAGATACTCCAAGGCCCTATATCAATCTACTCGCTGCGGCCAATCGGAAATCAATATTCGTTAATACATATTCGTACATTTCGACGAGAACGCCTAGATATTTTACTGCCACTCAGCATCAACCTTCTCCCAGTTGTCGAGGAACCCCTTGAAGAATTTAGCACCCAACCCAGGATCGAGTGATCCACAGGTAGCACGGATGGAATGCATGCTAAGCTGAGCCATCCCCGCATCGATAGCCTTGACGCCCATTGCGCTGCTTAGCATGGGACCAACCGTGCCACCGCTACGACTGTCATTGCGGATCTGGAAAACTTGCGGTTTGCAGTCGGCCAGCTCGCAAACTCTTGTAACAACGGCCGTTGATACTGCATCTGTAGTCATGTGACCATTGCTGTCCGCAGCGATGGCAATACCAACGTTCAGACGAGGAGAGTGGTTTTCCAAGTAGAGGTTTAGGAAGTTGGGGTTTACGGCGTGTGTAACATCAGCTGACACGAGAAAAGATTGGGCATACGTCTGGCCTAAAATGCCAGGTCCGAACGCCTTTTCCCCGCTTAGGGCTTCGACTGTCCTCTCGATCGTACCCGGTAGGAAGTTTCCCCTCGCACCCTGTCGTAGCAGAGAGCCAATCTCTTCATCATCAAAAAGGGCAACCAACTTGATGACACCATCGTCTTCATTAGACTCGGAGGCCAGAAGCCCCTGGAATGCAGCCCAACTGCATAGCTTGTCGTCAATCCGGCCGGCGAAGATGAATTCTTTGTCCAGTCCACCCACAGTGGCGGGCTGGAGATCGAAGAGTTCCAAATCCCAGTTGACAATTTGCGAGTGGTCTTTGATACCTAGCTCTTTAGAAATTAACTGAACGAGCCTCGGGGGTTGCGTGGAAACAAACGATCCGGCCGGTCCGAGGGGTTCGACTGGTTTTGCACCCGAAGATGAGATGTCGGAATTGTCAAGTCCGATAATCGGAACTGCTTCGGTCTCCTTGTTTTGTGAGCCCATCATTCCCCTACCGAAATGCGGCGCGAGAGTTGGTATGCGTGCAACTACATCTAATTAGCATCGAATAGTTCACCATTACAGTATGAAATGCTTACTTGGCCAGTCCAGCTTAACGAGCTTGGACAAAGTCTTGCCGGATTCATCTTTCACTATTACTCTTCCGCCAATGCTCAGGTCGCGATCCCACCATGTCTCGCTCAAAGCTCCGGCATAGGGGGCGACACCTAACTGGACGTATCCGGCTTTGGTCGGTTTGTTGCTGACGGGCTTTAGTCTTGCGGTCAATGCGTCAATGTGACCTGCCACCATCGCGACACCGTTTCCGGGTTTATACGCTTTTCCGACCGTAAACGCGATGATAGAACTGCCGTTTCGGGACACGAAATACTTGCCGCCGGGCTCGAGTTTGCCGGTCCAATCGTCTCGTGTGGGAAGCTTGCGACGATATTTAGTACGGCCATCTAGAGAGCATCAACTGAATTGGGACACCAACCTCCTTGTAGCCAAGAGCGGCCGCTTTATCTTTGAAGTAGCCGACGGCGTGGTAAACTGTAGGATTCTCCTGCAGGAACTTGCAGAAGGGTTCGGTAAATGCCTCGGGCTTCGAATTCATGACGCTGCAAGAGCAACACAAGTTGCGGTCGGTTGTGAGAGGGAAGGCAAGTTTGTCGGTGTAGCGCTCTGGTATGTCTCGGTAGCAAGAGTCGCAAAGGGCCATGGACCCGGCGCAGCGAGCCAAATCACCAACGACGAATGCTTTCTCAGCTTGGGACATGACGGGCTTGGTTTCGAAGTCGGAGGGGTTGGCGAAGCTTGATAGCTTAGAGGTGTTCATGGCGTTGGCGGCGGCTACGCTTCGGAGAGATAAGTTGGAGCTACGTTGACGTAGGAAGTCGGATGTATGTCTTGTCATGGTAGTTGGTTACAGAAAATAGCACAGGAAACGTATTGTTACCTGACTAGAATTATAAAAGAAGGTAGGGAATAGACAGAATATCACAACAATGTCTAGGTACTGGGATTGGTGAGAGGGAATGAGAGGGAGATTGGGAATGAGTAAACAGAAGCTCCCTTTTTTGAGGCGGTGCTATCTAATCCGTATTGCATCAGTTGTCACTTCCGCTGCAAGATGGTCGATCTTTCAGGCTCCATCATTGGTAGCCCCGCTAAGGATAACACCCAAAGAGCAATCTACAGGGGGTTTAGGTGACCTCTCCAGGTACCAGCTGACCCCACTGAACATCGAGACATGATCCAGACAGCCAGAGCGATCCGGTGCGCAAAACATTTCCCGAAAAATTAATTGAAACAGCAATTGTAGTCGCAAAAGGAAAGAACAACCCCAACTCTAACTAACGCCTGCGCTTAAATATTCAGTAGGTACCCAAACAACCTCTCTCAACATCATCCCCAAATTTGTATATTAAAAAATAAATCAATATCAAAAATGGCAAAAGATAATTGTGTGATGAGAGTGGGACTTGAACCCACGCGGATTGCTCCACCAGGAATCAGTGGCTAAGATTGAGACCTTAACCTGGCGCCATAACCAACTCGGCCATCTCACCTATTGATGGTGATAGGTGTTGTTATACTAGTATATACTACTAGTTTGGCCGGCTATACTCCGTCCAATGAGTGTGGTTTATGTTAGCGCTCACCCCTCTCCCTTCCGTACCTAAGCCATGATAATGTGCAAACTACAACTCTTCTCCAGCAAATTCATAAAGCACAAAGATTATCAGAATATGCATCTTAGATAGGCTTGTTCTATCAAGGACGATAATACGATCAAGTGAATGACTGACTGCTTTTGATGGCTTACTGTTTGGTTACTCACTCTTTATTCCCGAAGCCTGGCTGACGCCATCGCGACTCTGTCTGAGAATTCGTTAACCCTCATCGTGGACCTTGATAACCACTTCCTTGTTCCTTTCCACTTTCCAAATTCTTTCGCAGGTTGAATTATTTTATTCCAAAGTCAATTATAACAGAGTTATGATTAATCGTCCCTTCAGTCAGCAGGGCAGATGTATAATCCGTCAAAAAGTGCGATGCATCTAGTCGGATTAAGCTGCAGCACATCGAAGGGTGCATTCTGGAGTATCTGGGCATCAGCTTATATCTGGCCCTCACATACTTTTCCAATAACCCGTGGACATCATGCAGCCATTTAGATGCATGGAGGCGGTCTAGCCGGGCTTAATGGAGATCTGACCAAAGATGTGTGTCTATTACCGGAGGTGGCCATTGGAATTGGTACTGCGAGTTCTTACCTGTATAATATCAGACATCACCCCACCTCATAAATATCAATCGTAATCCGTCCTGGGTTCGGCATCATCTTACGGCTTCGTGTCGTTTATCTGGCTCGAAATGGATCTTCTTGCTTGTGTCGGACTCACTATTCTAGAGTCGGTCGCGCTCATTCCTGGTAGAGAACTTGGTTACTTGTATGCTGTCAAAAGGTTTCTAGTCGTGCTTCTTTTACAATATGCTTCACTTAAATTATATCGTATTATAGTATATCCTCGTTTCTTCTCGCCCCTTAGACATCTACCTGGACCAAAGGTATATGGCGCACTGGGTAACTAACATTGCAATATTCAGCCCTGCTAATCCGACCTATGTAGGATCATAATCTCATCTTCGGACAAGAAGTAATGAAATTCAGAGCAGAAAATCCAGTAAGCGTCCAACTGCAATGGATGCAGAGATGGCCAAAAGCACCATTCATCAGGTACCTGTCCTTCGCCGGCAGGGAGGTCCTCCTGGTAAACAGCCTCGCTGCGCATAAAGCCGTTCTGCAGACACACGTGTACGACTTCGTCAAGCCGCCATTCTTTGCCCGCTTGGTCGGCGAAATCACTGGTGTTGGTCTACTCTTCGCAGAGGGCGAGGCCCATAAGCGCGAGCGGAGGCTTCTGGCCGGTCCATTCTCGGTTCCGAGCATGAGAAAACTCTTACCTGTATTTCAGACGAAAGCCAAAGACCTCTCGGATGTTTTCGAGAAAATCCTGGGGGACAAGTCTTTTGCTACTCTAGAAGGTGATCGCCCCTAGGGATGACTTCATGTATTCTGATGTTCTAACCCTAACTCGAACGCCAGCGGTTGAGACTTTCTCCAAGTCAACCATGGACACCATAGGTGTGACGGTACTAGGAATCGAATTAGACACCTTGTCTTCCATGTACCCGTTAAGTTTCCAGGAACTGTACAGACGAGTACTCCACCAAGATTACTTGGGCAGTCTAATATCAGTCATCAACTCGTTCATACCAATCCGAAACATTGCTCCCTTTGAGGCGAACCGTAGATTCATCCAAGCGACGACTGATCTGAGAAGCATGCTGCGAGACATCATAGAGCAACGCGCAGTTGACTTGGCCGATGGCACTTTTCAGCGGAAGATAGGGGAGTCTAGGGATCTCTTGACTTACATGCTGGAAGAGGCCGAGCTGCGTCGCAAAGAGACCGGAAAAGAAGTCTGGTCTACGGACGACATTATCGGCCATGTAAGACCATTCCTTTCTCCTCTTTGGAAACCCGAAACTGACAAGGTCCATTCACCTCCAGCTTTTGAACTTTACGTCGGCAGGTTAGATCGCGCTCCAACTCGCTTATATACTGATAAGTCTAGACATTTTTCTACACAATACCGACCCAACATTTACCCCCTTTAGGTCACGAAAGCACGGCAGCTACCCTAGCATGGTCGCTCTACATCCTCGCAACCAACCACTCCGTACAAGACCGGCTCCGATCAGAAATAAGCACGCTATTAAAAGAAACCCCAGACCCGGACTACGACACGATTTCCACCCTCCCATACCTGCACAACTTCATCCGCGAGGTTCTGCGGCTCCTCCCTCCTTGTAAGTATCACACCCCCACCCCCACCCCCACCCCCTTTCCCTTTCCCTTCCGGGTATACTATACCTACCAACCCATCGAACTAACCCACCCTAACCAAAAGCCCACATGATCCAACGCGAAGCAACCCAAGACCTAACAATCGAAAACGTGCGCATCCCCAGCGGCACGCAGATCGACCTAGCCATCCCGCTGATCCAGCAAAACCCGAGCGTCTGGGGCGCCGACGCAGCAGTCTTCGACCCGGACCGGTGGGAAACACCAACCACATCATCAGCATCGCCATTCGCGTTCGAAGCCTTCCTGCAGGGTCCGCGGATGTGTCCCGGACGCAACTTCGCCGTGGTATTGGTCAAGGCCGCGCTTGTGGAGCTGGTTCCCAGGTGGCGGTTCGTGGGGATCGAGAGCGGTGGTGGTGTTGGTGGGAAGTTGTTGGAAGGTGGCGAGGAGCGGGTTGGTCGCGGGGTTAGGTTTGCGAATCCTAGTTTGACGTTGAGGCCTAGGGGGGAGTTGTGTGTGAGGTTTGAGAGGATGGGTTGAGGGATGATGTGATATGATATTTTTCACCTACCTTACTTGAGACTCTACTAGGAATCGAGGTGAGGTCAAGGTCAGATCAGCAGCGCAGGGACCCGATTCTCGAAAATGGCTAGTCTCAGAATGAAGAGTTCGATTCGGTCTACGTGGGTAAGTATCTAAGTCTGCTAAGAAAATATAATCAAGAATCTAATTAAGTCTATGTAAAATGTATTATTAAAACAACGCTAATATCAACAAACGAAATTTTAAGTCACGACGCTGTCACAAACCAATGCACCATCAAACGCCCTCTTCAACTTCTAGCCCCCTTATCCAAGCTATCCTCCAACACGCCTCGAAGCAGCCTCTCCGAGCGTCTCGCATGCATCCGCTCATCCTGCAAGCTCCCCGAGGAATCCTCATCGCTATCATCGTCGACAGCGCTGTCTTCCTCGACCTCGCTTAGCGGAATGTCCGCATCGGCCTCCAAGCTGGCCGTGTTATCATCGCTAGCAGTCTCTGCCGTAGGTTTGCGGCGCTTCTCGAAGTCTTGCATGTGTGCGTTGGCAATCCTGCCGCGGATACCCTGCCCGTGGGTTGGTTCGGTGCGCCGGCGCCAGCGCAGGCCTGCTTCTGGGTCGCGCGCTGAGGCGGCTTGAGCTTGTGATTGCGAGGCACCTGTCTCCTGGCGGCCGAGAGCCGAGGCGCCGGCGGTGCTGACGTCGATGGTGCTTGCGCGAGTCTCTTCGTCGATGGTGGGGACGCTTGGTTTCCTTGCGGTAGGGGCCACGGCGGTTGAGGTAGCCGTAGTAGTAGCACCAGGTCGTTCCTCCTCGTCGGTGCTTATACGCTCAACAAGCGGTTCATGCATCTGCAGGGCGTACGGCAAGGGAACGTCGCGGCTGGCTTTGTACTGGGCGACGTTGCCGCAGTGCTCGTTCTCCACACGCAGGAGAGCCCACATTCCACGGCGGATGACTTCGACGAAGGCGATGAGGAACGAGACGAGCGTGCTGTGCTGCTTGTCGTGCGCGAAGATGGTGTAGAAGATCCATTCAAAGCGCAAGATTGGGTCGAGCACCATGATCGCATAGTACAGCCATTTGCTCTTGAGTCCGAGGATGTCACGAAGGAAGCGGTGGCGTGTGTCTGGTTGGAAGAAGGAAAAATCCATAAATATGTCCCAGATTGCTAGAGATTTTATGTCAGATTATATACTATCAACTAATAGATGGGAATGCGACTTACATGCATAGAGGCCATTTATCGTGGAGAAGGTGACGAAGACGGCCAGGGTCGTGTCGGTGGCTTGTATACGGTATAGCGAGAGGGTTACAGATGCCATGATGGTCGTAAGATATTTACCGCCGTTTGCAAGATGTGGGAACCAATTCTTGGTGTCACGGTATCGACGAAGACATTGCAACAGACGCCATATAGCTGGCAGTGCCGAGAAGAAACCCATTAGGCGGGAGTTGCTTGAGTTGCATTGAGCTGGGTTATCCCAATGGTTGGCATAAAGACAGGGGAACAGTTCGATATTCTGTGTTCGCAGTTAGCTAACCCGAGGTTATCATTCTTTAGCGATTAGTCTACTTACCGAGGTAGCATAAGTTAGGGAGCAATACATATCACCAAGAAAGAAGTCGCGAAACTCGACGGGGAAGAGCCCAGCAAAGAATAATCGGTACTAAAGATGGTTAGAATGAGTCGCTAATCAGTTCGGGGGGAAATACACTTACATGAGAGTACATCAGCCACTGTCGGCTTCTGTGCCATAATACCGGCGCCGGTAATATGAGAATAAACAGTGTGATGCCTATTAGGATTACGGGGTAATATAGATACATGGCTGGTGAGCCATATCGAGTAAAGTTTATCCAGAAAAATAAGCCAAAAAGAAATAGAAAGAAGCTGGGAAGGCCGGACAATTGTCTCCAATCCAAGCTATGTCTCGTATCAAGCTCGAAAATGAACGGGTAGTTGATCTTGTTGCGCGTCCACAGGTAGCAGTCGAGGCAAAACATAAACATTAATAATAGCATTAGAAAATAACCCCCGTAAATCTGCATGAGATAACTCGTTCGAAGCTGCACCTCCGGATCTGGGTCAAACAAGAGTTGAGAACCATAGACAAGGCCTTGGAGGGCAAAAACGGCTCCGGTGCCCATGAGAAGTCCATTCTGAAAGGAAATAGCAGACTCATCCGCCGGTGGTCTGTTTAAACGATGGAGTTTCCCGGTGGCAATCTTCCGGTTTCCCTTTTCAAAATATCTCGCGTATAAGTCTTCAACAGCATGGATATATCCGTCAATAGTATTACTATTTACGAACCAAGCCTTGTTGACTTTCTCGTTCATATACTGGTAAGGCGGCCGGGCATGGACAGTCTTGTCGTATTTCTTGTTCAGTTTTCGGAAAGCAGTCCGGTTGAGTTGCGTGTAAGATTGGAGAAGTTCTAACCCCCTGTAGAATTCTTGCAGCGCCAGCTTCAACTTTCGTTTGGCTGTCCTGTATGATACTTCATGGTTGGGTGAGCGTCTCATGTAGTCTCTTTTAGCATCGCCGCCCATTACGCCTAGCGCCGAGGTGGAGGCTGGTAGCTTGGAGAGAGCTTTCGAATTAGGGCCAGGCTTGAATAGTTTGGATTTAATCTGATCAACCAGCTGATGGGTACCGTTAGTAGCAGATGATACACCTTTACTGTCGTGATTAGCACCCTCTTCGCTCTGTTGCTTGCGTTGCTTCAATTTGACCAATTCCCGAGTTCGACGATTTCGCATCTCATGCAATTGTTCTCGCAGCACAGTTAAGCGACGACCGGCTTGGTCCTCCTTTTGGCGATAGAAAGTCTCGACCTTGTCCAATTCGCTATCGAGAAAATCGAAGAAATCCTTCTCGCGCTGCTTCACCATGTCAAGACCAAACGCAGCGCTATCACTTCTGGTAAGACTCTGAAGCTTCGGGGTGAATATACGTTTGAGTTTTCCAGGCGACGGGGTGTTTTGATATGTCGATGAACGGCGAAGATGGCCGGGTTGAGGATTAGTTGCCGGAGTACCCACGCCCATAGATATGCTACGCCTCAAAGATTGACGACTGATAGTTTGATGAAGCGACTCCGGGGCAGTCGTGGCAGGCTCGTCCAATGCAGGAGCCGGCAGCTCGAACATGTTCCAATCCTCGGCAAGCGGAGGCGGCGTAGGCACGAGACTTCCATATCTCTCTCCATTTCCTGGGGACTTTGGCGACGGATGACCTCCTTCTGGTATGGGAATTGGCGTTGGCTGGGTCTTAGGAGTCTCATGAATTCCCCTAACGGCTTGCCCCATTGGTGCGGGGCTTGCGCTTAGAGATTCGGTCTCCTCTTGGACCGTAGCCACTCGAGGACCCTCATTTTGCTGACGGGGGAATGGGCTTAGTCCAGAAGTGATATTCTGTGGTAATATTGAATCTCTTCTCCCAAAATTTGTTGACGACGCGATGCTTGCCCTATTGACTGCTTTTGAGATAGCTTTGGTGTATTTCTTGCCGGCCTTGTAGTTTAGATATTTGACCTTCCATTCTGTTTATTAGGTTAGCATTCACGTATTCCACGCGTTTATAAGACTTGTTGAGTAAATTGAGTCCGTCTCACTCACCTGGGACAAGCTCATGCTCGAGTTCTTTAGCAAACTTCATGACGTAAAGTAAATGGAGGTTGTATTTAACCTCTCCAATTTTAGACGAAGAAAATCTATTTTGCTATGCATGAGGAATAAGATGAATTGGAGCAGATGTATATAATCCAAAATTTGCGCTCCAATGAAAGAGAACGATGACACGATCAACAATGAAAAAAAGGTAAAATCAATTGGATGTGTTTGGTTTGTTAAAGAAATGGTTGAAATGACCCTATCCATAAGTTCTGCATTACGCCCTATTACAGCTCATTACAGCGCGCCCGTACCGCCCACTGCCTGTGGATCCCGTCCACATGCATGGAAGAAACTCTGCGTTAGCGGTCTGGACCCCGGTACTAAATATAATTCAGCTTAATGCAGGGTGTACCATAGTATGCGCATCTTTAGCGTTAGAAGGACGGGTACGGGGTATTTCTCTTGTTCTCCCTGTCAATTGATAATAAATTCGGTACCTACTAACTCTTCAGACTATCGAGTCATTTATTCAGTGGAAGTGGCAGTTTCGACGCAATTGATAATTATTCTCTTCCCAATCCCCAATCCAAAAATGCATTTAATGATGACGTGAGTCTTTGCTCATGATGGAGACCGGCATTCGCTGCCGATTTCGGCTATCTCCGCTTCCAATCGGGTTGAGCTGAGCCCAAGCAAAACATACATGTGCCTAATCATTGGGTAGCACAATAGCAAAAAGCCTACCTCTGAATATATATGATTTAAGGAGGTTCAATCCGTATGTTGGTGAAGAAAGGCCTCCGTCTCGGTAAATTTCAAATTTCAAATTTCAAAATTTCAACATTCTCCCTTGAATGCTTTTTGAATTATTCCCATGTAGGCAGACAATTCCCTTTATATAGAGTATTACCAGGACGTATCTCGTTGTTATGTGCGGGCCTCGGAGTTGGGCATTGGGCTCGTTGTTCCCCCTATTATCACCTGGGACGTGCACTTTATAGTGCCCTTTACCTTGTACGACGCACCCTTACAGCCTTAGTAAGCTATTGATATCATAGAGGCCAGCAAGCCTATTCGTAGGTAGCTTCGTTTCCCTTCAAAGTTCAAATTCCTTCACTTCAAATGGTTTTCTTTACCTAGTAGGGTACCTCTTCGTATCAATAAACCTGGATGCACCTCTCAGAGAACATTTCATCCCCCTATATTATTCAACATTAAGTTACAAGGGGCTGCTTACGTCTATCCCAATCACTTATTAGCTCTATACCATACTTTCGCAACCCAATCCACCGGAATGGAAAATTGTCGGATCTTTAGATTCACTTTAATCCCGGCCCATGGCAATGGAATGATGATTAGTGAAAAGAAAGCGATTGTTTCGATTACACAGAAAAAAGAGAAAAGCAAAAGAGCGAGGGAAGGAAAAAAAAATCAATAACATGGTTATATGAAATATTATTATCCTGCACGCAAGAAGGGAAGTATTTTATCCGTGGTGATATTCTAGGACTAGATCATAGGGCAGCCAATTGAGGTGAGCAGTTAGCAGTCAGGTGTGCAGCCAGTCACAGCCTGCGTTTATTTCCATTTAGCAGCTGAATCTGAATCTTAGAGCTGCACCACAGTGACTACCTGTCTTCCTTCGCTTCTACCACAGCCAAGCAGCCAAGGTCAACACGCCGTATACATATGAGGTAGCTATCTTTCTTTTTCTGGATCGCATTCGTTCATTTCGGAATAACGGCATTCTTTTTTCTTGCACGCGAATCTTATCCTAAACCGTCATGGCGTCTTCCTCAACCACTCCCCGTATTGTCGTGTACTACCAAACTACACATGACTCGGACGGTAACTCTATCTCAATTCTGCCGTTAATCACGCAGCCCAATATCTCTCTTACGCATCTAATCGTTGCCGCGATTCACCTTAATGAGGATCCGAGCGCACTGACACTGAACGACCATGCGCCCTCACATCCGCGATACACCACCATGTGGGCTGAGATGCGCATTGCGCAAGCCAGCGACATCAAGGTTCTTGGCATGTTGGGCGGTGCCGCAAAGGGTTCATACACTCGACTAGACCAGAACCAAGCCACGTTTGAAGCATATTACGGTCCACTGTACGATCTGGTTAAGGAAAGGGGTCTAGATGGTCTTGATTTAGACGTAGAGGAAGATATGTCGCTGCAGGGCATCATTCGCCTCATCGATAGGCTTCGGGCTGACTTTGGTCCTGATTTCATCATCACTCTTGCACCCGTCGCAGCCGCTCTCTTGAGCCCGACAAACAACCTCAGTGGTTTTGATTACGAGGCCCTCGAGGTGATGCGCGGCAAACAAATCGCTTGGTACAATGCTCAATTCTACTACGGGTGGGGAGACGCCAGTAACCCTGTTATGTATGAGATGTTCATTGCGAGGGGATGGTCGCCAGAGAAGGTTGTTATAGGTCTTGTGACAAACCCGGAGAATGGTCCTGGTTTTGTTCCTTTCGACGTATTAGGAGTGACCTTCACCATTCTGCAGAACCAATTTTCGAATTTCGGAGGTGTTATGGGTTGGGAATACTTCAACGGTTTGCCTGGTGGAAAACCGCGACCTTGGGAATGGGCGCAATCCATGACGAAGCTGTTAAGGGGGCGATCAATTGAGAGCGCACCAGCTACCAGCGCCACCAAGGCCGAAACCAAACGTGGTGCTGAAATAGACCCGGATACTGAGAACGGACCAAATGCTGAAGTTCCACGGAGCTTTGAGTACTACTCCGATGGTTTAGATGGCGATGCAGACTGAGTAGAATTTGACGACGTAGTGAGCAAGCATTTATACGTGAGTTGGATTAAATACACTACCTGTCCAGTGCTTGTTTCTTCCTGTTCCTAGTTGTTGCTATTGTCCGATGTACGAATCACATTTTAACCTATGCCACAGGATCCTCATCACTGTGAAACAACATGCACCCAATACTAACTACTTGGTGAATTGAAACATTTTAAACCGAGTTTACCGTGTGTACTTCAACGTCTGATAAACCAAAGTAATGCACATGATCAATACCCAGTCATAACAGCATTTAGAACACTGTGGTTTAACATCACCTCAAGTTAGGATTCACGGCCCAATCAGATGTATACTTACTTGGTCCCTCTAATCGGGGCAGTTGTACAGGCCGGGAAGACTTGAAGCTACTCACGGCACGCCAATACGTGACACGTCAACCAATGTGGATGGCCCTGACGAATACCACAGCAAACATCATAGCAATGAAGAACCCATCTTTCTTTAGTTATCAAGCACTCAATCAAGGATTAGAAGCTAGATCTTGCGCTTTCCAATAGCATTTCGGCAAACCACCGCCTTTCCCCAAAAGTCCAACGTATGCTAAGACAGTGAACTATCATGGCTTTCTGGCACGTTAATGCAGAACTAGTACGTACTGTAGCCCCCAGTGCACGGCTATTACATATAACGACTAATCTAAAACTCCAAAAGGTTCCGATGCTTAGTAGTTTACAACGAAAAGCGATGAAAACCAATATGGCCGATACCTCTAATACAGACGAGACTACCAAAAGGCTAATAGCGTCCGAACGCGCCCAAAAGGTGGCGAGGAGAAGAGAACTATGGGCGAAGGTCAAACAGAAACTCCCAGAGATTGCCAAAAATGTTACGACCGCTACGAAGGTAAGTCTTGGTAACAATACTACCTATACTCTTCCTATCCCGCTAAATCCAGTTCAGGAATTTAGACCGAGGTCATGGGACGAAGACAAAAGACAGTCCAGTTCTTCAAAGGAGACATCTACGAAACCCAGCCGATACTCAAATCTATCGGATAAGGGCAAGAATATGGTCAAGAGACGTATAGATTCGTCTAAAGTCATGCAGATGGCCAAACCAAAACAGAAAGACCCTCTCGAGCAGTGGATGGTCAAACATTCTGGTGGAATTATTCGGTATTAATGCTTAGGTGCCTTTTTAATGCATTCTTGTATGGGGTATCCGGGGGCAACATCTCGCGGTTGGGTTTTATGATATAATTAGATGGCGCTTCCAGGGGGGCGTAAGGAGTTTGATATAGCGATGCTTCACCGTCCAAATACAGGACACGATAACTTCCAGCAAATTAGATCAATATTTACAACAGTTCAACAACCGTCCTAGCCTCTTTGACGCATTCAAACATAGTTCACCCAGTGATACGATGGCATATTCACATGACATACATTTGTCAAGCTACAGTCCAAATTATTCTACAGACCACAACACTCTTTCTACCATAAGCATTAAGTATGCTCCTAACACAAACCTACCTGCTATTTCCAGAATTTTCATATCCTAGAAAGGCCTCGACCACATATCTAGGCAGGCATCTACCTTGATACATGGATGTATCCCTTTTCCAAGCATCCTTACTACCCATACTACCCTACCAGGTTTAGCCCTTCGTCTGTTACCCTTCGTCTATAACCTTTCTGTGGGGATTTTGAAGCTGGAAGGTGCTTTCCAGTCTTGAGGTACCAGACTTCATCCTCACAAATCTGTTTCCCACTTGGGAAAATAGATGTGCTCCTTTCATACATTCACACCTTCACAACATCCAACCTCATTCATACTTTTTCATCTTCACCTACTGCCTCTCCTCCCTTTGCACATTCTCTGAGCCTTGACCACGAATATTACCGAACGTGTATCAGGGCACTTAACCACATTCAGGGATTTCCACTACAGGTATCCTTATATCTTGCCAGTAGCCTCTTCATCTGCTGTGGCTGTTCTCCTTGGTATCCTTTTTTACTCATCATTCCTTTTCTCACCACATTTCTTCTTGTACCGCCAAGGACCTCTTCGACAAGCATCAGATCGTACCTTGGAATCCTAAACAAGATATATCGTATAAGCTCCCCCGGTCCTTCGACAACAACTCTTAGGTAAGCTTTAGGTGTTTATTTATTTTTATTTTACCTGCAACTTAATTTTTTCATTGTTTTCTTTTTCCTTCCTCTCCCACCTTCCTTTTTTCCATTAATCTATATTCTGACACTCATTCTAAACCACACAGCTATACAATACACACCAGATCCTACGAGGATCCAACCCGCCAATATGGCAGAGCTTCATCATCGTGATGGCTCCCAAGCAGAGGAACGTGGAAATGCTAAGACGGCACTTCTAGACTGCATCAATGCGACCAATACTTCCGGTCGCATTGCTACATTCAACTCTCATATCTTCCACACTGCCGGCGACTTGTCTGCCCATGGTGTTATGATCTCGCTGCCGTTGAAGCCGTTCGACATTTTCTCGGTGATGAAGGCCGCTGGTAGAATTAATACTCAGACATATCTTCGGCTGTGCAGCATAGTAGGAGGAGGACGACCCTCCAAACAAAATGAGCAGGTGCGTGTGTCTATAATGACAACTCCTTTCTCATCATCATAAACCCCGTGGTTCTCATGTTTTGGAAAGCTGCAATACTAACTATTTCTAGGAACTCGTTAGGAATACCCTTCATAGCTCCATGGTCATCGAGCGCCGATCCCTCACGCTGGACAACATCCTCTGGGAAAAGCAACTGGAAAACTTCTTGGCCGGTGCTGCTCGAGAGCTAGGCCCGCTAGGATTGCGCTCAGAGTTGGACCGGCTCTGTCTAGACTTGGGAGATTTGCACTTTACACAGAATAACGTTCCAGGAAAGGTTGCAACGCTAGTCGTTTTCCTTCCCTCGGTTCGTGAAGGTGGAAGTGTTCATATATCTTACGGCAACAGGCGTGAGGTACTTTCGACGAACGAATTGCCCAGTCGCATAAAGAGTCTTATGTGGCCAATTGATGTCACATGTGAGATCAAGTCAGTGGAATCCGGCTGTCGTGGGATGCTGGTTTACAACCTCTTTCCTCACGATCATGGTACCGCGCCATCCGCTGGATCTATCATCAAGCAATCCACTGCTCTTCACACTGCGCTTAGCAACTGGAAGGCAAAAGTGCCGGACGGAAAGTACCTGGTGCACAAGATTGCAGGAGATGACGATTACGGCCTGCGCTATAACCTCATCACTGCTGCCAAGAAGTCTGGTTTTGCCATATTCTTTGCTACGATGAACCGAGAGCTACCTTTACCCAATGCCATGGGCCCTAAGCATTTGTGGCTATCTAGCATGACAACCCACTATGGAACCTTGATTTCCAACGAAGAAGACATTGACAAGGAACAACTCGCATTGGGTATTGGCCCACATGAAGACCTTTGGGCTCGAGAACCCAACTGTGTGGTGGATGGTAGCTTATCTAACTGCCGAGTTCGTGCAAGATACAGCAAGGGACGCCACTTCCATGACCAAGTGAGTTTACTTTACGTAGTTCTCATGTCTATCCATAGCATGTTGTTTGCTAATATAATCATCGTATAGGTCATCATCATGGTACCCATGAGGCATCTGAAGGACTTCATCAACAACCCTATTGGCCCAAGTGTTGCTGCCTACGTTACACGCCTCCTGGCTGACCATCAGACTGATCCGTTTGTCCTGGCCTCCGCCGTCCAGGTCTTGAATAATGCCATCGGTCGGGACATGAATGTACCCCAAACACTCAACACCCATACCCAAGGTGGCGAAGTGCCGATGGCATTGTATGGCTTGAACAATACTTTGAAGGATCTAAGCGGCCACAAGAAGAAGCTTAGCGAGCAACCGTGGGGCTCAGTGGTTCTGGAGAACGCAATCCTTTCACTCACTAGAGACGTGGAGAAAACACTGAAGCTCTTAAAGAGAGCGTTCCCCGGCCATGTTCATGCTCTGGACTTTGATTACTGGTATAAATTCTTCCCTTTTATTCTTCTATCTATACTAACATACTCTTCTAGGGTTGGCCATGCGATTTTACGGGCCCCCGGATCATCCTTGAGTGCTTTCAATGATATTCTGAAGCATCTAGACGCGACTTTGCAAGGGGACGAGTGGGATGAAATAAGACAATTATACGCGTCTTGGAAGATCCTAGCTATGCAGAAAATTGCCCAGCAGCAGCAAGAGCTGCATGACAATGATTCTAACACCGTGCTTGGTCTGATTGAATCTCAAGGACACAGCCCGCAGATTATGGAAGGGTAAGTATTGCAATAGTTACTTTGCAACAGAAGCTAACTCGTTTAAACCCAGAATCGCGCAAATTCTGTCAAGACGCGCCGACAAGAGCCTCATCTGTCTAATTCTACAAGGCATCTGTCACAAGGACGAGGCACAGTGGAAAGTGCGCGCTTTCCAAGTATTATTGAAAGTAACGGTTGGTAAATTGGACATCAAGGTTCTTGACTTTCCCAACGATGACAGTCTTGGAGCTGCGGAGATGTACAAAGACATGTACCCCATACATGCTCTCCGTGTCATACACGTGGCTCAGAGACTTGGCCTTGGGTTGAGCGATGAAGTTTTGAAACTTCTCACCATGAGCTGCAACAACATCTCTCATCTGAACCCAGGATCTGAAGACCACTTCGCTGCCCCCCTTGGTCTTCTGTTCTTCTTAAACTATGCGACAGAAGTGCTGAAGACAATGTCACCCAGCTACGACGCTGTTTCCAGAGACCTGTACACGGACATTTTGCTCAAGGTTCCGGTCATGGATGCGTACCCATCTTAGGAAATGTGTTCGCCCTCCTGCCAGAGCTGCAAGATGTTCAAGGATTTCCACTACTCGCCCGAAAAGAGCTCTGCTCAGTTCTCTGGAGGTTGGGATCGCCGACGACATCTGGAGCAGCGGATCCCATCCACCCACTATGCTTTCTTTCCCGAGGAGACAGCATGGTACGATGAGTTCACCATAAAGAAGGTGGAGAAATCAACCCCTCTGGAGTGGTACACCTCGGCTTTGAAAGATCCGTGGGTCAAGTCGCTACTGGGAGATGACCTTTTCAATGAACTGGTGCTGCGCAAGGAGGTATCTGACAGCCAGGGCGCAGACAAGGAAGAAGCCACCGAGGCCAATGTGGCCAAGCTAGCCAGTGTTGCCTTAGCAGCTCTTCGGCCTACGAAGACTATGCAGAATGAGGCTTCCGAGGTCAACGAGACCGCCGAGGCCATCGAGACTGCCAAGCCGACCGAGAGCAAGGACAACAAGAGAAAGAGAGGAGATGAAGAGGATCTCGAAGAAGATCGTGCTGCGAAATCTCGAAAGATTTAAGGATCAGAACTCGAGAACTTCAGGCCCCTGGTTGTGACGTACTAGACGTCTATTGATATGACTGGACCAGGGCGGAAGAACAGGATATGGACTTCGTGAGACAATCACGAGGGGTCACTTATACACACGGATCCATAGTCCCGCAGGCATGTTGCTTTATGTAATTAGGTAGCCACTGGACTGCCTCAACCTACTTTAGATAGAAAAGGGTCGTCGATGTTAGGTACTTTTCAATGCAATCGATACTACCCAAGCCAAAAGAGTTCATCGTAGAAACTAGTAAACCAGATCGTATAGTTTTCCTCATACCTACTTGAACTAGATAGGTATAAGGTAAGTTCCCTAAATAGCCCTAGAAAACATCAAACTGTCCTTTGGGAGTAATGCCACTATCCCCTAAACGCCCAACTCTTATGCGAAACCTGCCAATGCCAATGCAAATAAAACGAACCCGTTTCATAGGTAGGTACCTACACACAATAGCCCAAGCTATAACCAATCCAATAATATACACAAGCTCACCATCGCATCACTTCACTTCAGCCCACCAAAAGCACGATCCAGCTCGACGCCCTGATCAACCGCCATCTCACTAATCACCGCACCGGGACCCCCGCCACCATCGCGTCTTTCCGCAAGACTCACATCCGCCAGAGCGCCCGCAGCCCCATCGACACCAGCCTCCACGGCCAAGACGCCCCGCTCCGGCTGCAGCAGCCGCGCCTCGCTGTCCAGCCAGCCGGGGGCGACGCGGCGCCTCTCGGCGAGCTCGCGGTCGCGGATGCGCGCGTCGAGGTCGCGCAGCACGCGCTCGGCGTCGTCCTGCATGCGCGCGACGTGGGCCCGCAGCGCGCGGCACGACGCCGCGATGTCGTCCGGGTGCGCCGCGTGGCCCGAGCCGCCGCCGCCTTGGCTGGCCACCACGTACTTGGGCTTCGAATCCGCGCCTGTGACGCCGCTCGCGGGCGTCGGGAGCGTCGACGGCATCGCCTTGTAGGTATACGGCAGAGTTGCGGCGGTGGGGAGCGAGACGAACGGGGATACGGTCAGCGGGACTTGCGCTAGGAGCGGGTGGGTGCCTGGTTACATGTGGTGTTTGGTTAGTATCGTGTAATTACGAATGTGGGAGAGAGGGAGGGAGGAGGGAGGGAGGAGTGCTTACGATCGTCGCGCATTGTGTTTATTTTGAATGACTGGGGATTCTTTTGGATTTATGGTATTATGAGGGGAGAAGATTCCCTCTAGGACTCGTCCGGATATAGTTGGACATGTGTGCTTCGAGCTTGGTTCGTTTGCTCCTGCCTCGAGTCTGACGCGATGTGATGCGGTTTGGTGTGAGAGAGTTGAAGTCGCTGACAGCTGCCAAAGTCGCACGACGTCAGTGGCGCTGGTTATCGATAAGATTAAGCTACCGACGATAAGCCTTTTACCCCACTATTTTCAGTACAGCTCCCTCACCTAGCAACTGCCAACTGGACCTCGACCTTATTCACCTTCCATTTTTCACCAGTTGACAAATCATAAAACGAGTTGCACCGTTTTCTTCTTATTATCTCTTATATTAATATCGGCGATACTATTCAAAACTGCGTATCTCGAAGAAAAGTTCTTGCATGGTTCATTGCGACGAAGCATTATCACGATCATGTTACCCCCAACGGTGATCAGAACTTGTCCTTCGGCAGACAACGACTTTCAACCCTTGAATGAATACCAGCAACAAACCCCAGATACCTTCTTTGAGGGCAGGCCCGTCTTATACTATCATGACGAGAACGTCAAAGCTTGGGTCTCAGCTGAGCAACATGAGCGCTTGTTTTTCTTTTCAAAGGCCCCGGAGGATGGTAGTGTGTCTTTGAGTCCGAGTCCACCAGAAAGCTATGCCCTTGAAAATAATCAGAGCACAAACCTTCGTGAGGAGAAAGTTGAGGCATTCGTTGCGTCCAAGTAAGAAAATTTAGGAGAATATGTATTCGCATAAATGGTAACTAACCCCCTATCTTAGCAAGTTGACACTCTTTTCCCATAACAGTGGCACGGGCATAGAAATACCGTACCCAGCCATCACACTCCACGCCATCAAGAATTTCCGCCATGCAGAAAAGCCAGATGATTCTTCATTCAAGTTTACCGGCGTCTACATGCAGCTTGAATTCTCAAGCTCTGGAGAGGAGGACGATGAAGGATCCGACCCAATTGAACTCACTCTTATTCCATATAAAGCACTACCCAAAGAGCAACCAGCCACAGACACCTCTATTGTCGACCCTCTAAACGGCGAAAGAGCTACTACGCTATTCAACCAAATATCAGCGTGTTCAAATCTGCACCCTGATCCTCAAGATGAAGGAGACGAAGACGAAGAGATGGGCGACTTCGATCGTATCGTCTTTGAGGGGAATTCCGAGGGTGATGCTGTAGAGGGATTACCTGGTGTGTTCCAAGGGGACCTCAACGGTGGTTTGCCGCCCCCGATGCCGGGTAGTTCGGGCTGGATCACAGCCGATAACGTCAATCAGTTTTTCGACGAAGATGGGAACTGGATCGGAGGAGAGGGTGTGAGTGGTGAGCTTGGAGATGGTGCTGGCCGTGTTCGAGGGCGGGAGGAAGTGGATCAGGACGGCGCGAATGGTGTACAAGATGGCGAGGACGCCGACTCGAAGCGCCCACGAACCGAATAAGCAGGTTTCCGGTGCCTCAACCCAAGTTCTTTCGATACATACCGCGTCTAGAGGGATCGATCACTTGTCTCTCTACCTCATACCAATATATAAAAAAAACCCGCGGTGATTCGTTTATGTGGTTAGGAAAAGAACTTCTCTAGTAAGTTCAGGCTCTCCATCTAAGACTCGATCAAGTCATTAACTTTGACATTATACTCTAAAGAGATGCTTCATAAATTTATATCCTTAATATATTTGGCCTGCGAGTTATTCGTGATCGATGTCGAATCTATTATATATGATTCTATAACTGTACTTAGAAACATGACTATCATTTATTAAACATGGGGAGGGTCAATTACAGGCGCATGCGTTCAACAAAAGAGAGTATAATATTGGAACATCCTAAGCCGACTATTTAACAAGCTATATACAACCGAGGTCAAATATATCCGCAAGCTGTCTGTGCAGCAGAAGAGAAAATTACTCTCGTCACAAGAACGAGGATGCCAAGTCGTCTGCCTGCCTGCCTGCCTGCCTGCCTGCCTATTCCCTCAACTTCAAAAACCCCTTCTCGTCATACAAACTTTCCACGCTCGACCGTTTGTACGTGGACTCCCGCTGCTTCAACTTCTCGGCGGGAGTCAGGAGCTGGCTAGTATTATAATTCTTTACCCCACCACTTCCCATCACCGTCGCAACCTGACCCCCCATCTTCGGATCCAAACCCTGCAACACCACGGTCCCTCGTCGTGCTCTGCTGTTGTTCGCGCTGATGCTATTATTACCCCGTCGCAGGGAGTTCAAATTCGAAGTCAAATTCGAACTCACAACCTTCCCACGGGTCCCAACAGCAGCAGTAGCATCCGCGCCAAGAGTAATAGCCTCATTCCCATTCCCATTCCCCTTGTTGTTGTTATTACCACCACCCTGTATCCCCAACCCAAGCGCCAGATAATTCCGTCCGCCACCCCCGTGCCGCCCCGGGCTGAACCCGCCGCCCCGCATGACGGGCAGCGTCGGACTCGTCGCCATGCTCATGCTGACGCTCGCCGCCGAGCTGCTCACCGTGCTGATCTGGCTGTTCATGCGGCGCAGCTCCGTGATCGTGTTGGACATGCGCACGCTTCGCGCGCTTCTTTGTAGCTGTGTTGATGTTGATGTGTTGCTGTTGCTGTTGCTGTTGCTGCTCCGCAGCGCGGGTACTGTGTCCGATTCTTGGCTGTAGAATGAGCTGTCGCTTGGCATGCCTCGGCGGGGGATTATAGGGGAGCCGGGGAGTTTGGGGGTTGGCTGTTGGTGTTGTTGCTTGGGGGAGGAGTTGGGTTGTGGTGGGGTTTTGGTCTTGGTCTTGGGTTGGGTTTCTGGGTTGCGGAAACTTAGGCGTGATTCCCGGCCTGTGCGTGGTTTGCTGCTATTATTACTATTGTTTGTTGACTTGGCTGGTGATGGCTCAGAAGCAGTTGTGGTGTTGTTGCTACCATCTCCTGTCTCCATCGGTAGGTCGTGGTTGTACGTGTAGCTGTCGTACACGGACGAGAGCCCAGCTTCGGACACAGCGGGGCTGGGCGCACGCTTAAGATTGCTAGGCGAATTGAGTATTGTCCGAGGAGACGGCATGACCATCCGTCGCGTCGGCGACGATACGGGAGTTATATCTACCGCATAGTCGTCGTCGTCGTCGTCGTCGTCGTCGTC